>LNAC01000321.1:2034618-2233529 GCA_002007465.1 Ailurus styani | reverse complement strand
GATCCCAGGACCCTGAGATCATGACCTGAGCCAAAAGCAGAGGCATTAACCCACTGAGCCACCCAGGCGCCCCCATCACAGGACTTTTAACTGTTGATGGGACTTCTTTGTTTAATGTCCTTATACTACTGAGCTATAAATCTCTCTAGAACAGATACCTTCCCATATACTATGGCTTATTTACTTTTGTATTCCAAGCATCTTGCATAGGAGACTGGGTAGATATTTAAATTCTTTTTTAATGTTTGAAGATGAAATTGAATAGAAATATATTTCATCCTTTGAAATAGGCTCACAAAATTAATTGTTGAGTAGAGAATGAGGCTGAATTACCAGCAGTTCAGGTGGAAAACTTACAGGTTTCAACTAACTAAAAGTTTAGTATCAATCAACAACACAGTAACACTGATCAAAACAAAAACAAAAAAAGAAAAATAGCAAATAAAACACTCACGTGCACACACATGCACGCACACACACACACACACACACACACACACACACACACACACACTCCCCTCTGACTAGAGGTGTCATTATTTCCAGAACCAAAGAATGCTTACACCTTACAGTGCCATTCCTGCTCAGACATCAGGGGTAATGTGATTAATTTTGAACTTGACTTTAAGAGATACTCTGACAATTTAAATAGGTCCAGACATGGAGGAGATGGTCAGGAAGAACACAAAAAGGATTTAAATACCGTGAAGAATGGTTTTAGAAACTGAAGGTATAAAATTTGGAGAAGAAAACTTAGGGACTGGGTATGACAGTGGAGGATGTATTTATAGAAATTATTTTTTTAAATGTGCATGAGGAATTAGACAGACTGTGTTTAACTCCAGATAATTTGAAAACACAGCACACCACACTGGAAAAACTCAATAAATATCTTACTCAATTACAATAACAATATGCAGATGGGTAACTGGCAATAGTTTCAGTACGCATAGTTTGATTCAAATTAAGAAGGAAATCTCTTTAATAATTAAACCTCTCCTTTAAAAGACTGTTACAAGTATACTCTCCTTCTGGACATGGAAACACAGTTTGGATCATCACCATCCCAGAAACAGCAGAAGAGTATGTTGTGTAGGCATTTGGACTAGGGTACTTCTAAAGTTTTAGTCAAATTTATGATTCTACTGTTGATTAAGTTATTTTCCTTGCTAAAATAATTACATGTACACCCCAGTTTTTGAAAGTTCACATGACACCACTTCACTCTTATGGGAAATCTACACTAGGACCTGCTTTGGCTAGCCCAAAGAAATCCACAGGATTTTTGTTTTTACAAAAAAGCTGAAAGGCAAAAATAGCTTCCAGCATTTGTTTTGCAGTGAGCCACTATAGAGGCAGTACCCCAGGAGCAGCAAACACTGCCCCTCCAAGCCCCTTTCTCCAGAAGAACACTCAGCATATCCGCATCAAGCAGCCATACCTTGGAACTTCATCTGTGAGCATCTGTGCTTTATCTTGATTTATTGTGTGCATCCTTTAGTAAGTTATGTCCTAAGGTCTAAGAGCCCAAGAGAGGTTATTTTTTAGATCAGGAAAATATATTTAAAAATTCCGTGTAAATTCAAGGTAATTACCTCATCACTTTATGCCATTTAACATTATGAAAGCTTTCTTAAGAACGCTCTATTTTCAGATAGCAGGGGAAACCTATACTGTGATTCTCTGATTCTAGTGAATTTCATAATTATCCTGGTTTAAGACATATTACCACATCTTTTCTGAATCCTAGTAAATTACTATTAACTTAAATGTTATCTCTGGGTCCAAAGTGTTTGGAGACTTACCAAGTCACATGAATAAGTACCCCCTTCAAACCTAGCTGTATATAATCTCCTATGTTACCACTCTCCCATAACTTTCATGTAATTTCTAACTCTCCAAAACACACCCAGGAAGGGAATTCAAGTACAGGAAAGAATGGTGGGTAATTTTTTATTGTAGTTTATCTTTAAAGAAAGAAAAACAATGAAGTAAAACAAGTCAAAAGCAAGCTGTGTTTTCTTACTGAGCCATGGAGAACAAAACATCTACCTGATTTATGCTAAAACTAGTTCATTTTAAAGAGAATCTTAATACCTTAATCAAGGAAATAATAAAAAAATAAGAAAACATCTTGCCTTTGTTATTTAGGAAGCAAAAAAGATGACAAGTAATTCTTGCTCAGCATTCTTAGGCTCACTTCAGGTGTATATTTGCATTAATGTAATACAAATCATTATAAAATAAAATGGAAGAGATGTATCATACACACAGCACAAAAATCCAATTTCTCTCCTCCCCCATTCATCTGACTCCCTTTTCCAACATCTGTAACTCAACAAAACTTTAAAACATGTATACAAAGGATAAATGTCTTCAACCTTTAAAAAATATCCTTCCTCCCTGTAGTTTATGATTTTATTTTATTTTTTTTCTTTTCTTTTATTTTTTTTTTTTTAAAGATTTTATTTATTTATTTGACACAGAGAGAGAGATTACAAGTAGGCAGAGAGGCAGGCAGAGAGACAGGGAGAGGAGGAAGCAGGCTCCCTGCTGAGCAGAGAGCCCGATGCGGGCCTCGATCCCAGGACGCTGAGATCATGACCTGAGCCGAAAGCAGAGGCTTTAACCCACTGAGCCACCCAGGCGCCCTAGTTTATGATTTTAAAAGTTACCTTTTGTTTTCCTTGAAAGTAATTTAATTTTATTTGAATCATCTATCTGAAAGAGACACCTAATACTCTATCACATGTCTTACAATTGAGAATTCACTATGTTCTAGAAATACATACTTTAGTCATAATCATACATGTAATCCTCAAACAAAAAGAGATAGCTTTTATTATTCTCATTTTACAGATAATGGAAATTTACATTTACAGGAAAATGAGTTTCAGAATGGTCAAATAACTTTCCCAAAGCCCCACAGCTAATATATAGTAAGTCTAGGGTCTAAATGCAGATATATTCAACTCCAATTTCCAGGATCTTTGACTATCCACTTTACATCACCTACCAAGCTCTATCCTCCATGCAAAACTGCAAACAGCAAAACCACTGCCTTCAGTGATCTCACATTCTAATAGCAATGGCTAACAAATTAATGAATGCAATTCAGCAAGAGAATTTTATAATAAAGGTAAACATTAAGTGTAACAATGGCCCTATGACAGAATAATCCACTACGCCTATTTTATAATAAAAGGTAAATATTAGGTATAACAATGGTCTCTAAAGACAGAATAATCCACTTTACCTAGCAATCAGTGTATATAATGTTTACTACTAATGTAGCTAGTCCTTGGGGGTAAAAAAAAAAAAAGGTTCTTTCCTTGAGTGGATTCTGCTTCTTCCTTGACTCTAATTACCAGTCACGCCAATGTGCCTAGATTTCACTAAGGGTCACTTAAGAACTGGACAATCTCATCTGATGTTTCACTCACCAACAAATATCTGTCTAGTTGTCTGGTATCCCATTTCATCAGATCTCTTCTTGAGAACAGATACATTAATTGAAATTAGATGATACAGAGGCACCTGGGTGGCTTAGTCGTTTAACCATCTGCCTTCAGATCAAGTCATGATCCTAGGGTCCTGGGATCAAGTCCCACATGGGGCTCCCTACTCAACAGGGAACCTGCTTCTCCCTCTGTCTGCTGCTCCCCCTGCTTGTGCCTCCCCCCACCCATAAATAAATAAATAAATAAATAAATAAATAAATAAATAACATCTTTTAAAAAATTATATGGTACTTTTGTACAGTGTGTGTTAGTGAGTGAGTAAGTAACTGGGTAGGCCCACTGAGAGATTTATCTTCGGCAAGGGGTTATGGGTTATTTTCACAGGAAACATGTACCCATTTATTTCTAGAGCTTTCTATTTCCTGAAATTGCTCTTTCAGGCCAACCATTACTCCTCCTCATCTTTGTTCCCTGGGGAAATAATGTGCTGTCACTGCAGCTTCAAAACTCCCCCTGACCCCACCCCTGGAGCTTCTCCCCTTCAGCACTCCTCTTCTTGCTTTCTTTCTACTCACATCTTTTAATCCCTTTCTATCACAGTTTTTTAACATCTGATAATATATCTCCATATAAGTCTTATGCCTGTGTCAGTCATTTCTAAAATGTCTCATAAGACAATTATTTCTTTTTTAACAGACTCCAGGTACCAAATTTCAACCCCCTAAAGCTTGGCCTCTGTAGAAATGGCATATTCTTATTTTATTTAATGCCTCTTTCACCATAACTTCCAGTTAAAAAAAAAAAAGTATCATAATCAACTTTTTCATTGTATAGAGATATATATGTGACATATTTCTTATGTGAGCTCAGCATTTACTGTTTGGTTTTCCCTTTGTCTGGATCTCTTTACCATGACCTATTATGGACAATGATCCTAGAATATATTACAAATTATCCATGGGTGGGCATCACATAAAAAGTTTAAAAGTTGTCGCATATCCAATTTGATTTTTTAAAGCACCAATCTGAACTCTACGTGATAAAAATTTTAATGACCTTTAGCACAAGGTTTGAGAGTCTGGTGACATCTTTACCACTCTGAATACCAACATAAAGGGAAGGGCTACCTCAAAAACCGTCTCTTATTTCACTTATGGACCAACTTCTCTTAAAGCAAGATAATTTTTTTTTATTAGCAAGAAAAGTCTCTCAATGCAGAAGCAATACAGATTTAATTAAAAACTTGTACATGCCCCTTGCAAGAAGAAATAAATTACCTTCATCACCATGAAGTGCAAATTTCAACTCCTAAGAGACCAAAAGCCAATTAACTGAGTAACACTTCACAAAATGGCTGTGCTTTAAACATTTCTGGGGGAGCTGAGGGGGCTTTTCAAAGCATAGGATTCCAATCCATCCTAGGCCTACTAAATACAATTATCAGGCAAGTTCCTTTAAAATCAGTATTTTTAAAATGTGCCCCTGGTGATCGGTGGGTAGGAGTGAGCAGGGCAGCCAACTTGAGAACTGTGGGATCAGAACAATGGTAATGAGGTCAAAGTTTGTAGTGGTATTTGAGAAATTGTTCTGAAGGTCTAAGAAGGAGGTAAGTTACTTGGCCAGCCTCTCTCAAAGAGCAGTCTTCCTTTATATCAAACGTTTTTTATTTTTATTTTTTTATTTTTGAAAGACAGAAAGAGAAAGAGAAAAAGAGCAGGGGAGAGACAGACGGAAAGGGAGAGAGAGAATCTTAAGCAGGCTCCATGCCCAGTGCAGACCCAGTGCGGGGGCTCAATCTCAGGACCCTAAGATCATGACCTGAGGCAAAATCAAGTCAGCTGCTTAACCAACTGAACCACCCAGGCACCCCGAGAACATTTTTTTCTTTTTTAATTAGGGAATGACATACTTAAAGATGTTCAAGAAAAACGCAACAGTGTCTTAACCCTAATAGGTCATAACATCATTCTTTATAAACAATGAGAGGGCAGTGCCAAACCAAATTGTCCTCACATGCATACGTAAAAATTCTGGCTTTCTTTTGGAGCAATCAGTTTCTCTCCCTTTCCATCACAATGAATGACTCCTAATTTCACTCAGTCTTCTCCCAAAGAATACCACTGGTCACAGGAAATAGAGACGGGTCAGTGCAAATCCAAGGGCTCTGCTAGGGGAGCAATTCAAAATGTATGCTCTGCTGTCAGTCACATACTGCATTTTTTATCTACATAATCACTAAAAAAAAAAACAATTATAACAAGCCATCACCTAATTCTTTTAGGTCAGCATAGTATCAAAAATAGTTGTTCCCTAAGTTACCAGAAGATTTCTGGCATATTTTGCCACAAGCTATCTGCAAAAAATCTATGGTTAGCTTGTTAGAATGAGGATTTCCCTGTGAACTGAAATCATGATGGACCAATTTAGGGATTTCCATCCCTCTGGCAGTACTTTAGCCCAATCTAAATCTGATTGTTTCCTTGAATGGAGTAATTTAATTTTCTCCAAATGTCTACTGACTTCATAATGCCAAGTTTAGAAAAGGAAATGGAGAACTGGGTCAGTTGACCAGGTAATTCAGGCCAAAAAATAAAACACTGCTTAGAAACTTCAAATAACACATGAGTTGTTTTAATTTCCTGAATTATCTTATCATTTGTCTGAGGCGTTAAATTTTCTGCTCTATATCTGTGCTGTGTATTTAAAAAATTATTTAAGGTGAAAGAAAATACTATTCTCACTTCGCAACTGTGGTAGAATCCCTACACTCTACTCGGTGAAAGTAAATACTAATAATCACTGGAGATTACTTCAGCTGCTGCTATTCTGAATGAGCTATCATGCGGTCATAGGCACACAGCCATTCATGCAAAGAAGGCCAAGAAGGCAAGCAGAAAGGGGGAAACTGCATTTAGTAGAATACACATTCTGTATAAGTACATATAATTTGGGGGCACCTGGGTGGCTCAGTTGGTTGAGCAACTGCCTTGGCTCAGGTCATGATCCTGGAGACCCAGAATTGAGTCCCACATTGGGCTCCCAGCTCTACAGGAAGTCTGCTTCTCCCTCTGACCTTCTCGCCTCTCATGCTTTCTGTTTCCCTCAAATAAATAAAGTCTTTAAAAAGAAAGTAGATATAATTTGAATGTGTAAAGACATGTCCTGAAAAATGGTTAACTATTATAACTGTGCTTATATTTCTTAATATGAAATACATTGAAAACATCCATTCAGAAAAGCTATAGCTTTATATCATGTATAAGAGTCTCACATAAAGGGGTGCCTGGTGGCTCATTGGATTAAAGCCTCTGCCTTCGGCTCAGGTCATGATCTCGGGGTCCTGGGATGGAGCCCTGCATGGGGGGGGGGTCTCTGCTCAGCAGGGAGCCTGCTTCCTCCTCTCCCTGCCTGCCTCTCTGCCTACTTGTAATCTCTCTCTCACATAAATAAGAAATCTCAAAGGTGCTTTGAGTAATATGTGACTGAAACTGAATGAAACCATTCTCTTTCTTTCTCTCTCTCTCTCCCCCTCTGTGCCTCTCTGTCTGTTTCTGTCACTCTAAAAAAGGGACAAACAAGACACTAATTTTAAAGGAACTATGACCTCAGGCACTGTAGTTTTTTTGTTGCTTTTTGCTTTGGTGATTTCCAATCACTGTAGTTCTTCAGTGCAAGTTCTGTAGGTTAGGACGGCTGGCTGTGGACCCAGACTACTTGATAAATCATCTACTTGAAAATATGATCATTCATTCCTGGGCTGGGGAAAAGTCAAAGACCCTTAGGGTATATAAAGCTATTTGAGGACCTGAGTAGAGTGAATATATTTCTTTTTCATGTTTGAAGCACAAGTCAAGCTACATGAACATGAAGTACAACAGATCTGATCTACTTCATTATTTGAAACTTTCCCTCTCACAGAGGGCCAAAAAGCACTTCCTGACAGTCACAATGAATAATGCTGTTTAGAAGTCAATTGTGCAGGCGCATCTTCCTGCTACCTATGCATACACAGAGACAGACAAAGGTGAATTACTGTCCCTTTCATAAAGAAACATTACTTTAAGACTGGTTGTTAGAGGAATTTGAAAGGAAGAGCCTGATCATCAGTGGTCGTTGGGGTGGTTTTCAAATCCCTTCCAAATTCTCTGAGATCACCTATATTGGGCAGGAAACAAGGAAGATCAAAAGGGTCAAGCTGAGTCCACACTTCTAGTTCAAGGAGGAAAAAAAAATCTGTTTTTATTGATTTAGTTTGTCCTTCATGGGAAGATTTACCTCAAAGCAAAAAGGAAAAAGAAATGTTAAAATTAGTTTATTATAAGAAAGAAAAAAATAATATCTGTAGTAAAATATAAAAGGAAATTTTACACATTTGTTTAGCCAGTTAGTTCAGTCTTTAACCAAGGATTACTGAGTACCTACTTGTGACAGCCACCGTTCTAGGGGCTCTTGAGATACATCAGGGCAGGGAAGAAATCTCTGCCCTCTTGTATTCCGGAGGGAGAAAGACAAAAAACAGTGAACAAAGTAAATGAAAAAAAAAAAAGTATATTAGAAGATAATAATCATCATGGAAGAAAAACTAGACTGGGGTACGATAGTTCAGGAGAAGGGCAAATTGTAGTATTGAATAGGATCGTCAGAGTAAGTCTCTCTTGAGAAAGTGACATTTGAACAAAATCATGAAAGATGTGAGGATGCTACCCAATTACTTAAGTATTTTAAGGTTGTTATTTTCTAGCAAAGATACTATGTAGGAAGAGAAGTCCCAATTAGCTTTTCTTGAAAAACTGGTCTTCAGGTGACTAAGTGGTTTCCAATAAACTCAACCCATATATCACTCTATGGAGTTCTTACCGAGGCAAATCCTTAATTCACAAAAAAAGTTTTCTCTGGATGATTACATTCAGTCCCTGAGAAAATATTTACCTCCCTGCTCCCTTCAGCCTGAAAATTTGCCCCTAAAAAGCAGCACTCTTCTGATGTACTCTTAGGCTTGTTCAAAGGGGAAAAAAGTCCATTTCAACTTTATCATTGTATGAAAGAGAAAGATGAAAGTGTAAAGAGTGACAGAAATATCTAAATAATTTTAATTAAGTAGAATCAACCTTTAACGCTTTATTGTACCAATACACTTTATAGAATGGGCCATCAGGACAATGAGCTCCAATTAGTTATAACTTACAACAATCACAGAATCATAAATTATAGGTATTTATATGACAGAAGATATTAAGAAATTAATACTGTTTTTTTTTAACTTTTGGCAGATTACAGATCATTAGGTTCGAAATTCATTTAATCTAAATGTACAGAGTATCTCCTTTTATTTCACTGCCACCATCCATAAAAACCATCTTCTAAGTACTTATGCAGTGTGTCATGTAACATATCCTTGAGAGTGTAGTATTTTCTATTAGCCTATGTTACAGATCATAAGATGGATATATGTAAGGCTTTATTACTTGCCCAAGGACAAATACAGGATCTAAACCCAGGTCTCGTGGCTTCATGGACTCTTGCGCATCACACTATACTGCTCTCTTACTACAAAACAAAATTTTATACCACTAAAAAGGAAACCTTGAAATGAGAATCAATAGCATCCTATATAATACTCTGATTGGTTTCCCTCACAGTACTTCTAAATTTATTTTGTAAGAATAAGAATGTGATACTTTGTTTCATGATTATCAGTGTGTAAATAGAGGAAAGTCTTTAAACTTTCCTTAAGGTTGGTTATTCTCTATCAATCATTTTAGTTCAAAGTCTCCACAATATTTTGTTTATCATAATAAGCAATATCTCCTATTATGCCTTATAATCAAGAGTATCATTGTTTAGATTATCTGTAATGTTCTTCCCTATTCCAAATTCTGATTCTTTTTTTAAAAGATTTTATTTATTCATTTGAGAGAGAGAGAGCATGAATGGGGGGAAGAGGCAGAGGGAGAGGGAGAAGCAGACTCCCTGCTGAGCAGGGAGCCCACCAGGGGCTCAATCCCAGGACCCGGAGATCAAGACTTGAGCCAAAGACAGACACTTTACCATCTGAGCCATCCAGTCATCCCTAATTCTTTTTTAAGATTTTATTATTATTCATTTATTTTTAAATATTTTGTTTATTTATTTTAGCGAGACAGAGAGTACAAGAGGGGAGGAGAGAAAGAAGCAGGCTTCCCACAAGAAGGGAGCCTGACACAGGACTCAATCCCAGGATGCTGACACAGGGCTTGAACCCAGGACCCTGGGATCATGACCTGAGCTAAAGGCAGATGTTCAACTGAATGAGCCACCCAGGTGCCCCAAGATTTTCTTTTTAAGGGGCCTCCTGGATGGCACAGTCAGTTGAGCATCCAACTCTTGGTTTTGGTTCAGGTTGTGATCTCAGGGTGATGAGATCGAGCCCCCTGTCAAATATGCTTAAAATTTTCTCTTCCTCTCCCTCTGCCCCTCCCCCATAAAATAAATAAATAAGTTTTTAAAAAATAAAAGATTTTTTTTTAAAGATTTTATTTATTTATTTCACAGAGGGAGAGAGATCACAAGGAGGCAGAGAGGCAGGCAGAGAGAGGGGGGGGAAGCAGGCTCCCCGCTGAGCAGGGAGCCCGATGCGGGCCTCGATCCCAGGACCCTGAGATCATGACCTGAGCTGAAAGCAGAGGCATTAACCCACTGAGCCACCCAGGCGCCCAAAAGATTTTATTTTTAAGTAATCTCCATACCCAATGTGGAGCTCAAACTCACTAACCCCAAGATCAAGTCAAACACCTCACCGACTGAGCCAGCCAGGTGCCCCCAAAATGCTATGATACTATTTAAAGATCCAGATTCCTTTAGTATATGAGCTAAGAACTCTGGGAAATTACAATTTTCTTTAAAGCCACTGGCCAACACAATTTAAAATAATTCTCCCTCTTACCAATCTAAATGTGTTGATGGCTTTTGAACAAAATCTAGATTAATACAAAATATTTTAAAATGGACAGATAAGATAAAATCATTATTTTGGAAAAGGAATCATCTTTTTATTTTATTTATTTAGTTAGTTAGTAGGCTCCATGCCCAATGTGGGGCTTGAACTCACAACTCTTAAGATCAAGAATCGGATGCTCCACTAACTGAGCCAGCCAGGCACCACAGGAATCATCCTTTTAAAGTCTATTAGCCATAATTAATTTTTTTTTGCTATTTTTTATCTGTATCAGTAAAGCATCTAAATTTATATTTATACTATCTCATTCTTAAAAATATTAAGACTGTGGAGAGCCCTTCCTGTGCTCTTCTCCAAGGATAAATTAATCTACTATAAATCTAATAAAATCCTTGCTTAGTTTATTAGTTATTCAATGTCACCACTGTTTATAGAATGTATGAAGACATGTGAAATATCTCGTCCCAGAACTAAGAGTACAGAGATTCAAAGGAGCTGGGACTTATTAATAAAAACTATGACAAAAATGATTGAATTACAGCAAGAGATAATACATAAATATTTACCTTAAAAGTAATTTTTCTTGATTATACCCAGAAATGATAGGCATGTAGATTAAAGAAAAACTGAAAAATTCCAAATTCTAGTCACATAAGCTTCTATGTATGTCATACTGATTAAGATATTTATAAAGATGATAAAGATATTTAATGTCTGATCTTATAAAGTGAAATTCTAGTTTTTTCATGTTCTGTAACTGTGAATGAAGAGCATCCCTTGGTATAGCAACAGTAAAAGTAATAACAGATAATTCAAAGTAAATTACTGCTTACTTTACATATGCACCAAATGTAAGCATTTGAATACAGTAAAATTCTGTCAACATTCACAAATGCTTCCGAATAATGAAGAATCCTTAATATTATAAATTTAAATAAGGAAATATGATTTAAAAAGCCATACAGAAGAGAAATATATTTTCAAAATCAAATTAGATCCACATCAGAAACCACAGTAAAATGTATTTAAAAGTTATAAAACAAATATGCATCATAATGTTGGTGATTTGAAGTTGGATACTTCATACACAAATTAGCAATGCAAGAATTGAAAGATGGTAACAAAAATCATAGAAACAAAGGAAAATGTACAAAAAATACTAAATACTTTTTTCTTCCCCTAAATATTAATCATAGCAAATCTATTTTAAGAGAAAATATAATAAAATGTTAGCTGTGGTGTGACATTACAGATAAAATTTTAAAACACATTATCTTCGATATTGCTAAGTGTATAATCATTTATATCTAGCTATTGATACAATTAGTCTTGAGGAAAATCTATTTTTTAAATAAATTATGCTATTTTAAGATCTTCATTTTCACTAATACAATAAGGTTTAGTCCCTTTTATAATAATTATATGTCTGACAGCTGTATTTGTAATACCTTGGCCTTCTAGAAATATGGGAAACCTGGATAATCAAACACTTATAGTTTCATTTGAAATGGTTAAATGTACATTCACTTTGCAAATATACTATAGATTTTATGAATGCAGGAACAGCAAATATGCTCATATCACAAGATAAGACTTATAAATTTTGGCTCTTTTGGAAGCTTGCAATTCAAACCCAATCTAAACAGGTCTTTTAGTACATTACAGTTGTACAGTGAGATTTAAAACAACAACAACAGCAAAAACAAACAAACAAAAACCTTATGGAAACCACTTAAGATAGCATAACATCAGATCTAACTTTCAGGAAAATTTCTGTATTGTATGAACAATGAAAGCCACAAAATAAATTTGGTCATTTCGCACTATGACAACAAATCACATTAAAATTCTTGAAAACCCTTATATACAAAGATGCGTTGACTTCACTTCCTTAACAGACCCACTGTCGTACATATGCTAAGGTATATCAAATTGATATCTTTGGAATGATGTCTTACTAGAAAGAAATACTGCAGCTCTGGAAAAAGGATATGAATGACAGGAAACAAAAGAAAGTTGAGAGACTGAGAAGAGAGGATTCCATGTAATTCGTTGCTGCGATTTTTTTCAGTTATTTGCATAAATTTTCTTTCTTTTCCACCCTCTACTGCATCAACTCCAAACCCTCCGTGTCTTCCTCTACACATCTACCTCTTCCAATATGCACTGCCCCCACCTCACACACATATATCCTTAAGTCATGAAAATGGTAAATTCAAGATGCAGGAAGAAAAATATTCTGGAAAAGCAATGTTCAAAAGGAAAGTCAAGCTTCCTGCCCTCATGGAGCTTACATTCTACTAGGTAAAGTTAACATTAAGTATATAATCACTCATATAAATACATAATTATAATTAAAATGATTGCTATAAAGGAAAATAAAAATCTCCAATCAAAGCACCAACATACATTAATTATTCACAGTAATTATTAATAGCTCCTGAGCTATTAACCAGCCACAATGGCTGGATTTGCAGGGTAACTTACTTTTTTGGCATTTTCTGATTTAAGTGGTCATTCACTTCTCGCAGACAACCATTAAAGTATGAGTAAACAAAGTATTACTGAAATAAAGCTACCAGTTAAACAATTATGGAAAGAATAAAAATAAAACAAACAAAAATACAATTCAATTCCCAGGCAAATAAATAAACCTAAATTCTAAATAGAATGGAGAATAAAGTTAGTATTATCAATGTTCCTAAGAATACTAATGTCAAATTTCAAGCCCAAAAAAGAAAGCAAACACAATTTTCACAAAACCCATTTGGATCCATCTAGACACAACTAGCAGAAGCAAGGTTGGCCCTGGATAACCCCTCTCTTCAGCTATCCCAAAGAAAGTTATGATTCATTGGAACCAAGTTTATTCCTAAGTGCATCCAGTTAAAGGTGACATGTCCTTGTTCAGAAAACATGAAAACAAATACAAATAATTAACTCTAAAGTTTGAAGTAGAATGACCAGTTGAAAATATGAGGCGGGCGCCTGGGTGGCTCAGTGGGTTAAAGCCTCTGCTTTCGGCTCAGGTCATGATCTCAGCATCCTGGGATCGAGGCCCACATCAGGCTCTCTGCTCAGCAGGGAGCCTGCTTCCTCCTTTCCCTGTCTCTCTGCCTGCCTCTCTGCCTACTTGTGATCTCTCTCTGTCAAATAAATAAATAAAATCTTAAAAAAAACAAACAAACCAAAATAAGCTTTAAAAAAAAAAAAAGAAAAGAAAATATGAGGCAAGATAGCCTATGGGAAGAGAGAGAAAGCTTCCATTTCATTCATTAGGATTCTGTCAGCACATAGCCATGACCCTTAACACGACTCCTTAAACTGGCTTAGTTGTTCTTGTCATGTAACACATCATAAGGGATTCTGCAGTTTCCAAACCCTGAAAAATTAATTAAGGAGTATGAAAGGATCCACACCAAGTATATAAGGATACCTCACAAAGCGATATATCAGTGCTTACCTCTAGGGAGAAGACTGAGGAGGATGAAGAAGGTTAACAGGAATAATGTTCTCTTTAGATGAGTAACTTTATTTATTTATTTATAAAGAAATAGCATTCATCTATCACTGGCATTTAAAAATTTAGAAAATATTTAAAAATCCACATAGAAAAAAATCAAAATGATAATAATGTTCTTGAATCCAATTTTGCCTCTAGAAAGTAAGAAAAAGAAAAAAACAGGAAAGAAAGAAAAGAAGGAAAGAGAACAGAAAAGAAAGAAAAGAAAAGAAAAGAAAAGGGAAGGGAAGGGAAGGGAAGGGAAGGGACGGGGAGAGGATGGGAGGGGAGGGGAGGGGAGGGAAGGGAAGGAAAGAAAGAAACACATTAATCACAGATGTTCATTCTGGAGTCCCTGAATTCACTACCGGTAAAGAGGGCAGCGGTGTCAAGCAAAATGTTCCAGGATTATACTGTGACAAAGATTTTGGAAGCATTAATTTACAATGCAAATCAATTATTTCAGACTGGACAGGTTTAACACCTATTTTATGCACAACTAGGACTTAACTTGATATGGGAAGCTACAATGGAAAGTTTCTAGGTATTTTTTTGATTCCTTTGACATGTGGCATAGGACAAGAAGAGCTACCTAAAGGAGCCCCTGATTCATGTTATCTTTATCTTTTCTGAATGCTAATAACATTTTTTTTTACCATTCTCAGCACTTCCATTCTGTCATTTATACTAACTTGTCCACATGTCTTCATTTCCCTTCTATACTGAAACTCTTCGAATGTGCATGCCACGTCAGAGTCAAGATAGTATTTTTGAAGAGTTGTTGAAATGAGTTACAATTAAGTAAGACTTATAAATCATATTTCTCATTTCTACACATCTAATTAACCAACATGTAAAGGTTACCACTCTGATTTGCAAAATACTCAAAATCTATCTTAAAATCTTCTTTCCCTTTTAACAGAAGAAAAGTCTTCTTGTCCCATTAACAGAAGAAAAATGTGAAGGAAAAACCAAATTCCTATGCTCTATGGTTTTGTGCTGATTGAGGAATAAAATTCAATGAAAAATAGTGAAGTAAAAATATGTTTGACACACATGCCAACAGAAAATATTTAAGACTGACATAATAAAACTGAATGAAGTTAAGTGACACTTAACATTAATTACATCAAAACAAATACCAGCTGAGTATAAACATGAATTATGCTGTATGTGGAGTTACATAGTTATAGAATTAGAAGATTATTTTTGAGTTATTTTTTACAACATAATGTACATGTGTATGTATATTTAGAAGGTTTGTGTATACACATGCATTCATACATATACAAACACATATGCATATTACCCCACTCAGCCAGTAAAACAAAATATAAACACAGCACCCTCTATGTCATCCCAAGTCCTCTGAGAAGGAACATGGTAGGAAATGCCCTCTAAGAAAGGGAAGTAGATGGGAATTTGACCTCAAAAGTTTTGAAAGCATCCCAAATGGCACAGGAAATCTCTAAAACAACTGATAAAAATGGTCATTTGTGTAGTTGCTGGAAGGCTTGAAATAAGATTAAATTATATTATTGGAAATGGTTGACCAAAACACAAACTGCAAAAGCATACGTTCTCTTTTTATTGGCTCAAAATACCCAAGCAACAGTTGTTTCTAAAGCTCAATTTTACACATTTAAAACTGATATCATTTCTTACTTATTGCCTGGCTCAAGTTCAGGTGCTTTTTCAAGCAGAAAAGTTTTCCTGCTAGATGACACAAACGTAAAGGTGAAGAACAGTGAGCTTTTGTCCCAAGTCAGATTAAAATTCAGAGCACAAGAAAATTCAGAGAATTTAAGGATAAGACACATTCCTGCATTTAAAATAAAGACAAAACCCGTGAAAAACAAAAACAAAAGAAACCAAAACCAGAAACTAGAGACCAAAGGCATATTCAGTAATACATAGTTAAAAATGGCTAATTTAAAGGCTATGATACATATTTACCAGAGCTACACATCAACTACTTCTTGTTAATGGAAACACTAAACACAATGAGGATGGCTTTAAATGGCAAATTAAGCATGCTTTTAAATCTGGCATCAATGCTGCCAAGGAGTACACATGCCTGACTTACCAAGGGGTGCAGAAAGGTATACCTGCTTGATAACGTTCTTAACACAAAGTTAGTATGTGCAAAAGAAAGAACAGGCTTGTCTTTCACGGTACTGCCTTTTCAAGTTACTGGGGAATTAATGTGTGTACACGACATCTGGCAGGCAACAAGGTGATGAGCACACTGCTGTACCACTTTAATGCTGCACATGCTGAGACTTACATCCCAATGCAAAATGGCTGGGGCAGGTGTGCTCCCGAGTTAAATGTTTGAAGAGGATATATTTATGGTGACTACACTCATCATTTAACTACCATTAAACGATACTGTAAAAAAATGATACCGAAATCTGTAGCTAATTTCTAAAATACTAATTATATAAGCGGCCGACGTGAAAAATAATCACTCTAAAGAGGAAGAAAGAAAGAGCGAAACATTTTGATGGATTTCTCTTACCTTAAATTAATAAAATATTCATTAACACTCATACCTACCTCCCAGTGCCCATTACTCATACAAAAAGGTCTAAACATTTTCATAAGGTATACACACTGTAATGCATACAGATGATATTAAGAAGAAATAAAATAATGTAATACCTTTACTTTTACCTATGGATTTGATGAAATGGTTCCATGAAGAAAGGGTTTCCATACAAAGAGAATAAAAAGAGAAACAACAATAATAATTATGAATACATGTAAATGTAGTACTCTTTGAAAATTAAACAAGACAAGGAAATATAAATAAGGGTTTGAAAACACATGGAGACAGAATCAGCACACCTTGAGAAATCTGCCTTTTTGTAAAGGCAACATGCAAAAAAAATTGAAACACCCATGCTCACTTTAAAAGATGACACAGAAGATACACAATGACTATACTATACATAGGAAAAGTATTGATTCTGTGAAACACTATACTCAGCATTTTAGAAGCCAGAAGCCAAAGATGTCTGCATGTTCCCAAACTCCCATGCATGGGTGAAAAATGGACTCTTTTTGGTACAGTAGGTTAAAATGAATATCAGATATTAACTTCTGATGGTTCTCGGTTTTTCTTTACTATAGCTACCCTTAACTGCATATGCTTATAAATATACGGAAACTTTCAATCATATATTCTTGCGTCTCATTTATCTGCAGATATTATAGTGCAAAGAATGAAGAAAAATGAAAGTCAAAGGAGCAAACCAAAATCAAACCAACAAATAAAGGGGAGAAAAACATGAAAAAATGTGAACAAAAGTTAGGTATTTAATTTGCAGCCAGGTAATTTGCAAGCATTTGCCCATCCTTTGCAGTGGTGGTTTAAAGCAGCTACAGAACAAGAAAACACTGAAAGCAGAGTGGAAAAGGAACAGAGCCCATACCTTGGTCGCCCATCATCAGGTGCGCCAGACCTTGAAGGGAAACAAGAGCACAGTCAGCAATAAACAAGGGAGCATGGGAAGGCAGGGTTGTCACGGTGACAAAAACGTTCAGTGACAGACATCTTGTTTCCTATGAGACATGTCTGTATCACAGAGGCAAATCAAAAAGCATTCTTTCAACCCCTGGTTGGAATGCTTTGGGGCAAAGAGTTACAGTGCTGCAATTTAAACACTGGCATATGCTGCCCTGTGTATTTCTTCAATGTATCAGTTGGAACAATCAAGAGCATAAAAGCATGACTTAAAATCCAACCAATCCCTTAAATATTGCATCTGCCCGTTGTGCCCTTTGATGAGACGGTTTGGAACACTGCCACCACAGGGCTTCTTATTCTTTGGTGATGAAATTATAGTTTGAAAAACCCAAAGGAATATCTGAAACATGGGCTGGGTCTGATCTTTTTCCCCTCATCAAAAAATGAGAAGTCTTATAATTAAATTAAAAAAATCCTTAGTCACACTGAAATGATAATGCAGAAATGTCTCCTTGTCTGACACATGTAGAAACTGCTAAGCTTGTTCAAATACAAAAAAGGACTATTAAACATGCAGCTGTAAAGTTGGAATTTACTACAGAATAATGTTTTTAGGAAACAATGGATCAGCTTTAAATAGCCTCAAGTAATTTTCCATGGAGAATGAAACTATTTAGTCTTCTATTTAAACGTTACCTAAATACAGATCTATGAGTTAATGTGAATATATATATTTAATCACGTTTTATATTTTTATATAAATCATAATTTCATCAGGATGTTTTCTAAAGTAATACTGAATTCCCTTTATTTAAATTACTTTTTATCCGTTGCTTGATAATTTACTTCAGTTTGAAGTTCACTCCTTTTCTCAATACTGCTAATGTTCTTTTAAAAAACTCTCTCACTATCCAAGAAGATACTTTTTACTGAGAGGCATTGATTCCTAGTTCTTTATTCCATATTCAGAAGCAAAGCTACTCCTTAATCCATGTCTATTTCAAGAATATGGAAACTGTTAAAGCAACATAATAATACATACGGCAATTTCAGCAGAATTTATATTTCATTTCCTAGTGTTCTTTCAAACACATTTGAGACTTCATGAGCTACTTGATATTATACACCATTTACATCAATACTGAAATAATCTGCATTATTTCCTTAAAATTTAGGAGTATTTAGACATCCCTGTGGGGCAGACACAATTGTAAATCAACATAAAATCAAAATATGAAGACTACTGAACATAGAAGTGCAATATTTCTGTAATATAGCCTCTTTTTGTATTTTTGAAGTGATTGTAATAAAAAAAATCATGCAGGCAAATTAAAATGTTTATGATCTGTGGTGATTCTGTGTAGGTTATATAATTTTTCATTTACTTTCACTGTTAAAACTACTATACATATTTCCTAAAAATGGTTTATAATTTTTTGTAGACTAAATCAGGGCATAGTCTCTGTATAAGGTCTAACCTTTAGAAAATATTCAAGACACTTTTCTAATGCTGGTTTTGAATACCACCTCAGTAAGGATGGAAGTTAATAAATCTCAGAAGCATTCACATTCTTTATTCTAGATTTTCTTACCGCTAAGGGAGCTCCACCATATTGCCAAAATCAAGTTATAAATAGGAAAGCTACAATATGATTGAATAAACTTTATTACAATAGTTTAGGGGCCTATCCTCTGAAAATCTTGTCAAAATTTTTCATGGGATGCATATGTGAGGAAAGAAGCATTCAGGCTCATTAGGGTGATTTTAAAGCTCCTGGAAAGCAAGTGGATTTAAAGAGAAAGGACAAAAACAAGGAACATTTTATAGAATGGTTAAGGAAATGCAAAAGAATTTGAAAAGATACTTATTTAAAAAATTCAACCTCAATTAACATGCATAATATAAATGATACTGATTTTGAAAATGTCAGACCTCAGCGTAATATCACCTTTATCAAGTGCATATTTACATGCTATTAAAATTATAGTATAGAAAAACAGAAGCCATATACAGAGCCAACACTTGAAAAAGTAGTCATTGATGATTATTTTTGAAATCTTAATCTATTTTACTTAAATAATGGAATAGAAATGTTCAACAACTAAGCAACTAATGTTCAGCTTGGTATTTGTGAAAGTATCACAAATAATAGACTGAAGCCTGTTATTGACCAACTTTGTATCACCATGAATTGTTCTTTGAGACACAAATCTTAGTTACTTTAATAGCTATCTGTAACCTTAGATGGGAATTCTTTTTCTAAGACATCTGCCATTCTGTAGAACTGTTCATTATTTTTACAGAATGGCTCTATTTCAAAATATTGTAGCAAAATAAAATGTGTTAAACACTTCTGAAATACAGACATTACTTAAATGTTTATGCAAGAATTGTTAATGCTGTGATTATATAAGTTGACAGAACATCAACTTCCCTCTCACAATTCTTTGGTCTACCTAGGGATAGATTTGTTTGGCATCACACTGACTTATACATTTAAGTTCTTTAAAGATAAGAAGGTTGAAATATGTTTTAGTTTGTTGGATTCTATAGGAAAAATGTGTAACTTTCTCAAAGTACCTTGGCAGGGATAATTTTGGAAAAACTTCAGTAAGTATTATTGTTTTATTTAACAGACACAGAATATGACAAATATACTTACCAGGGCTCATTCTGGAGTGCTGTTTACTTTCATTTCCAATGACCAGTGGCTTATTGTTTTAATCTAAATTTTTGCCTCTTATGGTCAATACTTTATTCGGTGTTCTTTATATAAGTCAAATCACTTGAAATTAAACTAATGAGTTTGAGGTGATGTAATGCTGAACATTTCCAAAAGAAAATAAATCATTTTGATCAAGAAAAAAAATGGAGAAAAGATCATGCACTATGTTCTAAAACTGCAAAGAAATACTTTCTTATTTAAAGTAAAAGAAGCAGGATTGTATCATTTTTTCCATACAGAACACTGCAATAAGTAATCTAAGGTTTACATGGAATGCTGGAATCCATCAAGTGTTGGAGTGAAGGCTGAAGGACTTTCATATACTTAGAAGCTGATGGGGTTGCAAGTGCATGTTCTCTATGAAAAGTGATACACAATCCAGAAATCAACAAATGCTCAGAAGTTCAACTTACCGTCTAAATTCAAGATGTACTCTATTAATACTAAGAAATTAAAGGCAAATGAGAGTTGAAAAATAAAGTTGAAAGCACCCACCTTCCACATTGTTGTCTTCTGAAAGCACATGACAAGGAGGGAGAGAAAAGGAAAAACATTCATTAAGCAGCATGCAGACTGGACCTTTGCCTTTGCATGTCTTCCTCATGCAAGGCACCAAACACATCATGCAAGTGCTCCATGGCTACCGTTTAAAGGGGAAAACAAAACCATGGGAAGCAGGTTCCCGCCTGGTGGCAGCATTTAAAGAATGTGAGACAAAATTTTGATAATACTGTCATGTCCTGAGCAAGGAAATTTAATGTCTTTTACTGCCCTGTATAAAATAAACATTATTCTTACATGTTGCTGAAGTGGTTTTCCTGGACAATTATTTTTAAAGCCGTATTTATTTATTTATCTATTAACAATTCCAAAAAAAAAATCTATTCCTAACCTCTAATTTGGACTTGGATAAAATAAGGTCCATTGCCAAGAACCATGAAATTTCACTTAAAGATACTCCACTTGTCCAAAATATGTAATCCACTTAAAATCATGGCCTTTAATTATTTCTAATACTTCAGTTTCTTTCCTTAAACAAAACATAAACCTATGTAACTAAAATTCATAATATGGCTTATATATAGTGTGTTCATATTTCATTGCAAATAATGGTAGTTTACTGTAATTTGTTAAAAGGTTAATTTTTAAAACTGTTAACTAGGAAAACTAATCATTGCAAGAGAAGTCCATTTGGGATCTGTCTAGCAGATAAAATTTATGATTTATTGACTTTGTACTTCTGTTTAGGGTGGAAATATGAATATAGTTAATATAAGGACAATATTTCGTGAATTTTCCTTTATGTTTCCATGGTTATAACCTACATAGTCTTTATATATTTCATATATTTGCATGTATTTCCATATGTGCACATATATACGTATATATACAAACATACACACATAATACAAGCAGATTTTGCATGTATTTCCTACACATAAACAATGCAAGTATATGGGATTTAAACTGTTTTTAGTGACTACTAGACAATTCAAGTACTATTGATACACAGGGCTTGGCATCCATGTAAGAAATGGAAGAGAGAGAGAGCTCTTTTCTAGGACTAGGGCAACAGCAAGGTTTCAGTACTTATCAAATGTTTTCAGTAATAAAATAGAGCCATGTTGACATTTCCAGTCTCATTCTTTAATCAGCTGTAATTTTAAAAGTGGTTATTTGATCAAAAGCATTTATGAAGAACAAAACAACAGCAAGTGTAGGAACTTTGAGAAAAACTACTTACAAATGTGCCATTTCATAAGGTTCAACAAACTTAATTGTTACAGTTACTAATGAATTAAAAATCATCAATTTTGTTTAAAATATATTAGCTCGAAACTGAAATATCAACATAGGCACATTTACTGATCAGGTCCTAACATATAATAAAAAATAGCTAGTAGATAAATGTGGACAATAGCACCTATACAAAATACTTAGTTTGCCAGAGTTCATTTTAAAAGATAGAATCAAAAAAGACAAATATTTGGTATGTGATATTCATTTCCTGATTGGTTTGGTTTCTAATGTGCATAAGGAATTAAGACTGAATTTGCTAATTTTCAGTGGCAGCTCTGAAATGACAGGGACACAAATATTAAAGATTTATTTTACTACATTAGAAATTATACAAAGATACTGATTATTGTAATGTTTAAAACACACTTCTGTTTTATGTTAACTGCCCTTTGAAATTCTACTCCTCCTTTAAGATGCTTAATTAAAAAAATAAAATTGTTTAACATAATAGTAGAGAACAACAAAATCAGGGAATTGAGAGGAGAATCAACTGTCAAAATGGTCTACCATTCACTATGGCTCTACTTAATTTCTGTCAACGAAGACTGACAAACATAATTGTGAACAGCACAGTCTCAGGAAAACGGTTTTTTGGTAAAGTTTCGCATGAAAATCTAACAGTAAATAAAAAATGAAAAACAAAGTAAAACAGGCCGAGGCTTGACACCAATTTGTATAAATGTGCTAAGTAAGATAAGGAAAGGAAGTTGTGCTATAATAAAATCAGGGTCATTGATTCTGATCCCCTGAGAGTTCTCTTCTTTCACTGTTAACTAAGACACAGGACCACAGGTGACACACTGATCTTGCCCTGCCATCCAGCATATTTCTGAGTTTTTATTCACAGAGAGAACCAGTTAAGGGGATCCCTTGTATGCAAATCCAAGTCATGCCCAATGTGTAAACAAATCCTGACTTGACCAAGTTCAGAAAAATGGGCTGTCTTAGAAGACTTAGATTAAAAAAAAAAATAATTGGGAGCACCTGACTGGCTCAGCCAGTAGAGTGTGAGACTCTTAATCTCAGGCTTGTGAGTTCAAACCCCATGTGGGGCATGGAGCCTACTTAAAAAACAAATTTAAAAATTTTTTTTAAAAATTTAAATAAAGTACTAGAATAAAAGGAAGGGTAATATATTAACTTCTATATTTAAAAAAAAACAGAAGGGAAAAAAAGAAGAAAACTGGCTTGGAACAGACTTTACTGACTTTCTGTATATTTTCAGACTCAATCTTAGACTTAGAAAACAAAACAAACTTCTCTTTATTTGTATCATTCTATTCTATCTCTTCAGTGTCTATTTGTTTGCTTTAGTTAATTTACAATCTGTTAACCTAGGGGTGCCTGGGTCTCTCAGTTGGTTAAGCTCCAACTCGATTTTGGCTCAGGTCATAATCTCGGGGTCCTAGGATCAAGCCCCACATCTGCATTTAGCAGGGAGTCTTCTGGAGATTGTGGAGATTATCTCTCGTCCTCTGCCCCTCCCCCCACTCGCTCACTTCCATGCTCTCTCTCTAAAAAAAATAAATTAATTAAAAAAAATTTAAAAACTGGTTAACCTAAAGACAATCTCTACATTACTGCATAATTTGCACATAATTATAAATAGCAGGGAGTGTGCTGCAGATTCTTTCCCTCTCCGTCTGCCTCTCCCCCCACTTGCTTGCTCACATGCTTTCTTTCTCCAAAAAATAAATACATTTGCAAAAATATTTTTTAAATTTGGTTAACCTAAAGATGATCCCTACATTTTTTCATAATTGGAACATAATCATAAATGGTGGTAGCTCTATCATTTACAATCATTCTCTAGGTGTTTTTCTTTTCTCTTTCCTTTCTACTTGGTTTTTGAAATAAAAGAATATTGAGTTTATAAAGAATGGTTTTCCTCATAACATCCATTTTAGCTTTTTCTTCATAGATCTTTTGCAATCAAATAGTATTTTGATTTTTAACAGCAAAAGAGAAGGGGCAAAATTTGGCATGACAGAGTATAAAGATAAAGCAGTATAATTTGCTTTAGTATAAGGTAGAAGGCAGTCCATCGAGCCTTACCTGTGGACAGTGTCAAGTTGGGGAAAAACTCTCAATTTGCAGAAAACCCTGGCTTCTTTACTCTGCTGACTAATCCTGCTGTGTACATGAAGGGAGTCTTAGTAATCAACTTTACTCTGATGATCATGCCGCCTATAAATATCATACTCATTTTTTTTCTTTTCATTGTGAAAATAAGAAATAAAACCATGAAAAAGATACCTTAAGTTCTCTTTTTCTTTCAGATAAGACACTTTCCCTCACAAAAATGAGAATAGGCACCAGAACATCAGTCATGTTATGAATAATGTGCGTGCTGTTGACATGAAGGGAAGCTGCCCACTGTTAAACTGCATATTCTTGAATTACTTCAAAAGAGCATCTCCACAAAAAATTTTCCTTGGGCCCCCAGCTTAAAAGAATGCAAAGACAGTAAGTTTATCATGAGTGTTCTTTGCACATAATTTTAATTACATACTTCTAGGAAAAGACAAATGAGTAAGAAAACAAATGCACTTGCTTCAATATAAAGCAAATCAGGAATTTAATCATGACCAGTGGATAAATTAAAGTATGATATAAAATACCACAGATAACTCCATTTTGTATAATCAATGTTTAAGTTTAGTGATATGAAAAGCTTCATCTAAATCGACAAGCAAGAGGCAACTTACATGCTACATTTTATATTCAGAATTGGCTGAAAGGGATCTGTCACCACTTGGCCATTCCTTTTCTCTTTTGGCTTCCTTCCTTCTCTGCTAGTTGCTTTGTGACCAGCTCCCTTTATTTTTCTTTGGCTCCCTCTCTCCTTCATCAAAATTGCTTCTCCTGCAGGTGACTTCCCACCCCGATCTATGCCATCCAAAGTGGAATATGTACCAACGGAACTGGCAGTGGAACCAGCCAGCAGAAAGAGGAATACAGAGTAAGATTTTATTTCCTTCTTACATACATTGAGCTTGCTAGCTTCTATCCTCGCCTTTCCAGCCCCTCACATTATTTTCCAGACTTTCTCCCTCTTTTGGAGGATTAAATGCCAGTAGAGCAGAGTCTGGTTCCCATGGTGGCGCCGGATGCAGCTTTGCTTTATTTTTCATTTGGTGTTAACAGTGAAAGCCTTGAGAAAGCCTCAATCATCTGGGAATGCTTCAAGGAATGGGAAATGGAGGAAAGCATTGAAACTGTGGATTTGTGCAACAGTCAGCTAGAGGAAGAGAAATGCTGGCCAGAACCAAGAGAAAGTTCAAACAGCAAATGAAGCAAAAAGAGCCATTATGGAGGCTTATGGAAGGAAAGAAAGCGCATGAGCAGGAATGGCCAGTTCCAAAAAAAAAAAAAAATTTTTAACAGGTGCCCTCAGCCACTTGTTTTAAATCTACCTAAATGACATTCCCACCCAGTCTGCTGGAATCCCAGTCTTAGGGCATGAGAGGAGCCAACTAGAATAGCTAATACTATTTCTGTCTTTCTTCACTGTTCAGGAGTAAAAGAAGGGCTATCTCTAAACCAACTTGCAGCAGCAAGGACATTCCTGGCATCACACCTGGAACCATAAAAACATTTTGAGCAACATCACTGAACAATGCCTAACTATATTTTTGGTTAAAAAAAACAAACTATGATTCAAGTATATTATGGACTTAATGAGTCCTTTGCGAAGTGGTCTGAGAAGTTTATTTTGCCTGAAAGTGTGGTTTCTGTTGGAAAATGTGATATGCATTTCAACTTATTTACTCAGAGAACTTTTATAATTGTATTTTCCTAAGTTGCAGACTGCCTTTGTTTCTGCATCACAGAGGTGCCATTTTGTTACAAAGATCATGGCATTCAGTTCAAAAGGCTCCATCCTGTTAAAAGGGGAGGGAAGGAGAACAGGAAGGAAGGAAAAATGGATGAGAGAGAGGAAGGATAATTGTATGGAAGATTCTTCTGGTAGATTCTAGCTGTTCAATGGACCTGATGAAATTTAACAGCTATCAGTCAACATATTAAAATATGTACAGAATGGCTCACACAAGCTATACTGAATACAATTTCAAATTTTATTTTCTTGGGGGGACTATGACAAAGATTTTGTTTTGCTTTTACAGCTTTGATTCTTCCCTAAAAATATTAACTTTGGATTAACATTGCTATATTAATTTCAATAGCTGGACTTACAGAAGGAACATTATATATGAGTGACCATAAAAACTGTGACGACGGGAGCCTGGGTGGCTCAGTGGGTTAAAGCCTCTGCTTTCGGCTCAGGTCATGATCTCAGGGTCCTGGGATCGAGGCCCACATCAGGCTCTCTGCTCAGCAGGGAGCCTGCTTCCTCCTTTCCCTGTCTCTCTGCCTGCCTCTCTGCCTACTTGTGATCTCTCTCCCTCTGTGAAATAAATAAATAAAATCTTAAAAAAAAAAAAACTGTGACGACAACAGTCTACCCTGTTTCTGCTCATGTCATGAATTTTTACTGTTTTATTGCTTACTTAGAAATAAACATTTCCTAATATGAAATTGACAGATAAAATGGAGCAGAGTGTTAGCATGTATTTTCCCACCGAAACTCAATCACTGCTATACAACTTCAAAGAAACCTGGTTGGGGTAAGGAGAGCTTCCTTTCTGAAAGTCTGAAGTCGTATTTTAGAAAGCAGAGCAGGAAAGTTCTTGCATTAGAGTTGGGAGGATAAATTTAAATCCACCCCTATCTAACTATCCAACTTACCACAACTTATCATTGTTACATGGATGTGCCAGTACTCAGATACGACTTTTCTTTTGAACACATGAATGGGAGATATTCTTTAGGTGTACAGTACCAGAAGAGAATACTCTACAGACTGTCCTAGGTTCTCCGACACTAAAATGGAGAGAAGGCAAACTTCTACTCAAGACCACCAATGGCCCTTCATTTGACAGAACTAACATAGGTTAGATTTATACAACTTTTTTCAGTAATTATTTTATTGTAGAGAATTTTCTTTTTCTTTTATTTTTAAGATTTTATTTATTTATTTGACAGAGATAGACATAGTGAGAGAGGGAACACAAGCAGGGGGAGTGGAAGAGGGAGAACCAGGCTTCCCGCCAAGCAGGGAGCCTCATGTGGGGCTCGATCCCAGGACCCCAGGATCATGACCTGAGCCGAAGGCAGATGCTCAACAACTGAGCAACCCAGGCTCCCCTGTAGAGAATTGTCAAGTAAACTTGCAAATACTTTTGATTTTACTCATCTATACTTAGTTTCTCAACTATCCAATCCAAAATAAATCTACTTAATTTCTTTGAGAAAAAGCAAACATATTTTAAATCTGGGGNGGCCAATCCAAAATAAATCTACTTAATTTCTTTGAGAAAAAGCAAACATATTTTAAATCTGGGGCCATGACATGAAAATAGGACTAAGTCAACCATAATGTTAAAAAAAATCTAAATTTAGAGTTAAATAAATTAGATTTGTACACAAATCTACTTTGTATACTGAATACAAAAAGGTTCATACAAAACTGACTTGTCAATTATATATTCTTATATTTAAGGAAAATGGGATTTTATTTCAAGATAATACTTCATATTGTCTTTAATTCAGTGGACCTTTGCATACGTAATAAATAGTCTAGAAGAAAAAATGTGTTGGCTATTAAAAGATCTATCAGTTCTTCCGGGCTTTTAGTTTTCATTTTCTTCAGTATTTAAAACACTGTACATTAACTATACTTAAATTTTAGGGGCACCTGGGTGGCTCAGTGGGTTAAAGCCTCTGCCTTCGGTTCAGGTCATGATCTCAGGGTCCTGGGATGGAGCCCCAGGCTCTCTGCTCAGCGGGGAGCCTGCTTCCTCCCCTCTCTCTCTGCCTCTCTGCCTACTTGTAATCTCTCTGTGTCAAATAAATAAATAAAATCTTTAAAAAAAATTTTTTTAAACCCCAAGACATTTACATATGTTGTAATTCATGGTTAATTTAATTTTAAAGTTTTATAGANTTTTAAACCCCAAGACATTTACATATGTTGTAATTCATGGTTAATTTAATTTTAAAGTTTTATAGAAGTCACTGAAAATCATTTTAAAGGAAATGGACTGTTTTTGTTTGTTTTTCTAAATAAATGATACAGTACACAAAATTTTCTAGGAGTTTCCTGGGGTTGACTAAAATATTACTATAATGATCCAAATATCTATCTTTTCAACTACACCACATTTCAACAGGAGGAAGACTGCTACAAAGAATTCTGCTTCTCCAAATCATTTAATCCAATCATTTAGTCCAATAGCACCTGAGGCTGAAACATGAAATTATCGTTTTCAGATGAAAACTGGTCAAACAGCAGTAGTTTAATATGGTTAAATCTAATATTTCTAAGGTGATGCTCTTCTCCACCTCCTAAATATCAAGTAGTAATATCAAATTAAAATGCTACTGAATTCCTGAGAATCAATCCATGGTAGTTACCCTTCTGGTGAGGGTAAGCACAACATAACATATGGAGTTGTTGAATCACTATGTTGTACACCTGAAACTAATGTAGCATTATGTGTCAACTATATTTCAATCAATCAACAGAAATGATAAAAAAAAAGTAAGCAGAAAACAGAGTGAATATAATTTTTATAAAATATTTCATTAAATCTTGTGAAGATCTCAAGAAACTTGTTCCAAATGTTCAAGAGAAATAAGAAATAATATACTAATACTTAGATCATCTTACTACTTTAAATGTACTTACATAAATATTGTCTTACATAATCTTTATATTATCTCATCGGTTAACCTGTTATGGTTCGTGACTTGTCCAAAACACCCAAGTAAAAAGTAGAAGGTGCTAAGAGTGTATAGAAAGTATGTCTGAGGGCGCCTGGGTGGCTCAGTGGGTTAAAGCTGCTGCCTTCAGCTCAGGTCATGATCCCAGGGTCCTCAGCAGGGAGCCTGCTTCCTCCCCTCTCCTCTCTCTCTGCCTGCCTCTCTGCCTACTTGTAATCTCTCTCTCTGTGTCAAATGAATAAATAAAATCTTAAAAAAAAAAAAAAGAAAGTATGTCTGAAGGCTCCTTGTCCAAGTTTGTGTAGATTTCAAAAATTATTTTAAAAAGGAAATGAACATAAGGAATTTGGGTAATATAGGGTAATGCTGGGATGTCTACTAAACCTGTGTTTTGTTTTTGGAACTATTACCAAAATGTATCAATTACCATCACTTTTTTAAAAGTAATATAATAAAGGAGTAAGGAGACTGTATTTATGATTTCTTCGACCCTTTTGTAGGAAGGCAGAAATATTTTATGGAAAACATTTCCTTCTTAATTGCATTCATGTGTTGATTCTATAAAGTCAAGAAAATGTAATACTGTTTACTTTCCTTTATTGAAGAAAAAAAATATCCTAGCACTCCTCTCCCCTGTGCTTTTAAAATTATTTCCCAAAGGAAAAAAAAAACAAAAATAAAACAAAACAAACAGTTTAAAAAAAATAGAAGCAGCAGCACATTTAGAGAACCTTCGTCCTACTTTCATAGCAAAAAGCAGACCAGGTTAGCAAATAGGTTTACCTGTGGGCATTCTAACCACAAGATATAAGAGAAAAATTATCCATAAATTTCTTGCTGTCATTAAAATTTAAAGGAAAGTGTTCATTCAGAGCACACAAAATTTTGCATCCTTTTTTAAAATATATAAAATAAAAAGGCACATTCCCAATCAAATATTTTGTTTTAGAAGGTTAGGTAATGTATGCATTTGCCACATAAAGTATATTTGCCCTCTCATTTTAGTTATAAAATGCAAATCTGATAAAATACTACTTTTATTCATTTTACATATATGTTGTATGGTAAACCTACTGGGTACTGAGCAGCAAGTTCTAATCTTTTACAATTTGAATCAATAGACAAGTAGGAAGAAAAACTAAACGGATTGTCCCAACTCCTATTTTCTTTAGAAAATAAAATCAAGTAAAATAACTATGTTAAAGGCTAAGAAGAAAATATAGTTCATTCATAGGCACAATGAATTCTGAATTTTTAAAGACTTCGTATATGTAGGTATTTGTCTTAATATCTAGTACTTAGGCCCATATGAATGGAAGCCCATGCTGTAGAGGGAGCCATGAGCTTGAACAACCCACCCGTTATCTGCTGATTTACTGATCTGTAAAATCAAATCATCACAAATACAAGGCTTTCAGGTTGCTTTATAATTTCCCACCTTATCTTTTCCTAAAATGGCCATTCACTGCTTAAGAAAACAGGTTGAAATATGAAGAGACTTCTTTTTTGGACTCTTGTAAAACATACTGACATGTTAATTCCATCATACAAAACAGTTCATTTTATTTTTTTAAAATGAAACTATATGAATGTGACATAACTATTTCTCGACAGTTGTGTAACTGCTTTCTGATTATAGGAAAGTCTGAATTCTTCTGACCCAAACAACTTCCAAACTGAAGATTTAACTTTCAATATAGTCTCATCAGGTTATAAATCATTACACACTGCTTCAAAATGTGTGGCAATACCATGATATTGTAACCACTTCATAAGCTCTACTCTAAAGGTCATACGAGCAGCTGTGCCATCTCTCTGACAATGCACACATACCCATTTAGTCTGTTCTTTCATAAACAAATTCAAACTTTCCTATTTTTCTCAATAAAAATATTGTCCTACAAAAGTTAATGTGGGTAGGGGTGCCTGGGTGACTCAGTCGGTTAAGTGTCTGCCTTCAGCTCCAGTCATGATTTCAGAGTCCTGGGATGGAGCCTTGCATCCGGCTCCCTACTAAGCTGGGACCCTGCTTCCCCTTTTCCCTGTGCCCCTCTACCTGCTTGTGCTCTCTCTCTCAAATAAATAAATATCTTTTTAAAAAGAAGGAAAAAAGTTAATGTGGGTAGAATAAGAAACTATTTACAATAAATACTTGATAGTATCATCAGTCATAACACAACTACTACTTTACTCCACTGGAAATATATTTATCTACTGATAACAAGCATTAAATAAATTATAAATTTCTGTATCTTTCCCTCTCTTCTTTTATTTAACTTTACATGTTTGTCCATGTTAGAAGAGAAGTATTTTCTAACTCCTCTGTCCAATATGTTAGCTATCAGACTTGTATGCCTACTTACATGTGAATTAAAATTAATTACAATAAAATAAAATAAAAAATTTAGTTTCTAAGTTGCAATAGTCAAATTCCACATTCTTGCAGTCATATATGGTCATTGGCTACTAGACCGGATGTCATAGATTATGAACTTTCTATCATTGCAGGAAGTCCTTTTGGGCAGTGTTGTTAAGGGTTTTAAATAAGTTATCACTTCTCTGGTAATATCTTTTAATATAAAGCTGCTACATAATATATATGTAATTGCTATTTTTGTTTATAAAAGGAAATGATTTAAGTTCATAATGGTATTTGTAAACAGACACCTAAATTGATATTAGATATGGTCACTGAATTTGTACACTGAGGAGAACTGTATATTTCCATTCTAACTTCAAAATAAAAACAAAAGTTGGGAAATAACTCTAATAAAATTTTTGCTCTCATTCTAAAATGTCTCTGGATAATATAAGCTCTGGACAATTATTACTCTTTTCATCATAAGTCTTTCTTCGTAAGCCTCACAGATAATGAGAAAATGCTAAGTATGTTTTGATTTTTAAGTGAAATTAAACAAGCACTCAAATAACCTTTCTCTTGATTTCTCCCTACTTCTCTCAGTATTCTCCAGTAGGTCATGTAATATTATCTGTGATAGACTTTATGTGTAAACTATACAATAGTTTAATACCAACAACAGTTTTTAGATTAGTTAAAAAAAGTACCCTCCATCCCACAATCTCATATAATAAGTTCTCTTACACTGTAATAAGTCAAAGATTTCCCTTTCTATAAATAGGCCTCTTACTGAATAACACCGTATGGGAAAATAAACCAAAGGGGCAAATAAATGGATCAACATTTCTGCAACACTGAAATACAACAGGAAAGAAATATAAAAGAATAAAAAGAGCAGTTCAAACTTCTAGTTAATTCTATGAAAGTCCAAGATCATATTTAGGGGCTATTACATGATAACAAATGCATCTCTGAGTAACCAAATAAAATCTGTACATAGGACAAGCAGAAAAATAACTCGGACTATGGAATCATTAACTGTGGACTACTAAAAGAAAAAAAAAGTGGTAGAAACATCTAGGAGATGAAAAACTAAAATGTTTTATCAAAAATGAGTAAGATGCACAACAAAAATTTAGAGTAGACCTAGAAAGTCTGTTTTCAATATTTAAAAAATGTAGGCTTAGGGTGCCTGAGTGGCTCAGTCTTTAAGTGTCTGCCTTCGGCTCAGATCACGATCCGAGGGTCCGGGAATCCAGCCCTGCATCGGGTTCCCTGCTCATCGGGAAGCCTGCTTTCCCTCTCCCTCTGTCCCTGCTTGTTTCCTCTCCTGCTGTCTCTTGCTGTCTCTCTCTCTCTCTCTCTCTCTCTCTGTCAAATAAATAAATAATCTTTAAGAAAATGTAGGCTTTCTTTTAAAGTTGAACATTGCCCACTTCATCATCAAAAAGTATCATTTTTCACTATTGGTTAGTGACATCCAAACTCTACTTTTAAAAAATAAGGGGAATGAGGCAATATAAGAATAAAAAAATATATTATTATAGCCTCAACACCTTAACGAACAACAATCTAGGAATCCCAAAGAGCTGTTGTCTGGTAAGCGAACTAAGTATTGAGAAGGACAGCTGATTTTTACAGATTACTGATGTCATCTCACATCTTAATCCAACCCTGGCATCAGAATGGTTTGAAAGAGATTATGGGACATAACCACATATTTGTCTTATTATCAAAGAAGAAAATGTATGTTGCAAACCAGAAGCAGCATCCTGATTCAGTACTTATTATGGACTGAATATTTGTATGCTCCCAAAATTCTTATGTTGAAACCCTACTTCTCAGTATGATGATATTAGGAGGTAGAGCCTTTGGGAGGTAATTAGGGTTACATGAGATCATCAAAGTGGAGCTCCCATGAATGGCATCACTGCCCTTATGAGTCCTGAGAGAGCTTGCTTCCCCTCTCTGCTCTCTACCATATAAAGATACACTAAGAAATCCACACCCCTTAACCTGGAAGAGGGCTCTCACCAGAGCTTGACTATGCTGGCACAGTGATCTCAGATTTGCAGTCTCCAAAACTGTGAGAAATAAAACATTTCTGTTTTTTGTAAGCCACCCAGTGGATGATACTTAGCTATAGCAGTCTCAACAAAGACAGTACTACTTTAGAGCTTCTATTACTAGAGAAAGCTCACTGGCACATGATATCATATGACACAAAAACTTAGTAGATTTCTGGTATTATTACAATAACTGAGGAAAAAAAACTAGTTGCACCATATGTACAGTATGTGGAATGGCTAATATCTGCTAGCAAATGTAGCTTGTGGCAGTACCTAGTAGCTTAGGATATATGTACATTACAGCCATCTGAAGTAAATTATCTTCAAACTGTGCAATGTTGCAAGTAATACTCAACCTATGGGGAAAACATGATGGAAAAAGAGTAGAAAAGCCACTATCTTTTTAAAGCATTGAATAGGGGCTCCTGGGAGGCTCAGTTGGTTAAGCATCCCACCCTTGATTTCGGCTCAGGTAACAATCTCTGGGTTGTGAGACAGAGCCCCGCACTGGGCTCCACACTGGGCATGGTGCCTGCTTCAGATTCTCTCTTCCTCTGCCCCTATCACCTCTCTCTCAAAAAAAAAAAAAATTAAAATACTGAATAGATGACTCCATCTTTTTTTTTCTTTTCTTTTTAATTAATACACTTCTCCTAGAGTAGTTTGGGAACTATTCTGAATGGAAATTGAGTGAATAAACTTGATAATTACACATCACTCTATCAATATAAATAATGAAATTAACCACTTTAAAATTTATAAACATGGGGGCACTTGGGTGGCTCAGTCGTTAAGCGCCTGCCTTTGGCTGGGGTCATGATCGCAGGGTCCTGGGATCAAGCCCCACACTGGGCTCCCAGCTCAGTGGGAAGCCTGCTTCTCCCTCTCCTACTTCCCATGCTTGTGTTCCCTCTCTTGCTGTCTCTCTCTCTCACTGTTAAATAAACAAATAAAATCCTTAAAAAAATAAAGTTTGTCAATATGAATAAAATATTCACAAAATGAGAGGAAAAATGATTTGAATGAATTGTCAGAGTCAATTAGTACAATGAATCGTTAAGAAACTAGAAATCCTTAGAGAATCTAGGCATTTCCTGACAATATGCAATACTTCAGTGTTGCATCTCATTCTCCCTAAAGAAAGAAATGGAAAGGACAGTGAGAGCCTGCAGTTAGGATCCTTTTTAGGCTCTCCCACAACAAATCAGTTTTAGGAATCTACATAGAATTTTTTAGAATCTTTCTTTATTTTACCCATGTGCTAAATGTCTAACTTGTTCCATAGAGAGGCTGTGGCTCAGAGCAGTAAAATAATGCAAAACCACTTATTCAATAATGACAGACTGTAAAGTATTTCATGTATAGATAATATCTATTTAATGACATTAGCCATGAAATTATTATAATTAATGCTTCCTTATACAAACTGCTGTTTGCTTAAGAGCAGTGCCTTTTCTCTTCCTCTTCCTTTGTTCAGCAGCTAGCCTGGTGTGTACACATAAGAGTTGCCTAATAAATGTATTTTAATGAGTAATTAATTTCCAATCTTAATTTCCTGCTTAGCTTCTATGAAACTAGCAATGTGGGCTGAAGATGATTAAGTTTCTTTTCATAGGCAAGATTTATCTGTCACAATAGGCTGAATTTAGTTACTATATTCTCACATTGTAAGTAAAGAACTTTAACAACTGTAAACATTTTTTTTTAAGATTTTATTTATTTGTTTGAGAGACAGAGAGTGAGAGAGAGAGAGCACAAGCTGGGGGCAGAGGCAGAGGGAGAAGCAGATTCCCTGCTGAGCAGGGAGCCCGACACGGGTCTCGATCCCGGGACCCTGAGATCATGACCTGAGCCAAAGGCAGACACTTAACCAACTGAGCCACCCACGCACCTCTGGAAACATTTTTATTTGGGCAAGGTAAATCAAAGCGTTTTAGTATAGTTTCTATTAAAATATTATTCTGAGGCAGTTCAAGATTGATTAATCAGACATTTCCAAACTGATTCCTCTTTGCTGCAGAATAGAACAACCATCACTTAAATTCAAAAACCATTTGTGTAATTTTATTAATTATCAAAATGATGTGGCCAAAGTCAGTTAAGAAAATAACAAAATCCAATGGGGTGTACATAATATGTTTTCTTATCACTTTATACACAATTCTTAGCACAGTGTTTGGCATCGTGTAAACACTCAATAAACATGGTGGAAAAAATAAAAATTGAAGGACTAAATAATAGAAATCAGCTCTTCTGACCCCAAAGTATATGCTCTTACCTCTATATTATGGAGGTTTAGCAAATTAATCACACATACCCTAAAGGCTCATAGTACATTTATACGAAGCAAACAATTTAAGTTAAAACAAAGAAAAAAATTGAAATGGAGATAATCCCACTAAAATAATGGCTTACTATGGAGCTTCTTTTTTAAAAAAAAAATCACATTCTGTAAAGTACTAGTATTGTTTCCTGCATGTAATCTAATATTTCATGATATACTTAGTGACATATCAAAAAAAACATTATTAATTAAAATGATTTTAATCAAATTATAGGAATTAAAATTTTTCCTAATTTTAATAAGTTATAGGATTTATTAATTATAATGATGTGTTAAGCTCACATATTTGTATTGGATAGAATGTGAATCTTTAGCATGGTTAGACTAGTGACATTTTAAGATGATCTCGAATAAATTTTAGTTTTTCTACCAATTTTGCCTTGAAATCTTTACAAAATCATAAAAGTAGTATTTAAAATGGCATTCTCTGCATTTTGGTCAAAACGATTACCTCAGGTTTCACTAAAATTGGCCATCACAGTACTTGATGTGTAGTTACTAAACTAAATGCTCTAACCAATTAAAACAATTCAAAGCAATTACATCAATTATGTATGTGAGAAACATATAATTTAACGTTGTCTTTAGTCATTTCTAAATACTACCTTCAGGGATACTAGTCTGATAAATGTGATAAATATCTTCTGGTTCCAATGAGATGTATGTTGATTAGAATGGTTTTTACATACTGTACTTAACTTGGGAGAATTAACTGAATCATCCATTGTTTAGAATCATATAGTACTTGGGCGCCTGGGTGGCTCAGTGGGTTAAAGCCTCTGCTTTCGGCTCAGGTCATGATCTCAGGGTCCTGGGATAGAGGCCCGCATCGGGCTCTCTGCTCAGCAGGGAGCCTGCTTCCTCCTCTCCCTGTCTCTCTGCCTGCCTCTCTGCCTACTTGTAATCTCTTTCTGTGTTTCAAATAAATAAATAAATAAATCTTTAAAAAAAAAAAAGAATCATATAGTACTCAACTAAATTTTAAGTGACTTTCCGGTGAAGACATTACTATCTAAGGCCTATCTTTAAACACAGCACACTAAGAAATGTAACTGTTTCCTATTTGTAGTTTAATCCCATTTATAGCCCCTGAAACTCTGACTGAATTTATCTTTTTACAATGATCCCAAAGTACAATGATATGTAGGAATCTGGAGTTTTAGAGTTTTAAAACTGGAATGAATAGTCTCTTGTTTAACTGATTAAAAAATCAAACCAAATTTCCACTTTTGTAACACATGATAAAACCTTGGTTAATTGGCCTCAGAGTCACAACTATTAGTAAAATTCTAAAAGGAATGGTATCGATAACAACCAAAGTTGTTAACAAATCAGATCAAAGCTGTATACTTCTTAAACTCCCTAAAATAATCCAAATTGGTTATTTTTTCTTTTCACATGAATTTTAAATAAGCAACTAGAATTCTAATTTTCTTTCTAACAGATTCCTGTATTGAAAGTTTTGAAAAAATGATAAACAACCAATTAACTAAGCCCTCTACCAAAAAAAAAGAGCATCTGAAAACACATCTATCACAATTTGCAAGTAATACATTTAAAATTTGTCTGCATCAAGTACAGATGGAGTGCCCATATAATTGTTTTCGTTTGTTTTTCGTGGTTTTTTTTTGTTGTTGTCGTTGTTTTACATTTTACACATGAAAAAGTGAGACCCTAGAGTGTATACGCTACTAACACATGCTTGTCAGTAGCAACAAGACATAGAGTCTAAGGATATTTCTATGCTACTTTCTAAACCAGAACTGTCCAATAGAATCTTCTGTAACAGAGGAAATGTTCTATAAAACCTAGGACTGGATTATGACCCTAACCAGGAGTAACCTCCACCGTGTAAGCAAGAGAATCATGTCTTAGGAAATATCCCACTGTCCTTATAAAGATCTGAATGAGAAACAATCATCTCAATAAAAATTCCTCTCTGTGAGGACTTCCGTGCAGCTCTGGGAAATTAAAAGAAGGCTCACTGTCTAGCTGAGATCAGTCTTCCACACAAAATAAAGAATGCATTGTGAAATGACTCTCAGAAAATAATATATGCTGCAAAGACATTAAGAATATGTTAGAAAATAGTACAGAAAAGGAAATAATTTCCTATAGGTACCTTTCCTTATTCATTCAAAGAACTCCTTGAAGACAATTACATAAGAAGCAAATTTTATTTGTGGAAGACCTTTTGGCATTTGACTTGACAAACGATGGAAGGAAGTAGAAGGGAGAAATGAACCATCTTGTATCTCTGGTAAAATCAAAATTGGCTTCAGCACTCAAAATATGCAGAACTTGGTTGTTTTTGTTTAGATAGAATTAAAAAGAAATTCACAGATCTTATTTCAGAATTGATTTTTCACATGGCTAAAAGATAAAGCAGGATAATTTACTGCTATAAAACTGGGGTATGAATTTTACTTGCCAATTGTTATGCACAATTAAAGCACATCTTGGAAATTTTTTTAAAAAATGGAAAGAGCTGATCCATTCTAGGCACTGGCTCATAAATTATGGAGAATGGGCCTTGGACTTGTGGCTGAGGCACCATGTCAGTGTGGAAGGAACACACAGTCAGACCAAAAGATTAGGAGTCCCAATCAAGCCCCATCACAAACTACTTTCTAATGTGGCACTGGCATGTCATTTTACATTCTGAGCTTTAAATGCCTCATATTTAAATTAAAATAATAAAATCTAACTCATAGCATTAATGTAAGAATAAATTAGTAAGAGTCATATAAAGTGTGTAGCACGTAGCTGATATACAGCTGACACTGAATTACTGCCCTACTTCAATCTAATCATTTCTTATGAGCAAGCAGGGAAAAAATATTTAAATTAAACCTAACTTTAATCTTAACATATTTAACAACAATTTTTTTATCCTATACTTCTATCTTGCAAAAGGAAATTGTACACAGAGTAACAGCAAGAATTTGAATGCCAACTGATTTTCAAAATGGTGCAGTATAATTAGGAAATTCATGAGTCAAATTCCTGTTTATGCCTGCAATGTAAAGGCTAATCATTTGTTTGTTTTCTATAAGAAGGACTTGATTAAAGCCTCTAGCAGCAATAATTAAATAACCCTATGTGTGAAGGACGCAGGCTCAGCTAGCACTGTGGTGTGCTAACACCCATAATTAATGCATAGGGATGTGTGTAAATTAACAACTGAGTGTCATTTACATTAACAGTACACATGTAGGTTTCTTTTTTGGGGGAGCTACCTCCCTGTTTTCTGCTAACCATCACACAGTACAATATAAATAACATTCTAACATCTACATATAGCCTCTAGTTCAGGCCATGGTCTGGATATGCTGTGGGCAAACTTTTCTAAAAAGGGCCAGAGAGTGGATATTTTAGGGTTTTCAGGCCATATGGTCTCTGCTGCAAACACGAAGTCTGCCGTTGCAGTGCGAAAACAGTTACAAAAAGCACATAAACAAATGTGTATTACTGTGTTCCAATAAAACTTTACTAAAAAAAATAAAAAACAAGCACTGGACCAGATTTAGCTCAATGGTCTATATGATTATAGGTCATAGTTTCCTTAACCCTGAACCACAGTTTGCTGACCCTTGACCTAGATCTTAATTAAGAATTAATTCTCTAGTAAAATTATTTTAGAAAAGCATTATTTATACAACGGGTAAGGACAAGGGAGTATAAACCTTACATGAAAACTTGACAAGCTTTTGAACCTATGTTATTTTCTCAAACATAAATCAGAAAAAAAAATGACAAGCTAAATTTACCACAAGATTGTTGTAAAAGAAAGTGACTCACAATCTGAAAGCATATTGAAAAAAAAATACTATGTATTTGTGAATCATTATCATCATCATATTATTGTTGTTGTTGATTGCTGTTGCTTTCAGCTCTGTTTCAAGATCCCTGGAAGTAACATCTACTCTGGGATAACCTCAGAAGAAATTACAAAATACATATTACAAATACAAATTACATAAAACTCACTCAGAGCTAGTCTAAGATTCTACAATTTGAGAAAGATCAAGTAGACTTAGGGGCTGATAGACTGTCACCATGGCAATGCTTCCTAAAGTCAGCCCCAAGGTGCATTCATCATGACAGAGGTTTTTCAGGAAGTCCTTGACCAATACATTTGGAAACAGTGCATATAATGTTATAAACGTGAACATATTGTTACACTATGAACATTAGTATTAAAGAGATACTTGTCAAGGAGTCCTTGACAAATAAGTCTGGAACACTTACACCCCTCTGTCAGAGATTCACAGTGTGCGGTGGCACAGTGAAGATGCTAAGATGTCCTGCAGTAAATAAAACCCTGTGTACCTTTGTGCAACCCACCAGAATAAACATTGAGAAAAGCTGTCATAGAGATTATTTTGAATTATTACATTCCTTCACCCTGGGTGTGGGGAAACTGCCCCCTTGTTCTCACATCTGACAGTATGAAGGTAGGGACACTCACTTAGTCATTTACTTACATTCCATCAGTGTGGCATTACATTGGGATTTTTATTTACAGCAATCAAGTGGAGACCAATCAAATTTGTAAGAGAACCTAAGCAGTATGAAAATTACACTCACCTCAGTATACTTGAAAAAGGGGGATGGAAAATAAATTGTAAACATCAAATACTTCTGATTTGAACTTTGAAAGTTAACAACAAACATATCCACTGAGATAATATCAAGTGCTAGAGACTTAAAGAACTGTGTGCTGAAGGCACTGTAATCCATTAAAATCCAAATAATTCTTGATTTTGCTGAATATTGCTTAAGCTGTCCAACAGGAAGAAAGGGATGAAAAAAAATTGCATAGATCATCAGTTTTCTATACATGACTTCCTACTTATCGGATTTCTTCTGGAGGCTTTTTCACAGACTGTTTCATCAAAAAAGGCAGTTCTGTTTTTCTGTCAAACCATTACTGGACAGTGATTATCCAAGTTATGGTCAGTCTTTAATTTCCCAATGTTTCTTTCCTTTGAGACCAAATTTTTCTTCTACAACAAAGCTACACATTTTTGTCTGACATCAATTTGGGTACTAGAAAGCTGCAGCTGACTTCTGGAATTAAACATATAAATTAACCAAAACCAATTTCTATCTAGTAAAAAAAAAAAACAAAACCCTCAAAATACCCTATTTCTAGCATCTAGTAAAAACCCCTGACATACAGAGGGAACTTAAATATTTGGTGAATGAGTAAATGAAAAGATCAGTCAAACAGAGATATCAACTACTTTAGCTCAAATATACAAGTACTATTATTTATAAATCATTTTTACTCAATAATTTAGAAATAATTTCTGAAACTGAATATCCAATAATTCAAGAGAACTGAAACAAGCAAAATGACAATCTGTTATTAACAGTTACTCATTTCAACATCGTAACTACTGTTTGCCCATGCACAGTAATGGAGAACTAAGGTACTTTCTGCTGGATAAGATAATAAATCCAACCATGATACAGAGACACTAGGCAGAATAAACTTTTTATTATAGTGCTTAGATTATATTGTGGAATCTATCTTTGTACTTTGAAGGATTAAAAACCATCAATACAAATTCAATGTCATAAAATTCTTTTACAAAGCAATAGAACAATCCTCCATCAAATGCTTAGGAACACATACACATTCAAATAGAGTCACTCATACAGAGGCTATGAAGATTCCGCCCATTTCTAGTGAAATCTACATTATAATATCTACTTAACAGTGTACTTCCTAAATTATTTTTTCACACTAGTGAAAAAGGAAAAAAAATTTTTTTATCACTCTCAGTATCAGATAGGTTGCGCAACCTGCAAAGTGTTAATTTCCTTTATTCAGAATGATAGCATGGTTCCATCCGTATTTCTTTGCCATTTATGAAACACTGACTTATCTCAAAGTAAGTTAAAAATTCTTCTTCAGGTAATTCTGGAAAATTGTTCGTTGTATTTTAAAATGTATTACTATTTCCAAACACACTTCCCAGAACATGCTTATAATGTATATAGTGCACACACCACATTTTCCTTCTGTGAAAAAGTCTTGGTCTTTAAGTGCACTTAAAATGATTTCCTAAAGTGACTTTTGTTTTCTTTTATCCATTAATACATGTACCTCTTAACATTTTAATATTGACAAAACTTTAAAACCATCATATGACTATTAACTATTATGGAAGAATTAACAAACACTTCCATGGCAATTTACAGAGATTCTAAATTTCACAAAACTAAGGCTGGTATTATTTCTAAATGTTTTTATGCATTAATTGTTACTAATAACCAGATACCTTTTATACATGAAAGAGCCAGGTAACAAATTAAACCATAAAAAACACACTTCAACCAAATTGTGCAAGGAACACAATTATAATTAAAATTATTTTAAAATTATAGTAAGTGCTCTTTCTTCAATTATGAAGATAAAACCCAACAGATGACTAATAATTTCATACAAGCGTATTAAATACAATGCCAGGAAATAAAATAATGAGAATCAAAATTAAAAATACTGATAGGCAAGTTAATATTGTCCAAATTCTCTCTGCTCTTCTGAGTTTCACAGGTTGCTCTGGACTTACTTATTGAATTCTGTCTCAATGATTTATAATTTACTCAGTTAAGAATTCTGATGATTGAAAAGCACCTGATACACATTATTCCTCAGGCCTCTAATGTAATAATAAAAATTAACAACTCTTTTTGAACTTCAGAGCGCCACACCATACACAACTCACTCTACGGCAATTGCTGATTGAACACAGTTGCTTTTTGTCTGTGTCTCATATTCAAGACACGCAACTGAATTATAGATTTAGATTTCTATTTTCATAAGAATTAAGAGGTAATTTACAATTTGGGGCAATGAGAAAGACACTCTTTCTCCTGAAGAGTTCCCAGAACACTGTAAATTTATTGAACAGGTAGTTCCATGAATTCAAAATGGCTTACCCACCAACTTTAGATCTGCCATTAGGGCACACCAAGAAAACTGGCTGCACAGACTGACAACCAGGCAGCAAAGGAAAAAGGCTAAGTCTGTTTTATACACCCAAGGGAATAAATACATTTAATTGGTCCAGGGTTTGTTACTAAGATATGTGCCTAGGACTGTGCAAGTAGGACATAAGAAACCTGAAACACTTGGCTATTATCACTATCTTATTCAACTTATTAAAATTATATAAATGCATTTTATTATATATGCTCATTTCCAAAATAACATATGAGGCTCAAATGAAAGGAAAAAAAAATCACTACTCAAGCACACAATACTGAGTTGAAATAGGGATTCAGTTAAATAAACAGGATGAAAGTGTGTTTGGTTTTAAATGTGTCTAATTTAGTCACTTACCTTTCATTTCAATTCTGATGTTTCCAAGGGTCAGAAAATGACATCAAGAAATAGACTTGGCTGAACAGTTTACACATACTCATACTGAAACATATCCTTTAAAAAAATCATTATTAAAAGAGTTCCACATTAAAAAAAAAATCAAACTGGGGAGTGCAAGGCATAGAGAAGGCCACAGTTCTCATCTGATAATTCCATATTATCTCCAGAATAAAAAAAAACAAAACAAAAAACAAAGTCATTCTCACTCTCCTTCTTCCTGCTGCAATCCAGACATCCCGCAATGTTTTCCAATGGGAACACATTTTAGACAACAAGACGTGGTGTGGTTGCATTCTTACTCAGGCCTTCATTCTCCTAAGAGCTTCTCATTGTTTCTGCAAGGAAAGAATCTTCTGATATCTTGGAAAAACTGGGAGCTCAAAATAAAAACTTCCCTGGAGAGCTTTTACTTGCATGGCCAGCACTTGCCATGCACCAACATTTGCTAACCTTGCATTTCATAGGTCAGATAGTCCCACAGATGAGTGAATCCAGAGCCACAAACAGGCTTTTCCCGCTATTACTTATGTCTGTCTCACCTATTTCTGTTTGAAGTGTGTATGTACAAAGAAGATTTTGGAAAAAGCACAATTCAGTTGCTACCTTATATATATGTGAGGGCAGCAGAGATTCATTAAAACAAGAACATGCAGAGAAATGCTAGTTACTTATGTGCTAAACAGATTAACCATCCCGGAACCACGTCCTGGCCTAATGTTCAGAGCAACCTGTAAATGCTTCTAGGCTTTCCCACTCATTCTTTCTTTTCCCAAAGTAGTGGGAGAAAGTGGCTGGATTTATCCTTCTTTTCTGAAGTCTACAAATTTTCTAAAATGTGACAAGATATTAGCTTCATAAATAATTCAAACAGGAAAGCTATAAAGAAGGGAAAATGAAAATGAATGGCTCTTAAAATAGCAATAAAAATTAAAAGATAAATATTTATAAGCATGTGAAATTATATACCTTGTTCTCATTCGTTTCTCAGAATATATATGTGGCAATTCAGGCTGGCTTTCATTGTAGAAAGAACTCAGTGAATCTGAGTTCATGAACTTTTTCTCTTCAAGAATAAATGAAAGCAGATGAAAAGCAAATACTAACAATAAATTGAAGACTACATGCTATATACCTACAGCAAGGTTTCCCTGCCTTCAGTGCTATTGACAGTTTGGGCTGGATCTTTCTTGTAGGGGATTGTCCTATGAATTTTAGGTTGTTAACTAGCCTTCCTGGGATCAGCCACTAAATATCAGTAGAAATCTCCCTGTGCCCCCACCCAAATCACTCCTAACTGGAAACCACAGATCTACAGAAAGGTGAAAGGCAAAGACTTTTTGGTAACAATAGCACAAAAATCAACTGTGTGCTTAGTTTTATGCTAACAATGTTACACAGAGAACATGTTGTCTGATGATTACAGACATAATAACTTTAGTTTTTAATTATCATTTCCATTTTACAGTCGAAAAATCTGAATCTCCAAGATAGTAAGTAACCTGACAGTTCTGGTTTATAATAGGTGGTTAGCAAAAGCATGCAATAGCTTTGGAAAGCCAGCAAAACTGAATTCTTCTTTCACAGATACGTGGTAGAGGTCTGAAGTTTAAACAGGATGTCTTAGTTCTGATCTAAGTAAAAAATATATATACACTCACATATATAATACACACATACATTTTTTCAAGTAAAGATTTAAGTCCTTATATGTTAACAGTAGTACACCGAGAGTTAATTTATCAGATTTTATTAAACTACTTAATGACAGCAGCTTATAATAAGGGTTGAGAAAGCATAGGCTCAAAGCCCAGGATATTTCCCAGGAGATGCATCTTGAGGACAACATGAGAGCTGAAAAGGGATGAGATGAAAGTATGACTGAAGACAACCAATGTCAGTGGTAGTAGATCTGAGTGAGGGGAGAAGTTTGTACCTTAAATGAAGGCAAGAGAAAAATAATTCTGTCTACCACCTTATTTGTTTACAGCAATGGTTTTCAAAGGGGGTAACAGTACCCTCCAGGCATAAATCTTTTAAATTTGTGATTGCATGTGTGTGTGTGTGTGTGTGTGTGTGTGTGTGTGTGTGTGTGTAGATACTTATGCAGAATGGGGGTTGCGCTGACAATTAGTAGGCAGGGGTTAGGGATACTAGATGTTGTACAATGCAAGGGATAATCAGTACCTCTCATGCAGCTTTAAAACACGCTAGTATATACCTGAATAAATAAACTGTTTATAATTACTGAAGCCTAGAATCTAATTTTAAGCAAATAAACACCACGTATTTTTTGCATACTTTCACAGGATTTTTGTTATTGTGTTTTCTTGTTTTTCCTTTTATGGGTTTGTTTTTGTTTCCAGAATGCAACAATAATGAAAATCCACAGAAGCATAAAACTTACTTGGTTTGAGAATTTATGAAAAGTTGTTCACCATTTCAAAAAATTAGTGTGCAAATGTGGCTTCATACTCCTGGAGCTTCTACATTTAGGTATAAGCAGCTGACTAACTTTTATGACTTCTATTATTTACATGGCTGAATATTTGCACATTAAGATGCACAGAATTTTATAAAAATAGCTTTCCTCATATTTCATCTTCATATTAACAATATGGAATTATATTGATTTTTTAAATTATGTGGCATATAACCTATATCATCTCTTATCTTACTAGATTATCTTGTTTATGAATTGTAATTTAAGAAAGTAAAATAGAGCCCATGTAAATATGTTTTATAAGAAGTATTAAAACTGAGATCCTGGTAAAAAGTTCTATCTTTCTCACACCTAGAAATACTGCAACAAAATGATAAACCTAATAATTCCCCCATATTTGTAATAATAGACGCAGATAATTTATTGAAAAGAGCATTCAACAATGTAAAACTCTTTAATATGAGCTGTTATAGTAATCAGAAAGCAGAATGAAGAATGCTTTGTCTAATTCACCATATTTTTATGACGAACCTGCCACATGCTGGGGACAGCTGCAGGTGTTAGAGACATAGAGGTGAACAAGTCAGACATGGCCTATGACATCACTGACTTCTTATTTCAGAAGTGAGACATAGGAAGTAAATTAAAAAAAAAAACAACTACTTTAGTTTAAATTTGAACTATTAAATAGTTAAGCTATTAAACTATTAAAACATTTTTAAAAATAAAAGGAGATAAAGCACCTCTGATAAGTATACAGGAGCAGGTTTCAAATTGCCTATTAGGAGATAACAGATCAGCGTCAGGCTAGGCCATCTAATCTGGCCCCAGATCATTTCTCCAAAGTAATTCCTGCTTTTTCTATTCTGAATCATCTTCCACATTTCTTCATTTGTGCCAGATCACAGTGAGCTTTACCTTCACCCTCCCACTTGACATCCTCTGCCATTTTTATTAAGCATCTGTATTGGGATAATTTTGACCCATCAACCAAAAGGAGGCTGCCAAGAGAGAACAGTGTCTTAGGCTTCTTGGTGCTCAATCACGTGCCCAACAGAGTGCTTTACACAGAGTGTCATCCATAAATGGTCAATACATCTGGAGGAGAAAAGTACTGAGAGAGATGAACACTGTTACCTGGCAAGACCAGGGCAGGCAAATGGAAGACTTAAGAGACAGGCTTTAACTTTCCTTTAATTATTCATTTCTACTTCCTGACAGAATGTAGACTAGGGTAAGCATGGACCCATTGTGGACACCAGGTTGTTGAACAGAGTTCAAATCCTGATTCAGTTGTTTATTATTATAAACTTAGGCAAATTCCTCGAAGTGTTTGAGTCTTAGTGTCCTAAGAGAGAGCAATGAAAAACCTTATGAGGTTGTTACAATATGATATTTCAGAAATACTTAGCCAATTATGTAGAATATAAGTGGTCAAGTATAGCTCATTTCCAGTTCACTAGTTTAGGAGTTGTGCTTACAGTGGGGGAAGTAAATGGTCAAAATACTTTATATGTGATTGGACCACACCAATTACATCATATATCATGTGGATTCTAAAAACTGAAATAGGGAAAGGGAAAAAAAAGCCATTGTAATTTTTTTTTAAGTGGGGAGACGGGGCATGGGAGAGGGAGAGAGAGAATTTTAAGCAGGCTCCACACTCAACACAGAGCTCAATGCAGGGCTTGATCTCAAGATTGTGAGATCATGATCTGAGCCAAAACCGAGAGTCAGACATTTGACCAACTGAGCCACCCAAGCACCCCAAGACCAGTAAGTTTTACATTTATATTCAACTGACAAATTTGAGTCTTACCATTTGTCATTACATGGGCTATTATATGTAGGTTAAACATAAAATAGATATTTTTCAAAGATAAGAAGTCCCACCTTGGAGACAAAATAAACACACTAATTGATTAAAAACAATTTTCAATATTTGGATCTATCCTTCTACATACTTCATTTAGGATCTCCATAGCCCACACTCCCCTATATACATACAGTCACACAAAAAGCAACATTTTTTTAGATGACACCCAGAGGCCTAAAGCATTCATCCATTTTAATAAAGTTAACTATTTCTTCCTCGTCCTGAAATGATATATACTATATGTAGAAATTATATACCATCAAACGTTACTTATATGCTCATTATACCATGTTTATATTATATGTTTTCTTTTTCCAAATGGAAGTCAAAAAACAAAGCATAGCACTACTGCTCAATTCCAATTTCACAGAATTATTTTAAAGCTACTTAAGCAATTCTTTTGAAGAAATGGGGTTATATGGACCACCCTGTGGAAACTTCCATTCCCAAGCTGACTACACATTACTGCCAATACTCAGTTCACAAGTTTGCTTGCAGGACAAACTTCAGTTCACACAAATGCTACCCACAAAGAGTGTGACACAGGGATGCTTCAGCAGCTTATGCATCAGGTGACAGACATTCAGGAATTGAGGGACTGACAGACACACTTGAAAATGGACTCAACTCAAGGTCAAGCAGTGCTGGGAAGAAAACATGGATGGGTAGGAAGATGATAAAGGGAATATAGTAATATGCAGTGGCCAGAATTCCAGAAACACAGAGAATAAGACAGGAAAGCAGGAATGACCTTGGGCAAAAGGGGTTTGGTCAAAAGGCTTGGGATTGAAGGTTGGATTTCAGTTATTCATAAACTGGGAACCAAGATAGAGATGGAGTTTCTGTAAACTGGGCACTCAGTAGGAGATTCCTCACAAGGGAAAGTCCTTAGTTTCCAAAACCAGGATTCACTGTGAAAACAAAGCAAAGTGAGAGACTTCATGATGACACCTGACTATGTCAGGATGGTCCCAGGACCTGAAGGGATGAGTGTGCAGTACTTTCAGATGGGAGATAAACAGACTTAGCCATGAAGATTGACTCAAGTGGCACTCACATGTAGGGTGAGCAGGAGAGGAAAGACAGCTGGGGAAGAACAAGGAGAAGGAGCCAGATGTGTGGCAGGGTGGGGGGAGACGGCTTTCATTCTTTCTCTCTCTCTCTCTCTCTCCTCCCCCCCCACACATACACAATGGTCTCATTAGGGAAGTAGTATTTTAATCCATAACTAACCTGAATCACTACTCATACAACAACAAAAAAACACAATACAATAAAACACAAACAAAAAAATAAAAAAATACAAAGTGAAGGCTGCAATTAATTATGTGCCAGAGATGATATGAATGAAGTGAAAACCATAGTTCACCAAACTGTTAGTAAATAAAAACCAGGAGAGGCAAGGCTCAGGCCTGACTGCCATCACCAGTGGACAGTTAAGTCCTTCAGTGTAGTTCAAAGAATAATTACAGAGAAGTGAGTGGTGGTTGCACAGCATTTAATGTGGTCGTCTATTTAGCCATTGTGTTCTTTCTTTAAGAGGAAAACTTTTTAGTAGGTTTTTTAAAAAGTGAGGTTGCAGCTATGCCAGTTTAAAAAAGAATTTTATTAATAAGCCATGTATGAAAGCTTTTCAAAGGTTCCCTAAAGCCGTGTCAGATAATCATACATAAACCTGTCTGTTGGCCGTCGAACAAGAGCAACTGAAGGAAGACTAGGTCAGCATCTCCCATACTTTCTGAGCAAGACACATCGATTTCCATATCACTATTTTTGGCCAATCAATTAACACATATTAATTTCACACAACTATATAAAAGATGCTATGCCAGGTGCTATAAGCTACTAGAAAAAGAGAGAGAGATTTATTCTCTGCAAGTGTAGAATCTAATTGGGGAAGCAAAACATATTCAGAATAATTGATTTTAGAGGAAGTGAATTTTATAAAGTCTAGCAAGAAGCGCCAAAGGGACTGATGATGAAAGATGTCAATGGGGTTGGCATCATAGGAAAAGCTTCAAAGAGCAGTGATGAGGGGATGTATTTAAAAAAAGAAAAAAAACAAATCCTTCCCTTCAACCCAGATTGTTTTTTACCACATTAAACAATAACAAGAAAATATAACCCTTTCTGTCAGTCTGATTACGTCTCTGGATGCACCAGTGTACTATGATAATCTAGCTGAAATCCACTGTCAAATTCTATGGCCACTCTGGTCATCTGTCAAACCTGGCTAGACGTTTGGCACCAAAATGAAAGTCCTCATATAGTTTTCTTTTTATTACTATTATTTCAGAGCTGACATTCAGGAGCCAAGAACAAAATTTACCATTTAGAGCACTCTTACTCTAAAGGCTAGAGAGATGCTATGCGGTGTCCACATAGTATCTCCATCTACCACAATACCCTGTGAGGCAAGAGATGTGACTGTGGCATTTTTCTATATGAGGGAACAACACAGAGAAGGTAAGCAAGTGGATTAGAGTCAAACAGCTAGACAATGCTGAAGTTGAGATTTGAAAATAATTCCATTATGAAACCAATATTACGCTATATGTTAACTAAACAGAATTTAAATAAAACTTTTTTTAAATGGAAGTAATTTCATTAAAGGGATATGACAGAACTGCATTTTACATCTCCCAAAAACATTTTTTTATAAAAGGCAATCATTCATTCTCACCCAGTGCTTAGCAGAGAATCTGGAAAGCAGAAAGTGACAATTATTTGAAGGGAAAACAACCGAACAAATAAGTGAATGAAATCTGTAGCTTTCCCAGACAGTTCAGTAGCATCAGATTAAACAGTAGAGTCAAAGTTTCCAGAGAGAACTGTCCACCAATAGCTGGGTTAGCAAAATATAGGAGACACATCTGTAGGAATACAGTGGTTAAAGAAAGATTGGCTGTCTCTACCCGAGAAATTCAGATCCTCTTCCGGCATTAGAGAAAATGTTTAGCTCATGCTTACAGTGAAGCAAAGCTGATATGTACTTCTAGTAACATTTATGAAGGTGATGGTCTTAAAACAAATTAGATTTTAAAACAGATTTAACATTTACAGAGCCTGTGTTCCATTTACTGTTCTAAATGCTTTACATACGATAACTCTTCTCATCCTCACTCAAACTCTATATGGAGAGATTAAGGTAGAGAAAGACCAGGTCTCTTTCCCCAAATCACGCAGCAAAAAAGAAACAGTCTGGACTGAAATACAAGCATTCTGACTCTACTGTTCACATTTCTGCCATGATACCCTGGCTAGCCTTTGATAGGAAATGAAAAGAATGACATAAAAGGCATAATTGGAGGTATACGAGGTTCAAATACGTTAGCTAAAATGTCATCTGACCTTGGAATATCAGAGTAACCATCACTTCTGCTTTGTGCAATATATCGCTCTCAAAATCTGTGCCTTTGTGTAAACCCCTACTGTGTGACCAAAAATATGAGTTCAGAAGGAGAATTTGGTGACCAAGAGGTTGCATGCAGACATCAAAATAAACCTGCTTTCAAATTTGGCTCTGGCACTAATGTGTCTTTGAGCAAGTATTTAATCGCTCCCAGCTTCCATTTTTTTTTTTGTATATAAAAGGGGAATTATTATTATACATACCTCAAAGTTGTGGTGAGGTTATCAAGTTCTCAGTCAAAAATGATTATGCCCCACAGGGCATTTCTGATTCTCATAACTGGGTGGGAATGATACTGGCATCTAGTAAGTAGAGGTCAAGGATGCTGCCAAACATGATGCAATGCATAGAATATCCCCCACAACAACAACAAAAAATTTGCTCACACAAAAGGTCAATAAAACCGATAATTTAAAAAACCCTAGCTAAAAGTATATTTGCAGTATACCTGGCATGACATTAAAAATTAATAAATGACAGCATTTTACTGTTGCTTTACTGAATGCACAAAACTTGTGGGATAATTTAAGCCAAATTTTTAAGTACTAAAGATTAAAAGGTTTTATGCTTTCTTTAATCTAGGAGGAAAAAAAACCTGACTTCAAATTATGTAAGTATTGAGTCCTTGTGTCAATTACTTTTTCTGATTCTTTCCCACACAAAGCAAAACCAAATTTTGAATGATACTTAAAATAGTTGGTAACAAACTATCATCCTGGCCCTGAAGTCCTGGTGGTTTATAGATGATTTACAACATCCCCTGGGGACAGTGGAGAACTTTATAGAAATGAAAAACAAAGAGGCCAATTGAAAGATTTGTTGTTGTAGTAGAACACTTCTACTCCTCTTTTCCCATTTGTGACATTTTTTTTCTTTTTTTTTTTTTAATTTGCCCCAGGGGTACAGGTCCGTGAATCATCAGGCTTACATCTTCCACAGCACTCACCATAGCACAAACCCTCCCCAATGTCCATAACCCAGTCACCCTATCCCTACCCTCCCACCCCCCAGTAACCCTGAGTTTGTTTTGTGAAATTTTGTGACATTTCTTCAAGAAAACAGTAGAGATCAGAGCCCTCTCTTTGTCTTACTCAATTGCTCTGAGTCTCTGTATTTCTGGGTCAAAGTTGTTTTGTTTGTTTGCTTTTTTTCTTAAAGATCAGAGATGGAAATTGGACTGTTTTCCTGAAACATCGGGAAATATGCCAATCAGGAGATATGGCCCAGGGAACAAGAGGCTCCCGTGTTCATACAGAGAACAGTTGCAAAGTAACGTTAAGTTGTCTGCAGTTAAACAAGTTTACTGTGGCCCCACACTATGCTAGACCTAAGAGAAAACACTGCAGACTCTAAACACGGGTGGCTGCCATCCAAGAGGGTCTTTAAGCCTTCATTTCAGCTTTACATAAGTACCTTACTTAAGTACTTTAACATAAGTACTATTTCCAAATTGTTAGCTTACCTTCTTTCTTTATGCTTTGTGCTGGAAATAAGTCCTTAAACAACCCGCACTGTTGGATGCTACTGTAGTGGACTTGGTTTTTAAGTTCAAATTTGGAGTATTTCTTGCTACTGTGTAGAAAGATAACTGATTTTTTATGTATTGATCTTGTGTTGTGCATCATTGCTGAACTCATTAGTTCTAATTGTGTGTGTGTGTGTGTGTGTGTGTGTGTGTGTGTGTGGTTTAAGATTTTCTAAATATAAGATAATATAATCTGCACATACAGATAGTTCCATCTATTCTGTTTCAGTTTGGATGCCATTTATTTCTTTGTCTTACCTAATTGCCCTGGATGGAACCTGCAATGCAATGTTGAACAGAAATAACCAAAGTGGACATTCCTTAAAGAAAAAAAAATGCATATATTACATTTTATCCAGCCCATAAAGGGAAGGGAAGGGAAGGGAAGGGAAGGGAGAAAGATCCTGCAGTGAAACTAGAAGCCATTATGGTAAATGAAATAAGGCAGAGAGGGGAAAGCAAAGACTACAGGGTGTCACTTGTAGGTGGAATCTAAAAAAAAAAAAAAAAAAAAGTTAACTCAAAATAACAGAAATGATGGTTGCCAGGCTGGGGGCTGGAGGAAATGGAGAAAGGTAAGTAAAAGGGTATATATTTTCAGTTACAAAATAAATAAAGTCTGATGGTCTAATGTATGGCAAGGTAACTCAGTTGACAACAATGATACTGTACTGTATATCTGAAATATGCCACAAAACTAGATCTTAAGTGCTCTCCTATACACACACATACACACAAAAGATAAATATATGAGGTGACTATTGTATTAAGTATGCAACTGTGGAAATCCTTTCACAATTACATGCTTATCAAATCTTCACACTGTGCACTTTAAATATCAATTTTATTTGTAAATTATATTTCAATAAAGCTAAAAAAAATAGTGAGCATCCTTGTCTAATTCCTCTTCTTGGGGGAAGAGCATTCAGTCTTTCATCGTTAAGTATGATCTCAGCTGTGGGTTTTCCATAGATGCTCTTTATCAGGATTAAGACCTTCTGCCTGAGAAGTTAAAGACCTTCCCTTCTTTTTCTAGTTTGCCATTAGTTTTGTTTTTTGTTTTTTTATTTTTGTTTTTTGGGTTTTTTTTGTTATTGCTGCTGTTGTTGTTTTAGTTTGGTCGCTTAAAGTGTCAATTGAAAATGTATTTTGCAAAATGCTTTTTTTATCTATTGAAATACAGTTTTATATACTTCTTTTTCCTTTTCAGCTTAGTAATATGGTGAACTGAAATTATTTATTTCCAAATGTTAAACTAACATTGCATTCTAAATTCTAGTTAGTGGTCATGTAGTATCAGTTTTATATATTGCTAGATAATGTATGTCAAAATTTTGTTTAGGATTTTTGCATCTATATTTATAAGAAGTATTGACCTATATAGTTTTATTTAAATTACTTTGTTTAGCTTTGATATCAGTATAGTAAAAAAGGCAGACCATAACAAGTGTTGGTGAAGATTTGGAAAGAAATTGGAGCCCTCATAAATTGCTGATTAGAATGTAAAAAGGTACAGCTGCTTTGAAAAACAGTCTGTCAGTTTCTCAAAATATTTAAATATAGAGTTATGTATGACCCAACAATTTCACACTTAGGTATGTACTCAAGATACTGAAAACATGTTGACACAAAAATTGGTTCAAAAATGTTTATAGCAACATTATTCATAACCACTAAAATGTGGAAATAACCCAAATATCTATCAACTGAGGAATAACAAAATGTGGTACATTCATACAGCTGAATATTATTCAGCTACAAAAAAAAATAAATAAACAAAACACTTAATAGATGCTACAATATTAGGACACTATGTTAAGTGAATGTCCTAGAAAGGAAAATCCATAGAGTAAGAAAGTAAATTAATGGTTCCTAAGGTTGGGGGAAAGAATGGGAGTGACTATTAATGTGCACGGGTGATGAATTTGAGTGATGACTTCTTCTGGAATTAGACGGTAGTGACAGTTGCACAATCTTGAGAATACGGTAAAATCCACTGAACTGTTCACTCTAGAAGTGCATTTTATGGTCTGTGAATTATAGCTCAATTTAAGAAATTGCACATGTGTGTGCACATATACCTACATGCATCACTGATTTTACCATATATCATTTGATTATTTTTAGGAAGAATGATATTTAAAACGGGAGGTAATATTAACTGATAGTTCATGCTAGCATCTTGTTTTAGCAAATGGAAACTTGCAGCCTGGAGAAATTAAACTGCCCAAAATCACATAGCTAATTACAAAGAAATTTTTTAAAAAATTACTTATGGTCCTGGATTGCTTCTAGAACTGTTTTCTTACACATAAAAATTCTCCAATGTTGAAAGCATTAAAAATTAAAATAAAATCATAATAAAACCCTAAAGAAGCTACTTCTCCTTGACACCTTGTTCCCCAAATAGTATTTTATATCAGTTTACTCTTCCTTACGTTGTAACAAATGTCCTTTTTGGTATATTTTAATATTAACAATGTTAACAAACCTATTATCACTCTCAAAAAGTGACTCACATTGAAAAATCCTAAGTGTATACAATCAATGTTACTCCCTTATCTTTCAGATGAGAAATAAACACTAAGTATCAAAAATTTTTTCCATAAAAAAATGTGCCCAAAAGAGAACATCAAGGATAAGGCACTAATTTTTCCTATCAGATATAGACAGAAGCTCTTTGAAGGATTTAAAGATTCTTTTTCCAAACTTGCTCCCTTCCTCCTTTCCATTCCTTTCCTTTTCCTCCCTCCCTCTTCCTTCCTTCCTTTCTTTTCTAATTAATCTGATTTTCTAAAGCACTCTTCTCTTTTTGGGATAAATACAATAAGAATATACTCAGCATTTATATGAAACTTGCAGTCTCATTTTGAACAAAATAATTAAACCCTAAAAAGAAGAACTTGGATGCTTGGGTGGCTCAGTCTGTTAAGTATCTGCCTTTGGCTCAGGTCATGATCCCAGAGTCCTGGAATTGAGTCCTGCATCAGGCTCCTTGCTCAGCAGGGAGACTGCTTCTGCTTCTGCCTGTTGCTCCCCCTGCTTGTACGCGCTTGCGCTCTCTCTCTCTGACAAATAAATAAATACAACCTTAAAAAAAAAGAACTATAGAAAATAAATATTGGGAAGAAACCTATACTAGTGTAGTTAGTGCACAAAGGGACACAAATAAAAAATCTGAAAAGCAGGAAGTATATATGACATCAGTGGAGGGGCCAAACAAATCTCTGAATATCTAGACTTTGCTCACTTTCAGGATTAATCTGTAGGTTTTGAGACCTGAAATTGGGTTATCATAATGCAAGGAAAGAGGCCACAGGATATTTGTACTTTGCATCTGGGTTCATATCAGGAGATTCTTAGGGCTCTTCTACCTAGTGTATATTCAAAACAGTTTCTAAAAAAGTACACTATTTACTCTCCATAGAGATACATTGATTTGGTTTCACTTCTTTCATCAGGTGACTAAAAAATCAGGGCTAAAGTTTTTTTAGTCTCTTAAACTGAGAGCAGAATGATTGTTTTGATAATTATATTTAGACTGTTCCACCTTAGTCTCAGAAATTCAGCTAACTTTTTCTCCTTTTAACTCTGCCATAATTGGGGAAAATGTACTATTTTATTTCTGTTCTGAGAGTTCTGAGGTTGATGAAGACCAAGAAAAGAGTCTTGCCCTAATGTGACATACTCTGGCTTGTTCTGGAGAGAGACACTTGAAATCATGGTGGTCACAAGTACACATAACTCACGTAGTAGGTCAAATGAATAAAATGAACTGAATAGACTACATAGATATGACACTCTCAGGCTGTATGTAGCCAGAGGATTCTCAGTGAACTTGACTTGCCCCAGTTTTTTTTTTTTGAGAAAATAAATATCTGTGTTTAAATTCTAAAGAGAAACTGAAAAAAGGCAACACAAAATAATGAAGTGGTTTTTTGTGGGGGTTTTTTATTATTATTTTTTATTATTTATTTATTTGACACAGAGAGAGATCAGATCACAAGTAGGCAGAGAAGCAGGCAGAGAGAGAGGAGGAAGCAGACTCCCTGGGGAGCAGGGAGGCCGATGCGGGCCTCTATCTCAGGACCCTGAGATCATGACCTGAGCCGAAGGCAGAGGCTTTAACCCACTGAGCCACCCAGGCGCCCTTTTGTTTTATTTTTTTAGTATGGTATACCGTGTCTATAATCATTAAGAATGGTAGAATATTATTTCCAAAACACTTCACACTGATTCACAACAAGACAAGTTTCCTCTAATTTATTTGTTGTCCCTATAATCCAATTTTGTAAATCCAGGATTTTTTGAGTATGGTATACCGTGTCTATAATCATTAAGAATGGTAGAATATTATTTTCAAAACACTTCACACTGATTCACAAGACAAGTTTCCTCTAATTTATTTGTTGTCCCTATAATCCAATTTTGTAAATCCAGGATTTTTTGAGTGAGTTAGGTCTTTATGTCCAGCAGCCACATTCTGACACTATTATGCATTACATACACAGCCAAATATTTTTGAGAATTACCAAAATGTAGATAACTTTGTAGATAACTTTGTAAAAGTTAAAAGACTTTGTAAAACTTACTTTCCAAAATGGAATAATTTATGCTTAAACATATTTTAAGAATAAAACAGACTCTATCTCTTGTAAATGTAATTTCCAGTATGCTGGAAGGCTAGATTTAGATGTTTAACCAAAACAATAAAAACAAGAGCAAACACAAACCAGAACCACAAGTGTGTATTTCCAAGAAAATTACCATTCTCTACTGAGTTTGCACAAATCAACTTGTATCTTAGAAGTCAAAATATGATGTAAAAATGATACAGTATAAACCCCTATCTCTTCTAATCCTTAAGTCAGTCTCATTGCTATTGTTTCAGGTGAGTAGTGCATAACTAACCCACGTTTTTGTAAAAATCAGATAACATATTAGGGACAAATGAACATCTACCTTTTGACTGCTCAGTATTTACAGATATGCTCATATGGAGATAGGACCTTCAGAAATTATATGTCCATTGACAGAAATGTAACTATTGATTCATATCCATTTTATTTATTTCTCTCAGGGGTCTTATGAAGTGGCTCAAGTATATATTAAAGTCACCCTTTTACAGATGAGAAACTGAATCTTGAAAGAGTAGTACACTAAGAATCAAAATTCACTTCTAGATTCCAAGTTTTTTTCTAGACACCATAATGGAACTGACATGCAAAGAAGTACAAGCTATTCAGTACATTACAAAAGCATTCTTTGGACAGAACCAGTCCACAGTGGTTTCAAAATGTCTGACCCCAAATAAATTTTCCTTTTCTCTACTCTGTCTCTCCAGACACCTTTCTAACATTCTACAAAGCTAAAACAGAGTAGAAATGTGATTAGATGATAGCAAATCACTATAATTTTGTAAAGAGAAACTGCTTTTCAAGAATGCAGTTTTTTTAATGATAAAAAGGAATCCCTTTAGCCATTAGAATATTTTTTATTATATTCATTTATCCCATTCCTTTTTATCGTAACATAATAAATCAAGCAAAGTTTTGAAATTTGGTGCCTTCCTATTTTTCCAGAAGACCACCCTTCCTTTCTGGGTATCATTTCTGGAACCACAGTCATACTTCCTCTGTTAAGGTAAGAAGCCTTGGGAGCAAGATGGCTCAGGATTACCTTAAACCATGATCCGAGGCACAGTCGGGCCACTACTCTTTGACAGGGACCCCACAAGTGGCAGATCCAGGGAGACTCACCTTCCTCCTCTGAAAGGAGTAGTGCAGGTGCACGCTGCAGGAATCTGCTGGATTTGGAGACTCCAAATGGGCCAAGCGTCAGAGATAGAAATGCTCGGTCACAGGCTGAGTGATCTTGGAGTGCGGCTGGAGACCAGGGGGACGGGAGAGATTGACTGCTATTCTCTGAGGGCACAATGAGAAGTGGGGCCCTAAGCTCTCAGCTCCTATGGGGCTGGAGATTGGGAGGCGGCCATTTTCATTCCCATCCTCCAAAGCTGTACAGAAAGCGTTCAGGGAACAAAAGCTACAGAAAGCAAACCTGAGCAGATTACTTAGTCTTGCCTGGGCAAAGTGCTGTGCAACTCCACCTCAGGCAAAGACATTTCAGAATCACAGCAATAGGCCCCTCACCCAGAAGATCAGCAGAAACATCCAACCAAGACCAAGTTCACTGATCAATGAGAACTGTGGAACTCCAGAGCTAGGGGAAAGCAACACACAGAATTCCTGGCTTTTTTCCCCATGATCCTTTAGTCTTTCAAAGTTAAGTTTTTAAAATTTTTTTTTTCTTATTCTATTTTTTAAAGTTTTCCTCTTTCCTATTTTAACATTTTTTAACTATTTTATCTTATCAATACCTTTTAAAAATCTTTTTTTAATTTTCATTGTTATAGTCATATTTTATCCCTTCATTGTATTTAACATTATTTTCTGTATACATATAGGGTTTTATTTTCCTTTAAAATTTTGGGATATAATTTCTGCTAATACATTAAAATATACCCTAAATCTAGCACATGACTTTGTTCTAGTCTCCAGCCTGATCACATTCTTTCCTCTTTATTTTTTCAACCAACTTCTTATCAATTCCTTTTCTAGAATCTTTTTTAATTTTCATCTTTACAGTCATATTCCATCCCTTCATGGTATCTACCCTTATTTTTGCTTATATATAAGTTTTTCTTTATTTAAAATTTTGGGAGGTAGTTTCTTGTAACAGACCAAAATACACCCAAAATTAAGTGTGTGGCTCTGTTCTATTCACCAGTCGCATATATATATGTATATATATATATTTTTTTACTTTTTTCTTTTTTCCCCCCTTTCTTCTCCCTCTGGTTTTAGGTCTCTTCTGATTTGGTTAGTGCATATTTTTCTGAGGTCATTGCTACCCTTTTAGTATTTTGTTCTCTCATTCATCTATTCTCATCTGGATAAAATGACAAGATGGAAAAAATCACCACAAAAAAAAAGAAAGAAAGAAAGAAAGAAAGAAAGAAAGAAAGAAAGAAAGAAAGAAAGAAAGAAAAAGAAAAAAGAATAAGAGGAAGTACCAACATCTAGGGACCTAAGCAATACAGACATTACTAAAATGTCAGAACTAGAGTTCAGAATGATTATTATCAAGGTGCTAGCTAGGCTCGAAAAAAGCATGGAAGATATTAGAGAATCCCTTTCTGGAGAAATAAAATCCCTTTCTGGAGAAATAAAAGAACTAAAAACCAAAAAAGCTATTAATGAAGTGCAATAAAAAATGGAGGCTCTTACTGCCAGGATAAATGAAGCAGAATACAGAATTAGTGATTTAGAAGACAAAATGTCAGAGAAAAAAGAAGAGGATGAAAAGAGAGACAAACAACTACTGGACCATGAGGAGAGAATTCAAGAGATAAGTGATACCATAAGACGAAACAATATTAGAATAATTGGGATCCCAGTGGAGAGAGAGAGAGAGAGAGAGAGGGGCAGAAGGTATATTGGAGCAGAACTTAATACAGAATTTCCCTAATCTGGCAAAGGGAACAAGCATCAAAATCCAGGAGGCACAGAGAACCCCCCTCAAAATCAATAAAATAGGTCCACACCCCGTCATCTAATAGTAAAACTTACAAGTCTTAGTGACAAAGAGAAAATCCTGAAAGCAGCTCGGGACAAGAGGTCTATAACATACAATGGTAGAAATATTAGACTGACAGCAGACCTATCCACAGAGACCTGGCAGGCCAGAAAGAGCTGGTATGATTATTCAGAGCACTAAACGAGAAAAATATGCAGCCAAGAATACTATATCCAGCTAGGCGGTCACTGAAAACAGAAGGAGAAACAAAAAGCTTCTAGGATAAACAAAAACTAAAAGAATTTGCAAACACCAAACCAGCCCTACAGGAAATACTGAAAGGGGTCCTCTAAGCAAAGAGAGAGCCTAAAAGTAATTGACCAGAAAGGAACAGAGACAATATACAGTAAACAGTCACCTTACAGTCAATACAATGGCACTAAATTCACATCTTTCAATAGTTACCTTGAATGTAAATGGGCTAAATGCCCCAATCAAAAGACACAAGGTATCAGAATGGATAAAGAAAAAAAGACCCATTGATATGCTGTCTGCAAGAAACTCATTTTATACCCAAAGACACCTCCCGATTTAAAGTGAGGGGGTGGAAAAAAACTTACCATGCTAATGGACATCAAAAGAAAGCAGGGGTGGCAATCCTTATATCAGATAAATTAGATTTTAAACCAAGACTCTAATAAGAAATGAGGAAGGACACTATATCATACTTAGAGGGTCTGTGCAACAAGAAGATCTAACAATTTTAAATATCTATGCTTCTAACATGGGAACAGCCAATTATATAAACCAATTAATAAAAAATCAAAGAAACACATCCACAATAATATAATAATAGTAGGGGATTTTAACACGCCCCTTACTGAAACGGACAGATCATCTAAGCAAAAGATTAACAAGGAAATAAAGTCTTTAAATGACACACTGGACCAGATGGACATCACAGATATATTTAGAACATTCCATCCCAAAGCAACAGAATACACATTCTTCTCTAGTCCACCTGGGACATTCTCCAGAATAGATCACATCCTGGATCACAAATCAGGTCTCAACTGGTACCAAGACTGGGATCATTCCCTGCATATTTACAGACCACAATGCTTTGAAACTAGAACTCAACCACAAGAGGAAAGTCAAAAGAACTCAAATACATGGAGGCTAAAGGGCATCCTACTAAAGAATGAAAAGGTCAACCAGGAAATTAAAGAAGTGATAAGTGATACCATTTAAAAATTCATGTAAACAAATGAAAATGAAAACATAACTGTTCAAAATCTTTGAGACACAGCAAAGGCGGTCCTGAGAGGAAAGTATATGGCAATACAAGCCTTTCTCAAGAAACAAGAAAGGTCTCAAGTATACAACCTAACCCTACACCTAAAGGAGCTGGAGAAAGAACAGCAAAGAAAGTTTAAACCCAGCAGAAGAGAAGTAATAAAGGTCAGAGCAGAAATCAATGAAATAGAAACTAAAAGAACAGTAGAGCAAATCAATGAAACTAGGAGCTGGTTCTATGAAAGAATTAAGATTGATAAACCCCTGGCCAGACTTACCAAAAAGAAAAGAGAAAGGACCCAAATTAATAAAATCAAGAATGAAAGAGGAGAGATCACAACTAACACCAAAGAAATACAAACAGTTATAAGAAGATATTATGAGCAACTATTCACCAGCAAATTTGACAATTTGGAAGAAATAGACACATTCCTAGAGACACATAAACTACCAAAACTGGACCAGAAGAAACAGATAACCTGAACAGACCCATAACCAGTAGGGAAATTGAAGCAGTCATCAAATATCTCCCAAGAAATCAAGAGCCCAGGGCCAGACGACTTCCCAGGGGAATTTTATCAAACATTTAAAGAAGAATTAATACCTATTCCTCTGAAAGTGTTCCCAAAAAAAGTAGAAATGGAAGGGAAACTTCCAAACTCATTTTATGATGCCACCATTACCTTGATCCCAAAACCAGACAACGACCCCATCAAAAAGGAAAGTTATGGACCAATATCCTTGATGAACATGGATGCAAAAATTCTCACCAAAATACTAGCCAATAGGATCCAACAGTATATTAAAAGGATTATTCACCACACCCAAGTGGGATTTATTCCTGGGCTGCAAGGTTGGTTCAACATCTGCAAATCAATCAGTGTGATACAATACATTAATTAAAGAAAGAACAAAAACCATATGATACTCTCAATAGATGCTGAAAAAGCACTTAACAAAGTACAGCACCCTTTCTTGATCAAAACTCTTCACAGTGTAGGGATAGAGAGTACATACCTCAATATCATCAAAGCCATCTATGAAAAACTCATAGCGAATATCATTCTCAATGGGGAAAAACTGAGAGCTTATCCCCTAAGGTCAGGAACACGGCAGGGCTGTCCACTATCACCACTGCTATTCAACAGAAGCTACTGCTTCCTGAGAGATTCATAGCTATTGCTATGGTGTTATAGCAGAACACCACTGCTACCCAACTAGAAGTCCTAGCCTCGGCAGTCAGACAACAACAACAACAACAACAAAATTAAAAACATCTGAATTGGCAAAGAAGTCGTCAAACCCTCACTCTTTGCAGATGAGATGATATGGGAAAACCCAAAACTCTCCACCCAAAACTGCTACAGCTCATACAGAAATTCAGTAAAGTGTCAGGATATAAAATAAATGCACAGAAATCAGTTGCATTTCTATACACCAACAGCAAGACAGAAGAAAGAGAAATTAAGGAGTCGATCCCATTTACAATTGCATCCAGAGCCATTTACATTGCATCCAAATGGTATCTAAAACCATAAGATACCTAGGAATAAACCTAACCAAAGAGGCAAAGAATCTGTAATCAGAAAACTATAAAGTACTCATGAAAGAAATTGAGGAAGACACAAAGAAATGGAAAAATGTTCCATGCTCATGGATTGGAAGAACAAATACTGTGAAAATGTCTATGCTACCTAAAGCAATCTACACATTTAATGCAATCCCTATCAAAATACCAACAATTTTTTTCAAAGAAATGGAACAAATAATCCTAAAATTTATATGAAACCAGAAAAGACTTTGAATAACCAGAGGAATGTTGAAAAAGAAAACCAAAGTTGGTGGCATCACAATTCCAGACTTCAAGTTCTATTAGAAAACCGTAATCATGGAGACAGTACGGTTCTGGAACAGAAACAGACACATAGATCAATGGAACAGAATAAAAAGCTGGAAATGGACCCTCAACTCTACGGTCAACTAATCTTTGACAAAGCAGGAGAAATATCAAATGGAAGAAAGACAGTCTCTTAACAAACGGTGTTGAGAAAACTGGACAGCCACATGCAGAAGAATGAAACTAGACCTTTTCCTTACACTACACACAAAAATAGACTCAAAATGGATGAAAGACCTCAACGTGAGACAGGAATCCATCAAAATCCTTGAGAAGAACACAGGCAGCAACCTCTTCGACCTCAGCCACATCAACTTCTTCCTAGAAACATCACCAAAGGCAAGGGAAACAAGGGCCAAAATGAACTATTGGAACTTCATCAAGATCAAAAACTTTTGCACAGCAAAGGAAACATTCAACAAAACCAAAACACAACTGACAGAATGGGAGAAGATGTTTGCAAATGACATATCAGATAAAGGGCTAGTATCCAAAACCTATAATGTACTTATCAAACTTAACATCCAAAGAACAAATAATCCAATCAAGAAATGGGCAGAAGACATGAACAGACATTTCTGCAAAGAAGACATCCAAATGGCCAACAGACACGTAAAAAAGTGCTCAACATCACTTGGCATCGGGGAAATACAAGTCAAAACCACAGTGAAATACCACCTCACACCAGTCAGAGTGGCTAAAATTAACAAGTCAGGGAATGACAGATGTTGGCGAGGATGCGGAGAAAGGGGAACCCTCCTACACTGTTGGTGGGAATGCAAGCTGGTACAGCCACTCTGGAAAACGGTATGGAGGTTCCTCAAAAAGTTGAAAATAGAGCTACTCTATGACCCAGCAATCACACTACTGGGTATTTACCCTAAAGATACAAATGTAGTGACCCAAAGGGGCACATGCACCCAAATGTTTATAGCAGCAATGTCCACAATAGCCAAACTATAGAAAGAACCTAGATGTCCATCAACAGATGAATGGATAAAGAAGATGTGGTATATATATACAATGGAATACTACGCAGCTATCAAAAAAAACACAAAATCATGCCTTTTGCAACAATGTGGATGGAACTAGAGGGTATTATGCTGAGCGAAATAAGTCAATCAGAGAAAGACAATTATCATATGATCTCTCTAATAGGAGGAATTTGAGAAGCAGGGTGGGGGGGTGGGGGGTAGGGAGGGGAAAAAATGAAACAAGATGGGATAGGAAGGGAGACTAACCATAAAAGACTCTTAATCTCACAAAATAAACTGAGGGTTTCTAGGGGATTTGGGGGGGGAGGAATAGGGTGGCTGGGTTATGGACATTAGGGAAGGTATTTGCTATGAAATGTGTATTATTTGCTGTGAAATGCGTAAGCCTGATGATTCACAAACCTGTACCTATGGGGCAAATAATACGTTATATGTCAATTAAAAAAAAAATAAGAAGCCTTGTATAGATTTCCAAAACCTAAGTAGGTTTTATTATCATTGCATTACCCAAGATTAGAATGAATCCTTCTAAATGGCAGCAATAAACCTGTATGTTCCTTTACAATAATGCTTGTTATTGGTTTTTTTTTGACCAAAGAAACCCTAGACAAAATACAAATAATGATTCTGTGGAATTCTCAACTGTTACTATTTGCCAGAATGTATTCCAAACATACGCAGGCGATTGTGCTGTAAAATATTTTTAATAAATAATGATAATTACTATCACTTTTATGTGTAATCTATGCTAACTGATTTACATATACTGTTTTACTGAAATTTTACAATAATTCTAGGCTGTAAAGCCATCTCTTTTCTACCTCTCACCAATTAAAAACAAACAAACAAAAAATAAAACAAACCAAAAAACCCACAAAAAAAACAAAAACAAGGCAGATAAATCTGAGAGGATAAAGGACTTTTCTAAGTCACATAACCAGATAGAGATGGAGTTTGAGCCATGGTTTGCCCATCACCAAATCATATGCACATAGGATATAAAGCTTCCATTCCTGGAAGTGTACTTTGGCTCAGCTCTTTAGCTCCAAGTAACACCATGGAGAATTCCATCTGATAGGTCAGGCACAAACCAGTACATGATAGACCTGTCCTGATTAAATACAAGTCCCTAGTTGCTAACAATCTTCCTGCAGATACTAAGTCAGAAGTGGATACAGTGTCATAACTACTTTGTATTTCTGTACAAAAATCACTTCCTTAGGATGGAATGTTCTTCCTTTTCAATGTCTTCATAATTCCAACCTGTGCTGGTTTTTCAGAATAAGAGAACTCACAACAACCCTGCCATACAAGCAGCCTTCCCACTTATCCCTTTCTTCATCCCAGCCACACATTTAAGAACTTTCATGAGTTCACATTTGTCTTCACAATTTGTGTCACATTCCAATTTTCTTTCCCAGATGTTCATTCTGACCCTAAGGAATGGCCTGGTCCCAGTGTGTTCATCTATCTTTTCTGCCTATTCTTCAATATTGCTTTAACTGGCAATCATTTTTTAAAAACATGTATTCTTACTCTTGGTTTTGGCTAGTCATCGGAGTTCATAGCTTCTCAAACTAATACGCAGATTTTAATGTAAATGTAGATTTCAGTATTTGTATCTCGTTAAAATGTAGATTATTTTTCAGTCAGCACAGACTGGACCTAAGATTCTACATTTTTAACAAAATCTCAGGTGATGGTAATGCTTCTGGTCCCTGGAGAACACTTTAAGGAATAAACGCTTGAACCACTACAAAAAAGTTATATGTAAGAAAGATTCGTCATTTGTTTTAAATAACTCTTCCATACTACTCAAAGCTATAGCTGATCTAATTCTTACAGTTACTGGTTTCAAAGAAAAGAGATGTTGAGAAAAAACATACACTTTCTCACACACACACACACATATATAAGGAATACTTAAGTTCTAGAAAGATAAAAGGAAAGGATATAATATGATGAACTGGGATTCAGCTATATCATCTGGAGACAATCTATATAACACACTCAGTGAGACCACACATTTTGGCCACTGATTCTGTTGCTGAGGTTGGTGTCTACTTGAGGATAAATGGCCCAGAATGGAGATCCAATCTCTGGGCATTTGTGATGCTGAACCAGGGCCAAAAAAAGGGGATTTTTATTAATCTTTTCCTCAGAAGCAAAAAACCATTATATATTTATAGAGATGAATACATCTTCCTGGGAATAGGGTCTATTCTTATATAGACTGTCACATTTGAAAATTTACAAGATTTTCTGTAAGTTATCAACTACAGCTGAAAATAATTTCTAGAGTAGACTGGTCAGTTAAAAAGAAAATAAATTAAATTAAAAAAAAAAACCTAAAGGCAATGACTAAAATCTAAAGCATATGTAGAACAAGTTGCATTTTCCCTGAAAGTATCTTTTTAGCATATGAAGTGATTCTGAAACTACTAATGACTACTTCCCAGGTTAATAAAATACTCTCATCTTCACTGAAATTCAGAGCGTCTCATACTTACATAAAATAAAAAAATGGAATATAGATGTATCCTTCATCTCTGTTCTATTCCACAATTGGGATGTTCCCATAGTTAATAATAACAAAAGGCCCATCTCCCTTTACTGGTAGTTCCCTCTATCACTGTTTTTCATATCTGTCTTCCAATTAAAATTCTGATTATCTTCTTGAGCCTCCCCTGAGGTCACTCACTGTTTCTTTTTTAGTAGTTGCTAGGTGAGCTCTATGCTGGTACTTTAACACCAGAACAATCCAATGCACCATGGAAATTTAAGTGTGGTGTCCACACATCAGAGCTTCTAAGTTTTGAAGTCATCTCTCTATATCCACAAATCCAAGAAAACTCAGCGTTTGTCCCCTTTTATTTCCCAAAGTAACTGTGTTCCAGACCTGCGACCCATACTGCAAGCCTCACAACTTTTATGAGGTCTCATTGCCTTATGTCTGCTTTCTTGTGTTGATGGTGACTTAATCATTAGTTTTGCCTCAGGAATTGTATTTTTGCTGTAAATGTTGTCCTCAGATTCTTTTTTTCAATTTTCCATGAATGTTCTAAAAACAATTTAAGGGATGACTGGGTGGCTCAGTCGGTTAGGTGTTTGCCTTCCATTCAGGTCATGATCCCAGAGTCCTACGATCAAGTCCCACATCAGGCTCCTTCCTAGGCAGGCAGCCTGCTTCTCCCTCTGCCTGCCACTCCCCCTACTTGTGTGCTCTCCCTCGCTCTAATAAATAAACAAAACCTTTAAAAACAATTTAAGCCACATCAAGAAATCAAGTGTACCAGTTAGTATGGTAAGCTTTTTGCCCCCAGATGATCTCAATTTTCCAAACCACAGGTAAAGACTTCCTAAGGTTCTGTTCATCATCAGTCAGCCAGCAAGTATTAAATGTGTTCCATATACTCGGCCTTACAGAAGGCATGAGGAGGAGGGAAAACACAGCCAAGATTATCAGAAATGTACAAAGACAGTATCTGGAATTATAGAGTACCTCCCTAAAATGGGTTATATGAATAATTATTTTACAACAGATTTCCCCCTCTCCAAGAAACAGAAAAGAAACTGTATTCCCTTCAGATTAAGGGTCTAAAGCATTTATCCTCAAGTGTACATTAAATTGACTATAGCATATGCTGCAAGTGCCGGTTTCCCTTTTTGTTGTTTAATCTAACTAGGAATTGCCTCATTAATCTGTCAATTTTTATTTCACCACAATTGCTGGGATGTTGTTGTCCATTAAGATTGTTCTAATACTGGGCTGCCTGAGTGGATCAGGCAGTTGAGCATCCAACTCTTGGTTTCAGCTCAGGTCATGATCTCATGGTCATGTGACTAAGCCCCATATTGGGCTCTACACTCAGCAGGGAGTCGGCTTGAGCTTCTCTCCCTTCCTCCAGCACTCCCCCTCCAATCCTCTCTCTTTCCCTCTCTGTCAAGTAAATAAATAAATAAATAAATACATCTATCTATCTTAAAAAAAAATTTTTAAAAAGGACTGTTTGATATTAAAGAAAACAATGGATCTGTCCCGGCCTAGTTGAAGGGAAAGAGCTGTATTCTTCCTTCCCATCTTCCTTCTTGCTTGCCTGCCTTCCTTCTCTGTTTCTTTCTTCCTCTACTTTCTCTCTTTCCTTCCTTCCTTCCTTTTTCCCTCCTTCCTTCCTTCCTCTCTCCCTCCCTTCCTTTCATCTCCTGAAAATATCCTACAGTAGCAGGAAAAATAAAAGAAAAAATATAATGTAATTCCTCTAATATATCTTTATTACAAAGTACTTGCCCCTTACTATTTTTCCTCCAATGGCTTTATTTATAATTTTCCTTAATTGATGAATTTACAAATATAGAAGTTTGAACTATGTGCTTACAAACATGTGATACAGGAAATTCTTCAGTGGTCATTCATTATTAATAGGGATGCTGCCAGTGTGCCAAAATGGGAGACACACAGGAATTCATGTTCATGTTTAAGAAGGTAAGACATAATGGATTTTCTTTCCCCCAAATATATAAAGTAGTAGAAAGACTGACTAATGGGGACCTTACCTTTAAGCACACAACTCTAGTCTGGTAATGAAGAATTACATCTTTCCAAGCAAAGTCAGTGTTTGAATAAATCATTTTCTTCTATTTATTGAATAGCTCTGCTAAGCAAGGGCCTCTTTCTGTTGCCCATACACAATACCTTGCAAAGAGTCAACAATACATATTTGTTTAATGAATTATGGTATCCCTGCACCAGGCATCATTCCAATTTAATTTGAGCTCAAATAATACTGGACAAAATATGTGTCACTGCCTTCCTTTTGATGAAAAATAGAGTAATATCCTAATCAGCATTAAACTTTTTGCCTACTAAGCAAAAGAATGGGGAATAAAAGTATTAAGATCCTGTCATGGTATTTAGTCAAGAATCATTACAAAATCCTTGTCATCTGAATTATTGATACATTTGAAAAAGTCCAGTCAGTAGAATGTTCAAACCATGAAAAGAAAAAATTTCTGTTATTAATCATCTCAAATTTTCTGCCATCCCAAGTTCCATGTTTAGAATAAGAATCAAGCAGTATTTTATTTTAAACAATGGGAAAGTTATGGCTACCTTTAAGATGAGTTCATGTTTCAGATAACCACTAAATCAATAATACAGTCCCCCGTGCTTTTTGTTAGTCTGCTGTAGCATAGAGAATATGCATTCTGTCCTTCTCTCCTTGAAGACAGAGAACACTGAAATTAGTATGGCTTTCAGTTAAAGGATACAACCTTATCCTTCCCCTCAAATGTGTCTTTTTTTTTTTTTTACAAAAACCAGAATTACAAATATCCAAATGTATGAAACAGTTGTGATCACTCACTTTGTCTCCAAAAGGATTTTGCATTTTATAAAAGAAGTCACCATTTTTAAACCCAGTTAGGAATCACATCCTTCATTTTACATGATTTTGACAACTTTTATTTGCATTCAATTTTCTTTAGAGATTATCACGTGGCAGATATTCATAAATGCTTTATTTCAGGTGGATTTTTTACCTGAAGGTACATTCTCATATAAAATATTGTTATATAATCAGGTATTAAATCTGGTCAGATTCCAACTTCCATTAAGTCACTCTTAAGATCAGTTCCTATTGATGCTTCTATGAAAGCTCAATATTCTTTTTATTTTTATTTATTTTTTTTTTAAAGATTTTATTTATTCATCTGACACAGAGAGAGAGATTACAAGTAGGCAGAGAGGCAGGCAGAGAGAGGAGGAAGCAGGCTCCCCGCTGAGCAGAGAGCCCGATGTGGGCCTCGATCCCAGGACCCTGGGATCATGACCTGAGCCGAAGGCAGTGGCTTTAACCCACTGAGCCACCCAGGCGCCCTCAATATTCTTTTTAACTTATGGAAGATAAAGATGGAAAACGTGCAACATATCCTGGAGTATTTGTTGAGTCCAGGTAAATGCATTTAAAGAAGAAATAATAAATATATAATTTACAGTTTCAAATTTTATTTTTAAAATGGACTTCTCATTAAACAACTAACAATCCATTACAAAGTCAATTAAGGTAGAGAACTAAATGACTTTCACAGCCATCCTGTTCTCTCAAAAAATTATGGAACATCTTAATATAGCACCACAACTTACTACATATATATATATACATATGCATATACATATATGTGACTGTGTGCACTATATATGAGCATATGTGTACACAAATGTATGATACCTATGTATATTTATATACAAATGCAAAATACAACTACCTGAAGTAATTTTTAACTTAGGGTGATTTCACGCTCTTAAACACAAATGGTTTTACTTCACTGAAAGAGTAGAGTTCTTGGGATTGCATGATTGGAAAATACTAGCTATGTGAATACTTTGAAAAATAATGCATTGTAAAATAGAGATTATCATGTTTACTGATAATTTACACAGGTCTCTGCTTTCAAACTTGGCAGAGAAAATTCTCTGAAAGCATTCTGCATAATAATCAATTACTTTTTTATAATGATAAATTTCAAACTGATGTTTTTAATTCTTACATTATTAAAACTTAAATATTTCAAAAGTGACTTATCATGATTATCTAATCATCCAGATTACATTTATTTTTTGTTTGGATAACTTAAGTTTTGCTTTCTCCATGATTTTATAGAACTTGTAAAATCTTTTATAGATTTTTTGATGCCAGCCTGATATTACTCTAGATAAAACCCATAGTTTCAATGCTGAGAAGAAATTAGTAGAGCTTAATAAATTTTACATATGGGTGAATGCACTAATGCAGCCAAAGGAAACAAATAAAAGTTTGGTTTTTTTGTTTTTTTTTTTAAGGAAAACCTTAACATTTTCTTAAGAATGAAATTTTCTAGGGGTGCCTGGGTGGCTCAGTCACTAAAGCATCTACCTTCAGCTCAGGTCATGATCTCAGGGTCCTGGGATGGAGCCTCGCATTAAGCTCCCTGCTCAGCGGGAAGCCTGCTTCTCCCTTTCCCACTACCCCTGTTTGTGGTCCCTTGTGGTCCCTCTCTCACTGTCTGTCTGTCAAATAAATAAAGAAAATCTTAAAAAAAAATTTAACTAAAATGGACCTCAGTATTCATGCTATCTTTAGGCTTTTTTACACACAGAAAATTTTAGTTTTATGGAACTTTTCATGTAAGATCAGTGAAAGAAAGGCCTACCACTATTTTTCCATAGCATGTTGTCTTCTCTCCCATAGAATTTTAACTTTCAGTTCTTCCAAGTTACACCTTCTACTAAAATCAGAGACTTTCATAATACGGAGACATATTATAGCATCATCAGTTTTTGTAGGTTTTTTTTCCACAATAGTCGCAACAAAAGAAAACTCCCCTAAGGAATTTTTTTTTATTTTCTTTAGTTAGTCCAGTTATTCTGAACATTTTCTATCCAGTAATCCAGTATTTTTTACAAATTAATGCTGCGTTTCACATTCAGGAATCCATAAAATGTGTATGCTTCTTGTTCCTACAGAAGAGAGTAACATGTGTATGATCCTTTGCTGTTAATGAAAAGTCAGGGGCTGGAAATTCTTAACAGAGCTGCCTACAAGCCAATTAAATCTTCTAGATGGCGCCATCTCAGCCTTTCCCCCAATCCCAAAAGAGATTAATATATATATATATATATTTCATCTACAATTAATAACACTCCTGTAGCCTGTAGGTCTAGCCTGCTCCTTTAGTTTCCCCTTGACAATAATGGAGGGCCTTATTATTTTGTTTCCCCTGGGCATTTATTAGGCATGATGAGGAAAGGGTTACATCTTCTCTGGAAAAGTGCACAAACTTCAACTCTCTTCCAAATGCATGTACCTTAATGGGCATTACGATAGAAAGGCATCCTGTGCTACCTATTATGTTACTTCTTCCCAGTTAGAAACTCTATTTTAATGTGACTGCCAAAAATTTAGTGCCTATCATTTGATAAGATGAGAGTGGGATTTGCTAAACATTGGTTAATAGAAAATGTGAGGCAAATGCTGCAATGAGTAGACTGACTGCCAGTGGGTAGAAATGAATGGGTGGTAATGGAAATTAATGGATAGGGGAAATCTGGTTTGATTTCTTTGGAAATTGTACTATAACCATTATGTATATTAATAAATCAAACTTCTCTCTGTTTAAAAAGTGACTAATATAGTTTTGATTTAATGGGATAACACCTCTTCTTAAATCATATAAATGTATTAAATATTGCTCTGTTGGACATATTTAAACTATATGTTTTGTTATGCCAAACAATGATGTTTAGCATTAAAACAAATCAAACTGTCAACAATTAAGATAAAGGTGTTAAGATACCATCCTCCAATTTATTGTTTTAAATAATAAAAAAGTTTTAAATAAATAAATTGGTTTATTTCAATATATTTTTAAAATTTTTCCTCCATTTTAATCCTACATTAGGTTCTGGCCTTTTGTTAATGCTAATCCAGATAACATAACTTATATCTCAGATAATGGAGATAAGGCACATACATATGAACTTAAAAGATAACATAGATTTATACAGACTCCTGATATTTGACAATGACGTTTACTTAACACAGACACATCCAAAATTATTTTGAATCTTTATGTGTTTTCTCTAACATTTTCTTTTAGGAAAATCTAGTAAAATCTATCATTTCATCTGAATGCTACCACCACTTTCAGAAACTTAAATCCATCCTGCATACTGTCCAGGTAAATTCCCAATATAACATTTCCTATTTAAAAATATGGCATCAGCTAACTTTTTAAAGGAGCATGTCTGCTGATGATGTCCTGGAAAACTAGAAGAGGTTCACTAATCATGAAGAACCCAAAATGCAGAAAGGAAATGTTCATTTATAGAACTGTTGTGATCTCAAGCAAAGAAATTATTTACCCTAAACTAAGTGCTAAATGGTAAGACAACACGAAAGGCAGGAATAGAGAAACCTCATTCTCCTTCCAGTATTGCCATTAAAGGGGTTGATGTTGGTAAGTCATTTCACTCAGAGCTCGTTTCCTCTTTCGCAAAAGGAGCTACCTTTCTAAGGTATTTTCTAGCTCTAGAAATTTGATGAGCCCATATTATTGAGGTTGGCTTTTCTGCTCATTTATCTCACAGTAGGCTAAAATTATGGGATGAAAATATCAAAGGCTAAACTTAGCATGGTGATAATAGCAATGCATGGAGTTCATGAGTAATAATTACACCTCTCAATGAAATAATTAAGGAACTCCCTGGGGGACGACTTCCTAACCTAGGAAACAGAGTAGTTCTAAAAAAGAGAGATTAGGTTAGAGATTTAAAATTAAAATAATACTAATACTACTAATAAAGCTTTCTATGAAAAACTGAACAAAAAGTTATGGAAAGAATGATGGCAAAATTTTTCAAGTCCGTCCCTACCATTCCCTTTGACTCCCGTGCAAAGGTCTCTGCATCTTCTTTTCATTCCACTACGTGATACAATCAACAGAGTGCCATCCACATTTCAAAGTTTCATATAATGGCTGCAACGATTCATTTTTCAATTGATATGCTCAATGCCAGTACTGACCTTTTTTTTTTTTTACTCATCTTTTCCACTCTTCTCAAATGTCCTATACCCAGTCCACTCACTCAATCTGAACCATTTATCATTGAGAAAATGGAAGTGTCCTATCTTCTTACCACCAACTGTACCAGTCAGTCCCCATTTGCACCCCAAGCTCCCTGTATTCCCTTCTGCCAATGTGGATAAATTTGTTTTTCATCTATCAAGGCTAACCTCTCTGGTGGGAATCTCAATCCCATCTCCTTTCTCTGACTCAAAGATTTCCTCTGAGATGATAAAACTGTTCATTTGAATCACAAATTCTCCCTTTTTACTACATCATTCACATTAACATTCAGAAACAGTTTATTTTCTCATTAAAAAGAAGAAAACACTATGAACACATTTTCCTTAGCGCTGCCCATTTCTTTGTCCTTCACAGAAAATTTTCTGTAGGTGCTGTCACTTTTTTTTTTCTAATACTCCTTTCAATCTGCTCCAGTTGAATTTTATCTTCATTACTTCACTAATTCTTCTTTTAAAATATTCCAGTAACTTCCATTTTGACAACTCTACTAATTACGTATTTGTTCCATGTTTTGTCATATCACTCTTGCTTAGAACTCGCCAAAAAATTGATACACCAGTCAGAATAATACGCAGACACCTTACCCTGGTCTGTATTTCTACTTCTATTCTGCTTTTATTTCCTTACTCTCTCCTTTCACTTCCTGCTCCAATTCAGTCCAGTTCCCAGGAACACTCCAAGCCCTTTCCCAGCTTAGCCTCTCTGCACTGCATGTTTCCTCTGGTGAAATGCTCTTCTTCCTGAACTGCACATAGCTAACTTTTACTTACCTTTCAATTATCGCATTCTTTTGGAAATCTTGCTAGACCACCCACTGCAAGTCCCCACCTGTCACTCATGTTTACAGTTCCAATTTTCTGCAGAGCACATATTATTAACATAATAACTTACTGATTTTCTACACCCAAAGATAGGAGACCTAAAAGAGAAGAAATATTCCTATCTTTTTGTGCTTCTACAACTCCCCATTAGAAGACATTGACTTTATTTTTTTTTTATTTACTTTTTAAATTTTTTTAGAGAGAGAAATAGATCACGACCAGGGGGTGAAGGGGAGAGGAAGAGAGAATCTTAAGCAGGCTCCACGCCTAGTGCAGAGCCCACATGGGGCTTGATCTTAACAACTCTGAGGTCATGACCTGAGTCAAAGCCAAGAGTCAGATACTTAAACTCAGCCACCCAGGTGCTCCAGAAGAAGTTGACTTTAAATAATTATAAACTCTCTTAATGAATTTACCCAGCTATTATTTTATAATAGTAATTAATCAGTGGCTCTTAGGTTTTAGTATCTTTTAGGAAAGAACTTACTAACAATAAACAGTTTTTAGCAGAAAATACAGTATCATTTAGAATCTGCCAAACTATTTACATTTGAATAAGTTGTTTCATGAGTGTCAGAAAACACTCAGAAGATAAAAAATTGGTTTTTTTTAACCTACCTACACCTAATTTTAGGACTACTAAGGCAAATCTATATCTATTTAATAATCATGCCTGGAGCAAAGTTTAAGTTTCAACAAAACTGAAAGCTCACAGCCTTGTATTTAATGTTATCGAGACATTACTCACTAAAATCAAGTCATCTGGCATTCCACATATCAACTGATTAGATTCCTACAGACATTGGGGTTCCATGATATAACAAAGCACATCAATGAAACAATGAAAACAATGATAAAAAATTAATTTATGTGAAAGTGAACAGTAAGAAGCCCTCAGAAAATCTAAACATTTAAAGAACTCTACAAAAAAAATTATTCTTAATTCCAACCTCGATTGTTAATAAATTTATGACACCATCAGAAAAAAATCACTAAGATCAGCTGAAGGAAAACAAATAATGAAATTTTGAAAGTTTACTATCTCATCATAGATGGAAAAACAATTTAAACCAGGGTTGTCATATTTATATCAAGTTGTGGGGTTATCATTACATAATGTCCCATTAATCTTTGAATTTTATGCTATGAGATAAAGTAGAGCTCTTTTCTCTGTAACTTTTTAAAGTTCTTATTTAAATTCCAGTTAGTTAACATACAGTGTAATATTAGTTTCAGGTGTATAATACAGTGATACAACAGTAGAGCTCTTTGAATGATCTATACCATTCCATGAATCTAAAAAGAATTTAACCAAATTATCTTTGTTTCCAAAAAGTTTCTTCCAAGCTTTGTTTTTCTAACTATTAATAGTATTTCTGCCTAATACAGGGTAAACTATTTAAAAATCATAACTTTTTTGGAAATTTATTATCCAAAAAAATTGGTTATAAAATTGCTGCCCTAATAACCAAGACTTATGTTGAGAAAACAAGGTGTATCTACAAATCTCAATTTTATATTGAGATTGGAAAAAAAACTATTTTTTTGGAAAAAAACTAATTTTTTATCACTCAAAAGAAAACTGAAAAACAGCACCAAATATTTTATATCTCAATATCTGCCTCCACTGTTAATGCATAGTAGATAGCTAATAAATGTTTGTAGAATGAGTAAATGAATAACATAGCCTAATGCCTGTTATCATCAAGTGACTGAAATTCAATGATTCGGATACCTAAGTTTTTAAAAATAAGTATTTTAGGGAGTAAATAAATTTTTCTTGAAAAACACTCCATTTTTCCTCTTTATAGTCTTATATATCTTCAAATTCTCTGACAGCTGCACCTTTCTGATCCAAATTTTCACGCAGTTTATACATACACATACACACATATACCCTTTTTGAGAATGGGACTGGAATCCTCATAATGACCTACAAACATTATATGGTTGATCTTTAAATTTTTTCTTAAAATTTTCTTCTCAAGATAATACAGACTTACTAATTTATTCAAGAATTATTTCTCTTTTATTTAACTTTTAACGATAGTGCCCATGTCATCTGACTAATTTGCTAGAACAGACCCACTGATTAAAATCATGTGCATTTTATTTTCCCAAAGAAAATGTTAATATTCCTCACTTGCTTTACTGGGGATTTCAGCAAGAGAGAAGATGACCTGGAGAATCATAATATCCCTATTTAATTGTAAGGAACAGAATTTCTAATAACTTATGCTGCTTATAATAATTTCTTGAAACAGCTTGTTATTAGCAACTCTTAACAAGGACTTTGTGAATAACCAAAATTGGAATTAAAATTTATGTGTATTTTTATATGCTTCATTTGGAAAGGTCAATACTTAAAAAAATTTTTTCCTCAAAAGATCTGTTGCTAAAGAAAGAAAGAAGTGATTACATGTCAATACTATTGCTTTCTGTTGGCCTGAAATACACTTTATTGGGACTTTGATCTACCTTTATGCCATGGCAACCACCAATCTAAACTCGACCTTTATGGGAATTGGAAAATGAGCCACATCCACATAGAGACACAGAGCCTTTGAGGCAAGACTTGATGAGCTGAGTACCAGCCAGAAATCAAGCCCCATTGGCCAACGCAGCTAGATGCCCTTCTGCAGTGTACCAGCTGTCCAACCACACATGGTGTCCCTGTCCTTTGGATATACATCCTCTTTCACATGACAGTCCAGAGTAGGTGCTTTGGTCACGGTGCCTTTCATTTCTTATCTCCCTTTTTCAATTACAGTAAAACTAACTGTGGCACCCCCCTCCCCCATTTGGGGATCCTTAGCACAGATCTCACTATAAATTAAACAAGGGGTAGGGACCTGATCCAAATACATTTCATCTAGAAGCTTGCTGGCAACCCTAAAAGCAGCCAGGGTGTGGCACTCTGCAATAATTATTAGCTGAACTCATCAGACTGGCTCCCTCAAAAACAGAGGCAAATACTGGCAAGAACAAATGTCCAAGCAGGAACAGAGATACCCATGAACTGTCGTGCACAATTCTTAAAAGGGAAACCAGTCTTTCAAGGGCTGACAATTTTCTAATTGCAGTCCCTATATAATAATTCCCATTTGTCCTAAAGATAACAGAATTTAATCCCAGCCAAAAACACCCACTAAGAACCCAGTCCTTCTCACACTTGAAGACAGCTATCATCTGCTTTATGAATATCTTTTTTAAGTTTGACATTTCTTATTTCTTCAATCCATAAAAATATATCAAGATTTTATAGTCCCTGTATCATTTTGCCTGTTTTGCTGTGAACACTTCCTGTTAAGGAGAGTACAAAGAACAGGCATAATTTAATACTCAAACACAAGGTAGAGCAGAACCATCATCACCTCATTCAACATTTCTTTAGGCTCCGCTAATGCGGCAAAATAATTTAAGTATAGAAGAATTTGCACTTCAGCTATAATTATAAACAATGGTGCTATCTTTGGTGATTTATAAGACTTTTGAAGTTCTCCAAATATCCTAGGGGCATCATAAGAAATAATTATCTTTATTCATTTCTGAACAGGTAGAACATTTTGGTTTAATGAAATCTTCATTTATCACAGAATTTGTATAATGTCGCTTTCATATTTTTGGTCATTTATCTCAATCATTATTAGTGGGTTTCAAAGAAAAAAACACTTATTGAGGCTCTCTGGTTATTCATGTTAAACAAATCAATTAACATACATTAATTGAGCTCTGTATGCTATCACAGCATGCAATGTGAGAGTACAGAAATACTAAGAGGTCCTTGCACTCAAGAAATAATCCTTCTGATATAGAGAGATACTATCATTCATGAGATGATTTGCAGATTACAGAACAGCCTGAAAAGTGCCCTCCACTCTGAGTGACCCAGGCTATCAAAACAGAAAGCAGTGAGGGAGAGTCACGTAAAATTCCCTAAGTGAAATTCACTCGATTATTCAAATTGCCACTTTTTCTCATGATGTGAATTCATTTTGACTATTTCAATAAAAGTTGTGGTGAATAATAAGGATTTTTTGTACAAAATGCCAGACAAGGGACAGGAAATGAGCTTCTATTCCATATTATTCTCATTTTGACCATGATTCACTCATCTATAAGATATATGCCTGACAGAGCTTTAGGTTTTGAAAAGCAAAAAGAGACCAGTACCTGGGGATTGTGCTTTTCAAGCTTACACAGCAGGATATGAAGAAAAGAGGTCAGGATTTGTGCTAAAGGAACTGCAAAGAATAACATATTTGTCAGAATATGAGACACAGCTATATTTAAGAAAAGTTGACCTAAAATTGCTGACCATCTTATTGTCTGATAGTGCAGCTTTTGCTTCACTCTAGGCACTCAGGCCTTTATTCTCCTCACATCCATCCAAGATTCCTTCCTTTTTTGAACGAGCTGGCTATTCACGTTTATGGCATTTTCTAAATCAGTCCCTCCATGTCATGCCTGTGTAACTATTCTCCCCACCTCTGTTTTTTTCCACCTGATATCTAACCTTCATCCTTATACTGAATAAGTCAATCATAAATGTAACTTTAAAAGGTAATTTTCAAATTTTTAAAACTAAAACTCCTAGTAAGATTATGAAAAAATACAAATATGATCACATACAAAGTTCATTAAAAAATTGTATCCTTCAGATCTACAGTGTATTCATATTCTGCATTCCTTTTCATTGTTTCATTTTATTTAATTCCAATCCACAAATACTAATCATAAGGCACTGAATTAATTTCATGATGCTCTAAATTAGTAGCTCCTAAAACGTGGTCCAGGGACCCCATTGTGTACCCAAGATGATTTCAGGAGATCCACGAGGTCAACATTCTTTTCATAACAATATTAAAGCACGAATAGCCTTATTCACACTCTCATTCTCTAAGGAGTGTATGATAGAATTTTCCAGAAACTACATGGTTATGATGATGTCATTGCTTTGGCAGCTAATGGAAGATATGGTTCTATAATTTTTATTTAACATTTTTCTCAGCTTTAATTTACAATATGATAAATATCAATAAATACAACCACATAAAAAGCTCTGTGGGTTTCTCAATAATTTTTAAGAATTTAAAGGACCATGAGACCAAAAAGTTTGAGAACCACTAATCTAAAGCAAACTGCAGTTTGAAAATCACTGATTTAAGTACAATCACTACATGCATGCATACACACACACACACACACACACACACACACACACACACACACCCCTTTCTACAATTCCCTATAGCCTGCAAAGCAAATGCAACCTGGAACCAAATGTCTTCAACAACTCAGTCATGATTCTACTCTTCCCTACAAACGACGCTCTACTCAATCAGAAACGCTATTCTAGGATCTCTAACCGTACATTTTTCACTTCTGCCTTTGAGACTTAATTCATATTCTGTTCCTAAAATATCTTTAGGCCTAAGCCTATTTTTTTATTTTCTGACAAGATAAATCCTATCTATGTAACATCTGTAATTATTGGCTTTCCCTTATGTTTTGTTTTGTTTGCTTGTCTGTATTAAGTAGGTTCCATGATGGGTGTGGAGCATGACAAGGGATTCAAACTCACCACCCTGAGATCAAGACCTGAGCTGAGACCAAGAGTCATTCAACTGACTAAGTCACCCAAGTACCTCAACCCTATGTTTTGTTTTTTTTTTTAAACCAACCCTGCAGATCTCCATGGATTCATGTGGGAATACAGTTATGTGGCCCTAACTTTCCACAGACCGCGGGATCCACGTTAGTCAATCAGAAAGCCCCATCCCTTTGAACATAACTATTACTACTGTGTAAACATTACACAGGGAGAGCCATACAAGGGAATACACAGGGAGCAATATCAATGCTAGGAGAAGAAGAAATCATGTTCTTTTCTTTGATTTTGATCATTATCAGAAAGGCAATGAGACCCATCAGATTAAGCAATGGCTTAGGACCATGGTGGGAAGAGCTCCATTTAGATTAAAAAAAAAAAGTTTCAAAAATAGTATGAGTCATCCCTTGACTAGAGATCTGTGTAGAATCTTGGGCCCTTGTTTGCACTGTTCCCAAGGATGTCTGCATCACCTCTATGTTCTGAGGAAGACCTACAACACCTTCTAACGCCTCATCATTCTCTTTGAAGATATATTCTATCATTTTACTTCGTGACTAGTGTTCTTTTGTCTTTCCTTTTTTCTTGCAAAATCAAAGGTGAAAAAAGAAACCGATTCTGCCTCAGGGTCTAAGTAGACTTTTTTGTGGGATTTTTTTATTTCTTTTTGTTTTAATCTTTCTGAGAACTCTAGGAGGGTCCGAATTTTTAATATTCTTTTGGAATCCATTCACTTGAATTTTTATTTTTCCTTTGAGGATGATTGACACATTGAATATTGGGTTATCATAACAGTTTTCTTATATTTCCTTAGATTGCTGTGTCATCCACAACTTTTTGTTTTTCACTTATGTTTTAGAAAGAAAATGTTATCTCCCCCTGCCAAACATTATCCTTTTATGATTTAAGAAGACATACAACTTACACATGTGAAATGAAGAGAAATTCCATTCTCTTAAAGTATAAGTTGAAATCTTTTAATTATAAATAGTAGAAAAGCAACTCATTAATATTCATACTAATAAGAGAAAAAACTGAAAATCCATTTCTGTAATGGCAGAAGATCACAGTAATCAGGAAATGTGATGCTGTGAATTTCAGTAAGATGAAGATTTAAGTATACCACAGGGTAATCAATCAAATCACATTCTGAATGGCCTGAGCAGGCTTTGCTACATATGCCTGAGATTTACAATTAAGACATAGCCTAGAAGAATTCAATGATTCCATTATCTACTTGCAGAAATTAAAAAGGATGTGAATCAAAGGTCAAACATGACTTCTCATGTTGAATTTAATTATTCAACAGGTCATTTGAAATTTTCAAGGCATAACTTAATATTCTTAGAATTAACACTTTTTAATTAACCAAACAGCATAATAGAATTACAAGGGTGAAAAAAACTTAGTTAAAATGACATAAACAGTAATTCATGAAACTCAGTATCTCTTGGTCCATTCATCATAATAGGATACCTCATTAACATTTAAAAATACTACAAATTAAAAGAAAAAGGGGGAGAGGAAGAGAGAGAACATTTAGAGAATATTCATTATTTCATCTTGGTTTGTTTTACAAATGTAATTATAGCCATATTCTGGGGTCAGAGATGATCCTTTTGTTCAATTTTTCACAACAAAAGAAAAATTCTTGTTTTATACAACCATGAAAAGCATTTAATATCTATTCAGTCATATTTTATTATGCATACATTTTATACTATGTATATTAATATATAATTTTACACATTACATAAATATAAGATTTGCATTTTTTTTACTTTTTTTGAATCACTTAAATTGCTTTTCTTAAATATATTCATGTATACAAAGACCACACATGTCCCAGTAAAAATAATATAATCTCCATTTTTAAGTTTTCATGCAGGAAATACTACATTAGGTAAAATTTGAGCTTAGGTAAAATTTGAGAAACAGTTAATTTTAATGCAAAATAACTTCTCTATTCAGCTGAAATATTACACAGTTTGAAAGTAATGTGAGCCTGTCCACAGCATTAAGTTTACTCCCACCCTTTTCTGACCTATTTTCCATAATCTAAATCAAGCTATAGCATTTATCTAAGTCACTTCAACCCTCTTATCTTTTTTAAAAATCAAAGTACCCATTTATTACACTATCTTAACTCACATCACTTTACAAATCTGCTTTTTATAAAAATCATATCGAGTTAAGCATATTTTGCCTTAATCAAAAAACTGCTAAATCATTAACAATGAGGCATTTCCTCTATTCTTATTTCCAAAATATAAAAAACTGTGTATTAAACAAAATAAAGAAAGGAAATATCTTTCCCTTGGGGGTCATTCTTTCTTTTTTCAAGACTAAACAGAATTTATTACAAGAATCCATGAGTGGTTCCATGTAAGGTAATATATTGGTCTTATCTATTAACGAATAAATCAAAGAGAAAAAACTTATGATGCCTCCATAAACAATGAAAAGGATTTTGAAAAATCCAGCAACTAGTCCTCATTACAAAAACCCTAAGTAAACTAGGGATAGAGAAACCTCTTAAATACAGTAGACTGTTTAAGAAAAATCAAAGTAAGTATCATAGACTACAAACACTAAGATAATTGTAGTTCAAAGAGAAAATTTGCCAGGTTTGCTTATTATTATCTAACATAATGGAGGTATAGTAAGACAGACAAGAAAATGAGAACTTTTAAAGCTTTAGAAAAGAAAAGAAGACTCTACGGTGCCATGATTTATATAATTAACCTCCCAACCAAAAGAAATTACTAGACTTAAAACAATTTTGTGAGATGGCTGAATTTAAGCTAAGTATACAAATTCATTAGCTGTCCTCTATTGTGCCAAATAAGTACTTTAAACTAGAAAGGGTTGGAGAGGGAGGAATTCCATTTTAACTGGTAAAACTATACATTAACCTAGGAATAACCTTAAGAAAGTCAGGAATTGTGAAAACAGTGGAGGATGTCTGTTTTATTTTTTTTTTAGATTTTTTAAAATTTAAATTCAATTAATTAACATATAACAAAGGTAGAGGTTAGTGACTTATCAGTCTTATGTAATACCCAGTGCTCATTACATCATCCCATGCCCCCACTCCCCTCCAGCAACTCTCAGTTTGTTTCCTATGATTAAGAGTCTATCTCTGGTTTGTCTTGATTTTTTTCCTCTCTTCTAATGTGCACTGCAGCATGTAGAAGATTTTGCTAAATTAACCAGACCATTTTCTTGACTAAAAGTTGGCCATCACAAAGCAATATATCTTCCTACTGGTACTACAATGATCTATACATATTTAAATGGGTTTTTTGGGTAATGTTCCAAAATTATACATTCATTCCAAAAAATCAGAAAAAAATAGATGTGGAACGATATTGCCTGTAATCTTACTTCCCAAGAAAAAGCACCATTAAAATTTTGGTATGCAATATATCCTTCTACAGAATATACCATGCAAATGGATATAATATATGCATATTGTATACGGATTTGTTTTTAAACTGGCAGACATTTTAAAATGTTATTCCATAACCCGCTTTATTTACTCAGTAGCATCATGAATATATTTTCATGGCAACAAAACACATTTATATAATTTGTATCATGTTTTTACTATCTGTACAATATGCTATTAATAGCTATACCAATTGACCTAAAAATCTCCCACTGAATATCTTTCCTTTTAACTTCTGGCATTGGAAACAATGCAGGAATGAATATTTGATTACTAAAATCTGTACATCCTTCTGATTATTTTTTAGTACAATGCTCTGATGTGGGTTATCAATATCTGTCTGTTACAAGAATGATAGGATGGATGAATAGAATAAGTGAGGATTTCAAAAATAACAACTTAAGGGGGTATGCCTAGTTGACAATTCTGATTTTGACTCAAGTCACTTTATAAACTGTTGTACTTTCTCCCTTTGAATTATGAGAAAAAGAAAATATGTGTAATGGTTAAATGACTTTCATCCCTGGATGGTTTCTTAAGATGTGTGATTTTTGTGGGACTTCCACTAATACTCTGTGTAAGATAATATACACAACTAATACTGACAATGTAGAAAAAAACAAAATGACTATTTTAAAAATAAATTCTGACCTCACAGTGTAATTTTCCATTTTTTTCCCTGAAGAGAGTATCTAAAGTTATATGGAAAAAAATATTTTTCAACATAATTCATAGGTCCCATACTCTTAAGTTTTCTAAATTTTATTTAATAAGCATCTACTGAACATTTATGATTGTGTTATGCTAGTCATTATCGGCAATACTAAAAAGTAGCCAAAACCATACAACCCTACATGGCCATCACTATGTTATTTGGTGCCTCTCCAAAAGTAATACCAGATTTTTTTTCCAAGATGAGAAAGGACTATGTAGTTCATTCTCCAGCTGAGATAAATGGATGTGATATTTACACCAGCTGGAAGGAAGACAGAACTTCTCACCAATGGACAACGTGACACCAATTCCACCCCTATTCTCAGCACAGTATCCTGCTTGTTTAACAAACACATTGGAAACTTGCCAGTTTTCAGGAATTCTCATCTTGGGAAAGTAGCCAGCTATTCACAATGAAACCAGAATAAGAGGCCAGATATGTACCATATAAGAATAAGAATTAGTTTTCTTTTAATTGCTTTCTCATGATAGTGGGGAATTTATATTTTAAATTATAAACTATTTCACAGACTGACAAAATTTACAAAAGCTTATTTGAATTTAAAAATTATAAACCTTCTATGCACAAAATTATGGAGCAAATCACACAGGCTAACTCCGTATTTTGGCTATGCCTAGTAGTGAATCTTATTCAACCTACAGAATCCCATGGATTCTTACTGAGTATATTACACAGAGTCTCACAAGGAAGGGATTCTATTTAGGCAATGAGAGCCTTCTCAGTAAAAAAAAAATGCCACCCCAAACCTGAAAAACTCAATGTTATTTTCCTATATCCCTTCTTTGTTGAGTATATTTATTTCCCTAGAAGGGAAGTTAAAGTATCAACACTGGTTTCAAACATTTGCTTGTTCTGATTTTAACAAAACTTCTTCCCTGATTAGGAATCAAATATTTTGAGCAATATCTTGTTTGTCCCCTATAAATAACAAAGTAAAATTGCTAAATGTAATGGAAACAATAATATGTAGCCAACAACACAAACCAAAACTCTACTATAAGCTAGTTTTGCATATTATTCTCTTAGTTTGTCTATTGTTGATACGGTTTTACAAGAGTAAAATTCTGAAATGCTGCTTTCTTTAATCTGTAGAAGAGCTTTTTTACTTTTCATCTTCTGAGTAAGTGACAAATATTAACTGATTAGGAATTGTGGTGGTAATTATAACGATAATGAGCATCATCGTAAGATGTTAATCATTTAATAAACCAACTTTTATTATGAAGCAAATTTAGAAGACAGGAGTATATAAATGCATGTAGGAAAGTGAGTTTTTTTAATTCAATCAAGAAGATCCATAGATGTTAAGACACTATGTTAAATATCACAATGGTACTGCAGAGTAAAATTACTATATGAGAAAATAACATTTACTAAAACTATCCCCTACAATATTTCCCTGCATTTTGCTACAAATGCATTTATTTTAACTTATCCACATTTTCTATACATTTTTTTCCTACAGGTTTATATCCAAAAAGGCAGGAGAATTTCTACATAAATCCCAATGTATCCTGCTCTCTTATTTAACAACTTTCCCTAAATACTTGTTATTTCTTCCGGGTACAGAAACCTGATATGGCATTAAAATACATGTGTATAGCACCAACTCAAATTTCAAATAGTGATTACAGAAATATTTCCTGTGATCATCTAATGTAAACTCTAAACCACTCTCTAGAGGCAGGGACCCCCAAAATGGCAAAAATATTTATCTGAATAAATAAAATGTTTATTTCCCCAAATTATAAGAAACCTACCCAATTTATTCATTGTGGAAAATAGACTCTTCAGTTATTTGTATTAACTGTTAACAGTGTTTTTTTTTAATTATGGTTTACATGTTTGTCATTTATCCATTGACCATGAACTGATTCAAAAGTTCCTAACCAAAGGAACAATCTGCAAAATAAGTCCTTTGAGTTGCAATGCCTTTGCCAGCTTTGGCTCAGAAATAATAAAAGGAAATGACAACCGCCAAAATGGGGATTCCAGAGTTGAGCATGGATTTTCTTCTAGTGACAGGTATTTTTTTAAGTCCAGAGCTTAATAATTATTTAGATAAAGGATGAGGGGGTGAGTGTGTGTGTGTGTGTGTGTGTGTGTGTGTGTGTAACCTACACACACAGAAGAGGGGATTAAATATTTTTAACAATGGTTCAACAGTATAACAGAAATAAATTCAAATACCTTTTTTTAAAGAAAAGAGAAAAAGAGGGGTCCTGAAAATAACTGACATAGACTCTTTTAATCCTTAAATTTCAAAGGGCATTCAAGCTTCCATCATTCATTTTGACAGTTTATGGAGGCAACTCCAATTTCATCCTGAATGAAGGAATAAACTATAAAACAAAACCAAAACCACAAAACAAAACAAAAAGCACCTTGCAATAAATATCAAACAGGCAAAAACCCACAGGAAAAACCATACAGATTTATCTTACCATTTAGCCTGGTAACTTCCAAGTTGATAGTTCAACTGTGTTTTCTAACAATGATTAGCTTCAAACTATTTCTTTACAATGATGTTTTTTTCAATTTCAAAAAAAAAAATCTGAAGGACAAATCAAATCTATTTATAAGGCTCCAAGAATAAATTACTTTAGGCAACTCTGCTATTAGTTTTATTAATGAAAAGCCTATCTTAAAGAAGCAAGTCATGCACTGAAACTATTCCATTTTTGCAATTCATCAATAGCTAATTTGGAGTTCACTGGATACCTGCTCTGAATACAAGCTAAGAATTATTCTAAACTGCCATCAAAAAAAGCCCTTGACATTAACATTAACACAGTGTATTACATTCAGAAAATGCCTCATCAATAATAGTTAATGAATAATTACCAGAATTTACCTGAACTTCACCTTCCAGAAACAAGTAGAAGCATTCTTAACCCAAAAGAATCAACGATGGGTCATTCAGCATCTCATCTAATTTTTTCCTTTTCACACTCAAGCTTATAAAACTTGCTTTTTTACTAGAATGATGTTGAAATTAGAAAAATACAAAAATAAATCTGTCAATATTTTATATCTACTTGATACTTTAATGTGTGCCTAAGACGATCTTATTTTAAGCCCTCCACCAATAAAATGATTCAAACCCAAAATTGTCTTACTTCCCCATTTTGCCTAATGAATTTTATTCTTTTATGGTTTGTAACATAATTTCCTGAAGCTTTCTGAGCATCATCAACTGCCAGTATTCTTCTCTAATTTATTCTCTTATTTTTTTTCATTCAGTGATTCTTTCTGCTTTAAAAGCAGAGATCTGTTGGTCAGGGAATTTTATACGTAAGTCCTCATATTCACTAAATTAGGAAAGTCATCTTTCCTGATCAAAATTCACTACAAATTAGTTATATTAGAAGTTTACACTTCTAAATCACAAAACATTTGTTGCTTATTAGTCCAGACATAGTATGATACCTTGGCTTCTGCTTTTGGCACTTAATTAAGTCCAATTAAACATTCTTAAATTTACATCTCTAAGATTTCCTTCCTAAAAAGAGAGGATGGAAGCTACTTTTTTACATTTGGAATATTAGAAATATTTCTCACTTTCTCCTGGATAGAAACTTATTTTTCCAGAAACACAATGGGTTGCTTCGTTCGCTCAGAGAAGGTTTCTTTCCCATTTCAAGGAACACTGAATCAGTATTTTCTGTGGGTGCTTGATTAAAAAGTGGTTAAACTCTCAGGGCACTTGTAGTACCTGGTTAGTCTTAGCCTTTTCTCACAAAACAAAAAACAAACAAACAAACAAACAAAAAGTGGTATTTTTATTTCCTCACGTTCTGGAAAGCTCCTCAGAAGACAATTAATAAATTACTGACTTTTGATCCTCCTAGGAAAAGGTTCCACATTTATTTGCCTATATATACGATTCAGAGCACTTTTCTTTATCATAGATATAGTTGTGAAAATTCCAAAAAAACAGAAAATGTAAATAAAATATATACAATAAGAATATTTTTTAATGGAATGCACTGTCTCCCCTAAATCTGCTAGAAAGGATCTTGTCCATGAAAACAAATTTAATGATTACTTCCATGTTCCCCTTTTATTTAAGAGGCAAGTATCTTAAAGGTAATTGACATGTCTCTTCTATATAAAACTCCCTATATGCTACAGTGGATAGACATTACCTAGTTACTAACAAAGCTAGAACAAAGACTGACAATTTCTGTTTTTTTAAAGGAACTATTTCTAAAATGAAACTCTGAGGATCAGGTTGGAACCACAAAACTATAAAAAAAAATGTGAATGTTCTTTTTAAAAACTATAGTTAGAGATAAACTATAAACTGGGCAAAGATAATCAGCATTTAGAGACTGCTGATAGGTGAAACTATTTACCAGTTTTATAGTGACAGTTCATCTTAATACATCTGAAAAACATAAAATGAGCTGTATTCATTATAAAAATGCTTTTGATTCCAATGCTACTGTTCATGTATAAATGTTTTATGGAACCATTATCCTGGCCTTCACCACATCAAATAGCCTTCCATTGAAATTAATCTGTTAACATTTAGGAATTATAGATCCGTATAGATACGTAACAGAGAATGTATACGGCCAGCAATGACTAGAATATTATCTTACAGAAAAAAAAAATGCCAATCCTTACTCTGTAGCATATACGCCTTGCCTATATCTTCCTACTACATAAAAAGTCTTAGATTCCTAGAAGAAAGGCATATAAAGAGAAACAATCTTGATTTTTCCTGCTGAGTCACAGGCTGAAGGTTCTAACTGGGACAGGAAAGAATGACTCTTTCTAATATATATATATATATATATATTTTTTTAAATTACCACCAAATGTGAATGTATGTGTTAGAAGTTATGAAGGAGAGGGAGATGCGGAGATGGGTAAGCCTGGTGGTGGGTGTTAAGGAGGGTATGTATTGCATAGAGCACTGGGTGTGGTGCATAAACAATGAAATTTGGATCATTGAAAAAATAAAATTGGAAAAATTTAAAAATAATAAATAAATAGAAGTTAAAAGTATATTGGGCTTTATCTTTAACACTGATAAAGGCACCATGTTGTGTTCTTATTTTAGCCAAGATGTGCTTGGCAAAGGGAAGTTTCTTTAGTGAATATCAACAAATCAACTGAACGGCATTAAGAGAATCTGAAAAGATAAATAGCTTCAGGAGTAATTAGCTTATACTATATCCCAAATTTTATTTACCTCTCAATAACATCTACTCCCTTTGTAAATACTTTATAGATTTTAGAATTTCTTAGTTGTATAATGTTATGAGTTAAATCTGCCCATAAAGTTATCAGGAGATTGGATTGAGATTGCAGATTCAACACCTGTCAATTTTTCTTTCTGCTCCAGATTCATGAAATGACAGAAAATATGCTCTGAAAAGATCCAGAAGAATATCAGAAAATAAAAGAGAGTGGCAGAGACAGATGACAGATTTTGAGGGCTATCCTAAAAACAGAAAAGAAAAAATAAATGAGGGAAGTAAATCCAGAGATTCCCATAGATTAAAATACACGTGGCAGAAAACACGGCGAACTGGGAATGAAGGAAGCTCCAGCCAGAAAACGCACTCCAGGCACCCAGGACAGCAGTCTCTCTTCTCTTCCTGACTTGTGTGGTAGAAGAAAGAGCACTGTGCAGCAATGGCATTTCCTTCTAGACAAAGCAGTAAATGTGGTCACTGAGGATATTGTGTAGATGGCTACTGGCTCCTGGTCCCGAGGAGAAGCTGCAGCTACACCTGGTCCTGCAGGTCCTCCTCTTTATCCTCCACCACAACCATTGCTCTCACCATCACTGTCATCAGCAGAGCAACACCAGCAATATTCATTGAGCTCACCACATTTCAGGCACTGTGCTAAGCAATTTTATGAGCATCCTTTTATTAAATCCTTAGCTCCAACAGGTAGATATGATGATTAGTTCTATATTATAAATGAAAAAATTAGGACATAAAGGGGTTACAGCTACTAACTTGTAAAGCTGAGTTCAAGCTCAGATCCATCAAGCTTCAAGACCCCATTACTTAACCAGCAGAACTTACTGTTTTACTAAATACTCGACATGGAGACTAACAGTATCACCAACATCCATGATAGGCATTTTCAAACACAAAGTTAAGCAGAAAACTAAATATAGCTCTACATTTGAAGGATATCAACATTATGAAAGAAAGGTACCAATCTTACTAAAACAAGAATTCACAGTGGAGAGAGTAGAAGATATAAAAGCAAATATAAGTATTAAATACAAGTATAAATTTGAAGAACATAAAGAGGACTTATCGAGAATTTTAAAAAATAGAAATATTGGAAAGTAAGTATAAGACTTCTGAAATAAAAACTCTATAGCAATTGATGGATTGGACACAGCTACAACTCAAATTACTAAACTGGAAGATTGAGCTGAGGAGTACTTCCAGAAAGCAATGCAAAATATCAAGTAAGTGCAAAATCAAGCAATGCAAAACATCTAATTATATTTCAGGTAAAACAGACACAATAGATGTGGCAAAATAAAATTCCCCGAAGTGAGGACATACATGTTTGGTTCAGAGATTTATCAAATGCTGATCAACATGAAAAAATATATTCATGGGTTATCTTGAAAAAATTTTAGAACATTTAGAAGTAAAAGAATATGTTTTATTTTGAAGCTTTCTGATGAAAATCCAAACACTTCCAGAGAAAAGGAATAAATACTGCTCATATCAGAAAGAAAAATCAGACTGGTATCAGACTTCTCATTTTTAGCCCTGGCTAGCAGAAAACCATGGACAGATGGCCTGAAACACATGATTTTGAAATATTTGCCTATGTAAAAAATTAAATTACAAAAAAAAATTTAATTAAAATTTCTAAGGGAAGAAAAGACCAACCCAAAGTTTAAAAAGCCAGTATTAAGTCTGGGAAACATATCTGTTCCCAATATAGCTGACAAAGTATCAATATCCAGAGTACATAAAATATTTTACAACTCCCAAAGAAAAATAAGTAAAAATATAAACAGAAAAATTAGAGGAAAAAATAAGTAAATAAAAATGGCCAATATATAATAAAAAGATGTCCTACCTCACTAGTGAGCAGGAAAATAAAAATTAAAAAGCATACTTTTCTCTTCATCACACTGAGACAAGCAAAATATGATAATATTCTGTCTTGGTGAGGTACTTAAAACAACAACTTTATATATCGTTAATGAAAGTATAAGTTGGGAGAATCTCTTCCAGGGTAATCTGGTAGTTGTCAGCTCTTACCAATTTCATTCTTTCAATTCTATCACAATTTTTATTCACATATGAATAAATATGCATCCATGTGTGAGTAAAATGTGGACAAATAGTTCCCATACTGTGATTATTAACATGAAAATAATTTACTAGCAAATATTAAGAATTTCCTATTTAAGTTAGTATAGTCATCAGCATGGAAAGTATTAAAAAATAAACATTACACCCCAGAAACCTAGGTGCTTTTAAGACATGGTCCTCATTTTCTCATTCCAAATATTCTTTCCTGTACACAAGGAGTCAGTTTCAGGTTAATGTATAGCTTGTGAAATGCATGCTCTTTTGCCCACATTGTCAAGTGGAATTTGAGGCAACGTATTTTGAACAATCAATGGTCCCAGATCCTGTTACAAACTTAGAACAAAATAATGAACAAATGGATTATCACATTTGAGCATATCTTACACGTATTTTAGGAAACAAGAATCTTAAGTAGGGAAAGACCAGAAGTATAGTCTTCATGATAACTCAAGTATCTTCCTACTCTACATTTAATTTGATGAATACACTTAAGGCAGCTTCTGAGAGAGGGTACATATGTCCTGAGTTATTTTGGAACATTTGCTGTTGGCTTTGTTGGAAGAGCTTGTCAATGAATCAATAATAATTTAGAATCTGGGCATTTCTTTGGGGATTAATGGCTAGCTAAGTAGAGCTATTCAAGCCAAACACCATTAACCCCAATTGGTCCCTGTCCAGTTTGTGGCAGCTGCAGTAAAGGAGCACTACAAAATACAGACTTACTTTTTTAAACTTCATTCCGAAGTCTCCTTAGCACACATCATTTGTAAGCAATCAAAAAGGATTGATTTTAGAGACCAACCTCTCAATATTCTATTCAATTCAGAAAATACGTAAGTCTAAATCTGGATACCTACTTTTGAAATCTTCATACGTTAACTCAAGTCTATCCAGGGAACAGAGATAGTTCTGATGCTACAGTGATTTATGGGATCTGGATTCTTCTATAAGGGCCAGTCATATCTCTAATATGCAGCTGATAGAAATAATCCACATGAGTTCCACCTATTCTTTACATGAAGCTTGCAACATTGATGAATATTCCAGTGGTATACCTAAATCAGCCTAATACCTGATCCCTCTCTTTTTTATAGTATTGGTTCCCATTTAACAACTCATCTGGTAAAGCTCCCAGATTGAAATTAATACAGATCTCGTTTAACAGAAACTATTGGTATTTATTTTCTCCCCAAAGGAAAACTTAATGAGGTGAACAATGTGGTTTCATGACTTTCATTACTATGACAATGTGGACAATCAAAAATGCCAAGTCAAGGGGTGCCCAGATGGCTCAGTTGGTTAAGAGTCCAACTCTTGACTTCAACTCTGGAGCCTGCTTAAGATTCTCTCTCTCCTTCTCCCTCTGCCCACCCCGACTCCACTATAAATAAATAAATAAATAAATAAATAAATAACCACTTTAAAAAAATGCCAAGTCAAAATGTTCTCACCAATGAGAGGATGCTTTGGAAAATGAGTGTAAGGATACATGTGCTTTAAACCAAATTCAGAGGTTAACAGTGATTCAGTATTTCCTGGCCTTTTTAATTTCATATTACTCTCGTGGTCTATAAACCAATACAGCCAAGATGTGTATTGAGATACAATTCATTGAGGTAAGTTATAATTCAATGAAGTAGCAGAGTATTCCAAAAAGCTCCATGCAGGGACTCAAAGCACAAGCTTTAGCAGGAGCTATATCTGATTTGCAAATGCTTTTGCTCCTCTTTATTAGCTGTGTGAGGTTGCCTAAATTATGTATCCTGCCTAAAATGTTGGCTTTCCCTTCTGCAAAATGGGAGCGACAACAGTATCTACTCCACTGGGTTGTTGGGAGGATTAAATTAGATTACCCATGAGAATTCTCACCACAGTGGCTGGTAAACAGTAAGAACCCAACACACACAAATTATTTTCATTACTATTTCTGTTGCCTCAGTTTCCTATTTTTCCCTCTTTATAATACCCTCCCTCCCTCCTTGTCTTTCAATTTCTTTCTCTTATTTCCTTTCACCTTTTCTTTCCTTTCCTTTCTCTTTTACCTATTTTTCTTTTTCTCAAAACTCAGGAACTCAGGTCCTCAAGAGAATTCTTTCTTTCTTCTTTTTTATTCAGTGTTTTTAAGATATTGTAAAATTATGCTAATTTTTCCTAATTGGAGGCATGGTCAGTAAGAATTAAGCATGTTAGAATATTTTGAAATTTGTAAAGTTTTAGTTACAATGTCCCCAGCTCGTCTTACAAACACTTTTTAAATCTAGTTTCAAAAAACTAGGGAACACTTCAAATGCTCTTTTGAATTCTTCCCCCCTTACCTTACTAAGGAGAATACTTACGGAAACACTGTTTCCTCTGCAGAGGACAAAGCAGAATCTGGGATAAAACTTTTTTTTTTTTTTATTCTGTCATCAAGTAGAGATAAAGACTTCGACTTCTCTTATCACTCCTCTCCATTCTTAATACTTTTCCAATTTAGATTTGGACCCACATTCATCTCTGCATCCTATTTAAAAATGTGATTTCTGCTCTCCCAACTCAATAAACCAACACCATCTAACTTCCTTTTTCTCCCGCCGGCTTTTCCCCAGATCACATGCTTACATGCTGGCTAAAGTGCTTAGAGTGTTATAAAGAACAAGTTTTCCCAGGCTCAACATTTCTCAAATTCTCAACTCCTCTGCAATATAGAGAAATGGAGATAGAGAACAGTAGTAGGGAAACATGCACTTTGGGGAATCCAAGAGAACTGGGTCTGTATTGTGGATCTATCATTACTCGTGTGTTCATTTACTCTTTTCTTCATGTATTCACATATTCATTCAGCAAAATACTTCTTGACCATCTGCTGTGTGTACCATATTAGAACCCGAAAATACATTAGTGAACAAGACAGACTTAGGTTTTTCTCTCAAAGAAATAGCAGGTTGTTTGTTGTCCTGAGTGAGCTTTAAGCATTTGTTTCATTTTTCTACTCTGAAATGGGGAAAGAAATTCTCAGCTCACACAATTACTAAACATAATTAAGGGAGAGATACCAAGACATACACAAATAATTGTAATTTTTTAACAGTGAGGTGAATAGGATCTTCCTTGTGACCTTCCCTCCTCCACTTTCTGCAAAAAGTGACCTCCTAAATAATTTATCTCTATGGGTGAAAAGAAAAGTCCAGCTGCAGCATCTCACAGACACGGATGCTTGTGAGAATGGAGAGCTGACTGTAACAGGAAGCCTAGGCAAATGAATTTCCGTTGAGTGTTCTTGATATCTATTCAAAAGTATGGTATTATTGCAATAGTCTCTGAATAAACTTTCAGCAGAACATGCTCCCTTTCAAAATATCTTCCCTCCTATACTAATGCTTTGCCTGTTCTTTCCAGTTCTCATTCATTCACACATCCCCTTTCCACATGTCAATGAAATCTTTGCACTTCAAGGAGAAGGATTTGGAAAAGAGTACCAGAAAATAGTTTGGCATTAACTACATACTAAATTTCCAGAAAACAGATTCTCTAAAGTCTTAGGAATGTGATTCAAGGGGCACATTCTTCTGAGATAAAAATAGGTTGACAAGTATTAAAAGATGCCAAAGCAATACAAGCTTTTTATTGTTAATTTCATTCTGTGACTTCGGTTTCAACAAAGGATCGATCCCAGTTGAAATGCTTCCCCATCTGGTGGCTGCTCTGGAATTTCTGCCACTACTTTCCACACATTTTATCTACTTTTATTTATATCATAAATGGCTAAAAAGGAAAAGTCTGTATCAAGAGTGTACACATATGAATCTTTCAGCCTAAAAGCCTAAGACATACTCCAAAAGAGGATAGGATAATACTTCGGAACCTGACCAGTTTTCTCTCCATCTCCATGAGGAACTGCCACCTAATCAATGGAGAGAGGGAGGGGGGGAGTGAAAAAGGGAAAATGAATAAACTTCACTGCTATTTCTATTGATGAAATTCTTTTCAACAAGATGTCAGTCTTTTTCTATACACTTATAACCAGAAATTGCTCAATATCTGAATCGAACCTTTTAACCAAATAATAACCAATGGTACCCAACATGAGGAGACACCTATGGCCGATTTAGGTACCCATCAATAATTAATGTTTTATTTCATATTACACACACACACACACACACACATTCTCCAAACACTAGCTAACACAACTAGTATTAAGGAGTTTGAGTGTTAAAATCACAAGTGATCTCTCATCTCCCAACCAACTAGTGAAGTAGATACATATACTACCTGCATTTATAGAAAATAAACTGAGGCTTATAGAACTTTAAAAACCTTGTCTGAGGTCACACAAATAGACAACAACAGAAAGAATTTAAATAAGCATTCTGTCCTCAAAGATTTCCTTAGCTATACATGATAGGACTTTAAAAGGCTATCACCCTCCTTACCTAGCACACAGTAGGCATACAATAGAAAACATAATCTGGCATGTCAGTGGATCTGAAGGCCTCAAAATAGGCTTAATGCTTATAAAACGCACAGTTCATTGGAGCCAGAATGCTACCTATTATAAAAATAAGCTGTTGGCTAGACCAGAAAGAAATCAAAAGAGGGCCCCATGAGGATTAAGGAGAAGATGTAATGAAAATCAGGAAGCTGGTTTAATGAGAAAGAAATTCAATATACTTCACCTCTCTTTCAATCTTTTTGTGTTTTGTGCATTTATCTAGGAACAACTCAGACTGTTTTCTTAGTACAGCTTTCCTTTTTCACATAGCCTAGATACTATTTGTGTTTCTTTAGAAGCATAGGACCAGAATAGTTTCAGGGGATGATTTTAAAAAGGATGGATGATTAGTAAAGACAGATGGATCAACATAACATGTGGGTTAACTGCTAATAAATATCTTTAGACGTTATTGTCAAGCCTGTAGGTATAGCAGTATGAAAAAGAATTTACCAAGTGTGTGATTTTACAGAATAACTTAATTTTTTAATGACCAAAAGCTACATAAACTAAGTCCTTTCTAATGACTTCTAAAATAACACATACAAGAAACTCAAATATAGGGATCTACAGGATCAGGGAGAAAAGGCCATTAATAAGAAAGTATTTGAAATATACATATACCAATTAGTATAGTAAGTACCCTTAGTTAAGGAAAGGTAATGATGATTATGGAAGAAAATAGTCACATATTAATTGTTTACAAAGAAAACTAAGAAAACTAACCTCAGAGTAATTGGATTATTAGACTCCATAAAGAATGGATATACTAATTGCTTCATTTCACTAGATGAAAATGGAAGCCCAAATACTGTATACCATATGCACATCTTTATGGTTAGTCTAGGGCTCTTCTCACCACACACACTATCCCCGAGATTTTTTATCACATAAAAAATACAGTACTAACTTGCTTCTTTATCTTCTATGTGAAGCTCCTTCTGACCTTTAGATTTCTTCTTTTATATTTGCATCATCCCAGTCCTTCAAACCTTCCTTTTATTAGTCAGTGGCTGAATCTTTGTTTCAATCTAACTTCATTCCATTAATTAAGACTTAATTCTCCAACTTGTCCTTATTCTTTTGAATTCTCAGACTATCACCCAAATTCTTTGTCCGATTCACCATAAAACTTGTGTGCACACTTACAGCTCGTGATAAAATATGCTTCATTCCTGTAAAATGCCATGTAAGTGGAATGCTTGGGCAATTTCATATTCGACACAACAAGATTGCTCCAAAGACCATCTGACAATTCACAGTAAGCTCCTCAATAGACTACTTGCAAAGGATTGTTCGCAGCAATAATTATAAAGAGCACATCCTTCTCTGGTCTATACAAGCCAACCACTGGCATGAGGAAAGGTTTACTATCATGTTGAAAAGGGAAACTCCAAGCAACTCACAACGTTTGCCATTTTACTGGTGCATATTTTAACCTTCACCGCCTTTCCGTATTCCTACTCTCAGTATTCTAACTCATCCTTCCAAAACACACATTTCAATTCCCAGAATATACAATAAAATCTAAAAAACAAGTTTTGTTTACCATGTTCTTTGCCTGTGCTAGACACAGTTCTAAGCATTTCACATTTATCGTTTAGTGCCCTGTTTCAAAATAAGGACTGTCACTGTCTCCATGCACAGGTGAGAAGACTAAAACAGAGGTTAAATATGATGGCTGTCAGAGAACTGGACCAGGCACTTTGGATTTAGAAACTGTACTCTAAAGTACCAAGTTTCACTAATAAATATGCACACAAACATACATACCTTTGATAAACTACACTGATGCAAAATGTCAGCTGTATTTTACCTTCTGTTCTTCAAGGAATACAATCATTATAAGAAAAAAAAAACACACTTAAATATGGAGAAATACTACACTCAAGTTCCCAACTATATTTGATCACTAGTCAAAAGCATTCAGGTTTGCACAGATCCCCACACCTTGAGTTTATCAAGAGGTTCCTCTACAGAGAACAGGAACACAGTCAGAGAAGCAGAGCAGAAAGTCTAAGCCAAAGACCTATGCTTGTATCTTTTCTATGGCAAACCTCATCATATTCAGAGAAATAATTTTTAAACTGTCTTTTCCATAAAGAGTATTACTAATTTAGATGCAGTTCACTACTGGAGAATGCATTAGGTGAGTGTCATGTATCCAGGAAATGCTCAATAAATATTAACAGATAATTACCAATGCTATAGATAATATAAGTTGTACATTAAATACACACATCTGAGTTTTTAAAAAGGATAAATTTAAAATAGGGTTTTAAGTTACATACAAGAACACCAAATGCAAAATTAACTCCATGAAAGCTACAGTAAGCACAGGATACAAAATGTCCTAAACCTTACTTGGTAACTAAATATGAACAGTGATGCAGTTATATTGGGCTTTTTATTCCTTTCTTCAAAATTCATTCTCAATATGATTTTCAGTTTTAAATACTGAAGTCACTCAAGCTTGAAGAAAAGTATTTGCACTCAGTTCAAGATAAATATAGGGTAATAATCTTGCATATAAAGAATCATGGGAAAAGAAATACATTGATGGGAACATTTACTGAGGCCTAAACTATCAATCAATATGTCACTGATTATCAATTTGGGGGACAGCTACATTGTTTAAGGGCTGACAAAAGGACTTGAACAGGGAAATAATGAATTGTGAAGCTGGAAAGGATCACAGAGGTCACTTGGTCCTACCTTCTAGTTTTCCAGATGAGAACACTGAGATACAGACAGGAATAATTACTACCCCAAAGCCCCCATGAATTAGTGGCAGAGAAAAGGTAAGATCTCAGAGGGGCCTACAACTGAGAGACAACATTTGAAAACGGGAGAGTCTTGACAGGTGTCACTAGATTTTAAATAAATTCTGCATCCCATCTCATAGTTTATCTTTGGGCCAAGGGTAAATGCATCTGCAGACATGTCCTGGCTTTATATAGAGTAGCCTGGCTCAGAGATTCACAGCAATAATTCTTGTGTGACTAAGCAAAGGCCTCAGCTGCTATAAAGACTGGCATGCTTTAATCTCCTCGCTGTCATCCTGGTCCAATCTCTCACTGTAGGATGGGCCCTTAGAGGTAATAACTTTCAGCTTTCTAAAAAATTCAGATGACTTTAGTAGATAAGCATTTAAATAGGTTATGTTCTTCTAAGTCCATACACTGGTAAATAAGGCTATTACAGAGGGAAGTCTTGGGTATGGGGAATATAGATGACTTTGACAATAAATAGTGCACAGTTTCTACAACCAGATATCTTAGAAATACTAAATTCCTGTGACTAAACCAAAGACAGGGGAAATAAAACAATCACTTCTCTGGAAAGATGATAAATGGACAGTTTGTGGGAGGAAAGTGGTGATAACCTTTTTTTTTAAATCTGTATTTTTATGGCACAATGCTACAACTGTGTATGTACTCTGCTTAAAGAATATTCACTTAAAGGAGACTATCATTTCACATCTTTTTCCAGGAAAAGCCTGGATAAAAATTGGTGAACTAGGATGAGGTGGGAGAAGGTGGGCTGAATTTAGGACCCTTGCCTGATAAGCTGAGTCATTCAGAGTAAGCACAAGACTAGTTCAAACTAGCTTAAGTCTTGTATGCATGTATGTATTTATATTTACATATACATATGTATTTATTTTTCACACAATTTAATTAGTGTCAAAGATAGTCGTGATGATGGAAAACAGCCCTGGAATAAAAACCACAAAACTTCATTTCACATTCGAAATATTCATTTACCTGGCTTCTGGCCTTCATCAAACCAATAGCTTCAGGATTCTAGAGCTAGAAAAAGAAAATCTTGGAAATTGCCCAGGGCAACTTCCTCACCTCCTAGATGGGGAAACTGTGCTAAAGACTTTTCAAAGTAAGTGGCTGAACTAGGACTCAGTGAGAAAGGGCTTTAACCTCTTTCGATGATAGTATCTTCTACTACTGTAAAAGCTGGAAAGTTAAAACCCATCTTTCACAGATTCCCTTGATATTTCAATTCTTCACACGACCAAGGTTTTACCAAACTGACAAAGGTAGAGAGTGAGCATCACAAATGGCCTAGTACAGAAGCGAAGTTTCTGGGGTCTCTGCTATAATTACCTACCTTGTAGACTACATTTAGGGAGAGGAAGGAATTGATGAGGATTTCCTCTCTTTCCTTTTTTATGGATCACAAAATTGAAAGAGTTGCATAAAACATTTGAAATATATCATTAAGTTTGCATATTGTGCACAGAAATTCATCACAATTTCTTTAAATGCAGGTTTTTTTAATACTTTTTTTTTCAATTAGGGGTCCAAATTTCCCCCAAGGAAGTATCTCCAAGTTTTAAATATATAAAGGAGAAACATTTTAATTTAGACCACCTGAGCAATACTTCTGAAGACCAACATATAATGAACATAATTTTTTAAATAAAATGTAGGCTGTTTATATGTTTACAGGTATTTTTATTATGAAGTGCTATGAAGATTTTTGAATTTTTAGAAGAGGTGAAATTAAAAGGGAAGACCAGAAGAAAATGTACATTCCAGAAAGGCCACATCTAGTTTGGAAAAAAAAAAAAAAAAAACAAAAAAAAAAAACAGGGCTATTATCAGAAGCAGCCAGAGGAAGACAGACCAAAATTTGTTTACATTTATAACTAAGGAATCTTTCCAGTTGATGAAAATTTTTATGTACTTCATCCCTTCCTTATTTGGTCCTGCCTATTAATTATAATACAAACATTTCAAATCAGGTACTTTGTCCAAAAACCTCATTAAGTTTATTAGATATGAGCAATATTGACATGCAATAAATTGTTATTCACCAATACACACGCACAGAGAAAACACTAAGGTCAGATATATTTCAGCTGTGTTTAATGAATGTTCTCATTCCTAAATTAAGCCCTCCTGTGCTAACTAGAATGCCACTGCAAACAGGATGCTGAAACACAGGAGCCACTTCTCCTGTAGCATCGAAGGAAAATCTTTCACATTCAAACGGCCTTTTACATCATTAATGGACATGCTAAAAGGATTTGCATTCAGTTATTCATGAATCATTATTGTTTTACTGCTTCAGAGATAATGGATTGCATTCACCTCTTATCATGTTTGATTCTAATAGATTTCCAAAAGGAACTTCGGCTGGACATAACTTAGACAAATGCTATTAAGTATGTGATTGCGTGAGGATGTGTATGTAGAGTGTTTAGAATATGCCTGCCACACATTTAATGCTCCATTAAAAAGCTATTAATGTTATGATTAGAAAATAAATCTACAGTAAAGTGATACTGATGACAGAAACATATTTTAATATCTTGTAGATAAATTTCTGGTATTTCAACATATTTTACAAACTTTTGTACAATACATAAACTACCACAGTGGGAACTCCTTCAAAACAAGGACCGTCTTCCCCACACATAGTACACTATCAATACAATATATATTTGTAAAATTAAGACATGAATGAATGAAAAGCAGTTAGCTAAGTGTTAGAAACTACTGTTCTTAGAATATAAGTGAACACGATGTGTCTGGACTACGTAACAAGAGCAAGGGATTCCCAGAAAATTAAAACTAAAATTGACTAACATACCCATTGTCCTGTTGAAAACATATTCTGCAAAAAGGCTTGTAGAAATGGCTTAACTGTTGTAGCAAAGTATGCTTCCAAATGCTATAACCTGAAGAAGACTAAGCCATTCTGCCAACATGCCTATATATCTCCATCACTGGTGTTGCTCCTTTGTGTAATTTGCTAGCATAGGACCCAGACTTGAAGAAGAAAGGCAAACACCACATGATAATTCTTTAATCTGTGTTACCTTATCTTTTTTGGTCCACTATAATCATTCTCACTTATTCAATTATTTATTCAATAAATATTTATTGAGTTCTTACTACATGGTATATACAGTGGACAGATATGGCCCTTTCCTTCTCTTAGCTTAGTTTGAAATAAATGATCCCTGGGAGTGAGGGTGTTTATGTGGGGCTGGAAGATTACAGTAGAGTAAGAGGAGTAAGATGCCTATTGCATATCTCTTATGTGGCAAGCACAGTGCTCAGCATTCCTTCCCCAGAGTCCCTCCTTTCAGGAAATGGTCCCTCCAGTCATCCACATACTCTGGTCAATCATTTTGGACTCATCTCTGATTATGTTCTTTCACTTCCGCCCTACTATACATCCCATCAGCAAATTCTGTCCACTCTGCTTTCAAAACATGTAGCAACATGAACCAGTTCTTCCCTCCTTCTCCGCTACCACTCCAGTCCATCTTCACATCTGGCCAATATGAGGTTCCTCTACTCCCTCTCTTACACCCCCACAATCTATTCTCTCTGAAGTGACTGGAACAGAAATAATATCATCCTCTTCAAATACTTCAATGGTGTCTGGTTGGGTTTAGAAGAAAATTTTAAGTTCGTGCTGTGGCCTGTCAAATTCTATGTAATCAGGTTCCCAGTTACCACACCAGTCTCTCTCTTGATCTCTGCTTTGCTCACTGTGTTCAATCCCTCTGGCCTCCATGCTCTCCCACGAGCATTCAAGCACACTGCTAACCTCAGTTCAGCTGCACTTACAATAGCACATTTAACCTCAGAACTGCATGCTCCTTCCTTGTGTTTATCAGGTGTCACCTTCTCAGAAGGTTCGACATGATCACCCTACCTAAAGTCAAAATGCCCCTTAACCATTCTCTATCCCTTTAACCTGCTTTAATGCTCTTTATAGTACTTGCTGTTTTCTGACATCAGAATACATTATGCAAACATATCCATAAGAGCAGGATTTTGTCTTTATGTGGCTCAGCATCTATAACAGCAGACAGCATAAAGCAAGAGTTAAGAAAACGTTTTTTGAAACAACAAATTATTCACTAAATCCTTATATTCTCTGAAGTTGCTGTTATTATTTTATAGTCAAAAACAGTAAGATGAAAACAAATCATGTGATCATTTTTGGAAACAGTTTGGAAACATTCTGGAAATTGGGCTTTATGGTTGAGGACTAGATGCCTAGTACAGGATGGAAACAATGAGGAAGGAAGTAGAAATAAGAAAGAAGGTATTTTTTTTAATTTCCTTAATTTTAATACTACAAATAAATACTTTGGGAAAAACTGTACCTTAATTCAGTAACTCAATTTGTTTCCTTAATTTCAAGTTAAACATTAAAGACCAAAAACAATGGTCATTACTTACAAAAGATGAGAAATTACGGAAAACATATAGTATCCATGACTTAATTACTCCCCCCCCCTTTTTCTGTTTCCATATCAGACACAGCCCTAACTTATGATACATTAGGCGAGGCACAAATTATAAAGTTAGGCATAGAACAATATAGTTGGAACTTGCAAGGATGCAAGAGTTTATAGCCAAACCATGATAAGGCCTAAAGAGGCTTATAATATATTTGTTGGATGAGTAGGTTTTGTTTTGTTTTAGTGTATCCTCAGGACTCAATGAATGCTTTGGGTACTAAACAGAGCAAAGCTCAAGTCAAGTTTACTGCTTCCATGTGGTTCCAACCACTTATGCACAATGGCAGATTCAGTGAAGTCAAACAGAGTATAAGTCGTTTTCCTAGAAAAGGCATTGTGTTGCTAGAACTTTAATGAGCAAGAGTTCAAATGAAAGCCAGAGCAAAAACTCAAACTTAGAACATCATTTTGTTGGTGCCTTTCCAAAACAGCAATTTGATAAAAGAGCATCCGTGTGTCTTTTATCTGCAAACTTAATTTCATTATTGCACTATACTGTACTTAAAATAAAAACAGAGCTACACATTTATTATAATTGTAATGAATGAATCACTTAGGCTTTGATCTCCTACACCAGTTTTAGTAACCTCTTTTAAAAGGAGATCAATTAGGCATACTTTCTTCTTTTTCTTCTTCAAATAATACTCTCAGAACATTTGAACTTTATCAAAATTTAGGCATAGTAAACATTATAGGAAATGAACTATCTCCCATTTGTGCATTTGATTAATTCAGGCAGCAGTCTTACTTCATTCTTGATATGAAAAAATAAAATTCTACATTTAATAAAATTTTCCAAATGCTGTCTGACACAGTACACTAAATAAACTCCTATGACACAATCAAAAGCACTATTAAAATATAGTGTTTCTAGGAAAGTACTCTTTTCATCAACTGACATGCCTGCCTAGAAAATACAATCTTATTCCATATTGCGAAGGTTTTGATTTATTTGCCGTAGTACACCACTGCTTTTGTGTTCCAAAATACAAAGTAAGAGACTCCTATCATGATGAATTTGTTAAAATGACTTTCCATAAGAAAAACACATTTATTTTCCAGTGCATATAAAGAGCTTTTTTATGAATATAAAAGTCTCTTCTGCATACCTAGGAATGAAGCAACCCAAACTAGTTACAGAGAGGTAAGAATTCTCCATAAATATAATGAAAAGAGAACAAAAGGAGACGCATAATCAGAAATATTACATCATATGTACAAGATGATGTACAAGATATAATTTTTGAAGTGTTTTTTTTAATATTTTGTTTATTTATTTGACAGAGAGAAATCACAAGTAGGCAGAGAGGCAGGCAGAGGGAGAGGAGGAAGCAGGCTCCCCACTGAGCGGAGAGCCCAATGCCTGGCTTGATCCCAGGACCCTGAGATCATGATCTGAGCCAAAGGCAGAGGCTTAACCCACTGAGCCACCCAGGCACGCCAGAAGTGTTATTTTCTTTGCTACCTAAAAATGGAATGATGAAAATTATGTTGGGCTCATGTTCTTGTTCCAGTTGTGAAACAAATTTTATGACTTGGAGAGTTCTCCACCTTCTCTTTGCCTCAATTTGTTCATCTCTAAAATAAGAGGGACCACAGTAGATACCCCTTATGGTCTCTCTTAACTCCAAAATTCTATGGACTCTATAGCTTGGATATTTTCAATATTTTCATTGCTTAGTAAATTCTTCTTGACAAATTAATGACAAATTAATACTGAGTTCAAACATTAAAATATAGGCTCCTTCAGCTGAAGGAACTGATGAATTTAATGATTTTTAAAAACAAGAAGAGGAGAGGTTTTAGGTATAACTATCCAGGATTGTCCTAAATTTCTACTCACTTGAGCTTCCCATATTATATGCAGCCCTCAAAAGATAAAATAACATACAAGTATAGAGGGTCTTAAGGAACTATGAATTCCTGAATAACCAATTTACGGGTCAGCCATGATACACTACTAAAATAATGTGAGGCCTATGTTTAACTGAATTCTATTTATTACTTCTGTAGCATATTCAAATGTAAAATAAAGAATACAGACCATTGAGATCAGTGTTTCAGGTCATGTTCACATATGATTCTAATTACTCAATATTCCAGAATGAGAAGATAATGATTAGGGATTAATTATGGTGGCTATTAAAACTTTTCTTAAAACTTCCTTTCTAAAAAATTACTATCATACTTAATCATCAAAATGTCTCCTTTAAAAATTGATTTATTTAGTCATAGTCTACCTCCACGTAGGATCTGAGGTGACTCTACAAGACATGGACAAAATCCTAACTGAAGAAAGAAAGACCGCTCAACATATAATCAGATAAACTAGATGTATTACAATTAAGTAACATATTTGCCTCTCAGGGTGCCCCAGTTCATGGGGCAAAATGACAACAGATGGGCCAAATAGAAAGATGTATCTTTCTATCAAAGGTAAGCACAAACAAGAAAGACGGGAAGGAGGAACAAAAGTTGAGTAGTAACTATTCTTGCAACTGTTACCAAACAAGAACTGAGTTATGGAAACAAAACACCATTACTTTGCACTTTCAGCTGGTGAATGTAGTGGCTGTTTTTCTCTGCTTACCATTTCAACCATCACATTTTAAACACTTCTAACTCTCTTCTCACAGAACTTCTACAATCTAATTTTCATAATCTCCTTTCTCCTGGTCACCCCATCTTAATCCTAGATGGACCCTCATTTCTTGGTTTTTGAAGAAAACTTGAAAGAAACCCAGCCATTTATTAGATTTCTGGATTTGGAGGAAGGAAGCCCTAGCTCAGGACCCAGCTAACTTTTCCACTGATGGTGGACACGTAACAGGCCAACTGCTGCTCACACACCTGTCTAAGCAAAGCCTTAGATGGGTTTAAAAAAAAAAAAAAAGACAGCATAAATAAACAGATTCTGCATGAGAAAATGAAGGAAATATGCAGAGCCTAAAAAAGACACAGCAGCCACTAAATTAATATTTGCTTTCAATACAAGTTATTTCTGTCTTCGGTTGCTCTCCACCCCTTCTCTCTCCATCTTGCCAGTATTTTGTATTTTCTTTGGCCATAATTGACTTGGTTGATATTTTATTACATGACAAATATACATATTTTAAAACTTATGGACATTTTAGAAAATTAAGTTTCATGAAGGGTAACTTTACATCATTTTATTTTATTTTTTTTATTTTTTATTTTTATTTTTTTTTTATTTATTTTTTTTTTATTCATTTGACACAGAGAGAGAGATCACAAGTAGGCAGAGAGGCNGTAACTTTACATCATTTTATTTTATTTTTTTTTATTTTTATTTTTTTTATTTTTATTTTTATTTATTTATTTTTTTTTATTCATTTGACACAGAGAGAGAGATCACAAGTAGGCAGAGAGGCAGGCAGAGAGAGAGGAGAGAGGAGGAAGCAGGCTCTCTGCCGAGCAGAGAGCCCGATGTGGGCCTCGATCCCAGGACCCTGGGATCATGACCTGAGCCGAAGGCAGCGGCTTTAACCCACTGAGCCACCCAGGCGCCCTTTACATCATTTTATAAATAAACATTTGTTAAAAAGAAATTTGGGAGTATAGCAGTTTGCTGTTATTTTTTTCTCCCTCACCTATATATTGTGATATAAATGTATTATGTGAAATTAAAGAGATATCAGAAACTGGGAGAATCACTTCTTCACCCACCTAGAGGTGTTATACCAAGATAACTGGGAAGTCTAGATTAGAAGGAAACTGTGGTTTGTGAGCATGGAAATAAATCAGAGGAAGGGGTAAAGCCCTGAATTTTAGAGAATGGTGAAACTTAATGAATCTTACATCAAAAGATAAAGCAAAAGCATGGGGATGCCTGGGTGGCTCAGTCACCTAAGCGTCTGCCTTCAGCTCAGGTCATGATCCCAGGGTCCTAGGACTGAGTCCCACCTTGGGCTCCCTGCTGAGCAGGCAGCTTGCTTCTCCCTTTGCGTGCTGCTCCCCCTGCTTGTGCTCTCATTCTCTCTGACAAACAAATAAAATCTTTTAAAAAATGATAAAGCATATCCAATAGTTACTAGAATATGCATGTCTGCCTATATCTAGTTATTTGCAAACAATAGCCAGTTTATTTACTGTGAGAAGTTCATTTTGCCACTCCCGGTTTCTTCTGATGACGTGTTAACTCGATCTACAACCCACACCTTCCTCTGGATTTCACTGTACGTTCTCTGCTTTCATTTCCATTTCTCATTCTCTCCATCCCACGCCAACAATTAACCTACCCCTTTCCTAATTTACTCAGTTCTAGGCCTCTCCTTATTTCCCAACAACAAACCTACACTTTTTATGGTGGTTCTAGATACAGTGGAAGCGCACCCTCTTCCAAACATGTACCCATCCAGTGGCAGTCACAGACCTTTTTTACGAGAACCTCTTTGTCTCATTTGGGTCCACAGTTATTTATTTCCAATTTTGCTTTCCGACCAAGATCTACCTTTGTATTCACAGCAGTCTTTCTAAAATTACAATTTTAGATTACTTCCTGTTCTTTCAACTCTACCACCTAATCAAAAGGTTAGTTCCAAGCCCCTTAACACAGCTTATAAGACTTACACAGCTTAGTTTGAAGCCTGTATTTAAGCCACTTTCACCATTTTTCCTCTATGTACCATAAATTCTAAACTATTTTCAGTTCTGCAAATGAGGAACAGTCTCCTCTTGCATGCTTTCTCTTTCCCTTCCATTCCCTTAGTTAACTCTGTTTTATATTCAAGTCTCACCTTAACTGTCTTATTCTCGGGGAGGCCTTCTATACCTCCTATGTCTGAGTTTTACATACTTTATTATTAGTATTGGTTATTCTATATTATAGTTGACCTTATATATTTCTGTATTCACTAAAAGAAATATAAATTCCATGAGAAAAGTGACCAAGCACATCTAATCACAAATATGTCCCCAGTGTCTAAGCCCAATGCCTTTAAATATCATTTAAAATGTCATAAATGTTTAAAGTTTCTCTCTGGTGCATTGATTACCACCATAGACACTATAATAATCTATAGCTATTGATCCATTTTTACTTCAGAGCTCCATTTTGTAATAAACTATCTTTGTTTTGATATGTAATTGGACATATTTTTCATATCATTTTCAAAGGATTAGTAAAAACTAGGATTTGCTGAACTACATCTGCAATCCATAGACAGAAATCAAGGAAAAAATTATCGCCCAAAGAAAAACTGATGCAATATCCATTTAGTGGTTTTGGAATCTAAGGAGGGGCAAAAATATATTGGGCTATAATTTCTGAATTATTTACAGAAGTTTTGGTGATACGACAGGAAAATCAGGAATATACTTTCTCTATGAGTCATTTATTAAATAAATGCCAAAGTCAAACGAAGTTATCTGAAAATTGTTAAGGGTTTAGGAAAAGCATGCAGAATACATAACCACTATGCACTTAAGAACATACTTTTACCTATATCCTTTTTGTATGTGTTTGACATATTATTCCCTTTTTTTATGTTTGTGGAATTACTGACAACTGAGGGTTCTGAAAGGAGGAAAGAGTAATACTGGCTAAATGAACATATTCACAGAATGCATTTTTACATGAATCTTTGTTTCCTAAACTGAGTAAATTTTGAGATAAAATGTCATAAAATATATTTAACTAAAATGTGAACAAATCCTTAGAGCAGTAGTCTGCAGAGGTTAAGAAAAAAAATTCTGAGATATTTCCTTCTTTTCCATAATTGTCATCTTAGTAGGTATATCGTTTTATGATGTTTATGAATGTTTTATAATGAAAAATAAGCCAAAATATAATGGGAAAAAATCACCAGGTGATATAGTCTTTAAAGAGAAAGAAACACTAGACAAAATAATTACTCTTTCACAGAGTGGAAGGAAAAAACAAAATCAGGAATATATTTCCATGATCAGATGAAGAAAATAAGAGTCAAAAACAAGGGACTCTATGTATGCTGAGGTTTGGCTATAGTCTTGCCATAAAGTCTTTGGAAACCATATCTAGAGGTTTCTTCTTGATCATTACCAGCAATACATCACTTAGTTGGGAAATACATTCATCCATACATAAAAGAGATGAGATATAAAAATATATATGAAAGTCAAATTGGCTAGAACCAAATTCCAAATAAAAGAAACACTCTCAAAGTTTAAGAGTATCTCAAATGCTATCATGTTCTCCAAAAAGAGGAGGCTGACTCTTGGTCATTTGTATATATGACACCACAGGACCTACAAAAGCTATTCTAAAGCTGTGAGTGGTGACCATGGAGACACTGGGGAGAAAGCGTGGGTTGTAGAGGCCTATGGGGTTTGAAGCCTGTATTCAAATTCTCTACTTGCCACATAGACACTGTGTTTTTGCTAAATACAAAACAAAAATGATAAATCAAATCTAGTTGTACAGGTGAGAATTAAATGGGACAACATACATAAAATTGATAATACCAGCATATAATACACAATCAGTAAATATCAATCCCTTCCTCCCCTTATACATTATTACTCGAGGCTCTTTAAAATTACAATAATTTTACTTCATATAACACATAATTTTTAAATTGTATATAAAGATTATCAGTAAATACTAAAATTCATCAAAATGATAATTTCTCAACTTAAATTATTTTAACTCTTTATAAGTGGTCTTGGTCATGAAACGTTTTGTTAGACTTTTTTAAAAACTTGTACTTGACTACATTTTTCAAGAGATTGCCTTTAATTTAGTAACAATATTGGGATTTTTTGTGGAGGTAAATCACATTATTGTTTTAACTTTAGTTTGCATTTGCGTTTTTGTTTTTTTTAGCTAGAGAAATCAGAGATAGTGAAAGGAAACCAATATTCCCTTAGCTAGTTGGTGGGAAAGCAAAGAATATATATAATCCATCAATCAATCATTCTACCAAATATCTTTAGTTCCTACTGAAATCATGAATTGGTAAATAATCTGAATATCTGAATAAACTCTTGCCACTTAATTCCAATCTCGCCCTGAATAATTTTAAGAGGTGACCCATAAAGGCCACATCTAAGCTAGAAATTATGACTAATGGAAAGATCTAAGTCTTTCCTCTACAGGTTTTTAGCATTTTCTATAGAAATTTAGTTGTACAAGCACCTCAATAGTACAACATGTGTAGTTGGCTCACGCCAGCTAAATCTTTGAGGAAGTGGTAAAAGAACCATTTTGGGTTAGATATGAAAACCTTTATGCAACAAATGCATATTTGGAAACTGCAAAATGAGCATGCAAATCAATTTATATGCATGGGTGAATGAATATAGATGAGCTATTTTCAAAGTATAGGCATCCTGGTGTAGCATAAGATATCTGTACAAAAGGAATGGGAAGGAGGTGAATTGCTCAGCTTAGTCATCCAGTTACAATTTTCAATGGAAAATTGCATTGTCAGTTTCCATTAAGCCTGCACAAATTTAGACAAATTAAAGAGTCAACTAAGTAACTATTGATAACATACACGTGTATGAAATAAAGCAGGCAAGCCTTGTCAGTCATTTGGAACTTCTCAGATGTTTCTAGAAGTTCCATTAGAAAAAGAAGACATTACAAGAATGATAATACACTTGATGATGAAGACAATTTGAGACACGGCACTGACTTATTCAGCCATCTCTCAAGTTTCATTTCAGAGAAGGAGCGGGCAGGGGGAGATGTTATAAATGGAACATTAACAGAAATCACTCTGCTGAGAAGAAATAGTATCTGCTTCCAGACCCTGCACCTTATTAGGACCCCTCTGTTAAATACCAGAAGAATGATCATACAGCCTGACAAAAGCATACAAGTTAATTAAGTAAATAAATAATCCATCAATCAATCTTTGGAATTACATAGGATTTAAATTCTGTAATTCTCTCTTCTATGATATTCTATCAGAATATATCCTGCATGGTTAATGCCATATTTTGTTCTGACAATATGAACATTCTGTTTTTATTTCTGTAACAGAATGTTCAATCTAGAGTGATAATACAAATCCTTGGTAAGTCATATAGTGAGGCTGATCTTCTGAAATGGGCTATTAGTTTGACATTTCAAAATCTTATTGAAAATCCCTCAAGATGGAGAGCCACCAACATCCTCTGTTAATCTAGTTCTAGCATTTGCAAATATAGTTATCTTATAGCAATTTAAATAGATTTTTTCTTTCCTCCCTCTGTGAAGACAGTGAAACATCTGATCTTTACAAGTTATTTACTTTTTTACATAAAAACATACATATATATATATACAACCCTACTGTGTGTATACTATACATATGTGTGTGTTTATATGCAATTTGATTATGTTTACTAAACAATATATTTTAACATTTCATCCTACTCTATATAGATATATCTCACTTATGTTGTGAGGCATTATATATGGGTCTACCAATGTTCAGTTAGCTAATTACAATGTTAATTACTAGTTGAGCTGATTCCACTTATTTGTTTTTACCACTACAGACAATTGAAATATGTATCAGTAATCATACATTTGTGAAACTCTGTTAAAAAAAATTCCTAGAAGGAGAACTGTCCTGTTAAAGGATGCACACATTTAAAATTGTCATAGCTACTGTTAAATTGCCCCTAAAAACAGCTGTAGTAACTCACACTCCAACCAAAGATATGCAAGAGCATAAGAGAGCTTGTAATTGCCACATCTCTGTCAACACTGTGTACAATCATGCTCTTTAATTTCAATCAGCTAAGCAAGAAGAAATAACCTCATTTTAATTTATTTTGCTTTACTTATCGAGATCAAGCTTCTTTTCTTATACATATTGGCTTTTTGTATTTCTCTTTTAAAGAGCTGCTTATTTGTTTTCTCTGACCATTTAATGTTTTTTTCTTAAAATCTTGAACTTAATTAAATTTACTAACATTTATTGAGTTCGTAGTATGGACTAGTCTGCTGGCTCTTACTTATATAAGAGTAATAAATAGTATAAATGATCTCCCGGGGACTTAGAATCACATGAAGAAATATGGTGGGGTGTTAAATAACTATAATAAAATGTGTTGGGTGCAATACTATATGAACAAAGATCTACACAAAGCCAACATTTGCTCTGCAGGAGGGCCAGGGAAGAACATCAGGGAGAATTTCAGAAAGATCTTTTAGATGAGTCATGAATGATGGTGGAATGTCACTCACGGTAGACAGAAGGCTTTTGGTCCAGAAAGAATAGCACTAGAAAGGGCTTTGAGACATGTAAATACAAAATTTTTTCATAATACAAATAATGTTGACTTATATTACAAGGTTTCTGTTGGGAGAAATTGGTAAGAAATGAGACTGGGAAGATCAGACACAAATTTTTTTGGAAGTGCTTGCTTGCCACTCTTAAGAATGGGTGCTTTCTCCTTAATCCTTAAACCAAAGGAAAAATACCATTTTTAAAATATCGTCCCAGTAGTAGAGAGGAAGGGCTTCGTTCGGGTGGGGAAATGAGGAGTACTGCTTGGGATTAGGAAAAGTGGTGGAAGTTATAACAACAATCCTATGGGTGAACAGGAGAGGCTGAAACAGTGTATCAGCAGAATCAAGTGAACTTGGGTCATGGAGAGCACATGACTGTGCCTGCTCACATGAGTGACAGCATTTACTGCATTCATGCAACAAATTTATGCAACCAGTTATCTGCCAGCCTACTCCGCCAGAATGGGACTTCTTTCCCTTTCAATTCTTAGATCTTTGCTGAACCAAAACATAATATTTTACCAAAAGATAAAACAACATTTCCCTTGTTCAGTTTATGCCAAAACAGTATTTGTTAATCTGACGCTTTTTCTACCTATCTTCTCTAAGTATCTAATGACTCACCACAAACTGTTTTCTTGTGATATGGAAAAATCCAGTGATTCGTAACCTAATTCAATGTGTGAAACAATCCATGAACTGTAATTTTTAAAAGGATCCATATGTTTGCCACTCTTGAAAGGCATACCACCATACATGGATTTTTCAAAAGTAAGGCTCATTTTTACTACAACTGAGGATATCAGTAATATCACTACATGGTACACATGTGCACACCCTATTATAGGTCTTCATACATTGTGATTAATAGTAAGTTTTATTCATATTTTTGATCCCTGAATATTTTATACCTGTATTTAGGTTTCAACACTTTCATTTGTGCTTCCAAATTTTGTCTTCAAGAGCACTGAGAACACAGAGGTGAACAACTACATAGGTGCTAAGGTCTCATCATGTGTAGAACAACTTCTTAGTAAGTGGTTTAGGAATGATGAATGAATTCATGAATGGTCAAAAACCACAGGGCTCATAGACGAGACGAGATTTCTGGTTTGTTTAACCTGTTGTACTGAGAAACTATGCGCATTACAGAGTACCCAGGAATAAGTGTTTTTTAATGTTGTGGTTGTTTTGGTCTAATTTTCTTAGTTTTGCTTTTAAATAAAAAATTATTTTTCAGCCTTCTCATCCCATTTTCCTCCAGGAAGAATTCACATCAGTGCCAAAACTCCTTCCATGCAAAGCTGTGTTTCTCAGAGAAAGAGTAAGTGGCACAGAAGAGAAAAGGACAGACACAGGAGGGCGTCCCATGGCCACGCAGCCCAAACTTGGGCAGCGGGGCAGGTGCACCTCACCTGGTGGGGGTGGGATCGGCGTGGGGAGGAAACCCTGGAGGAGACACAATGAATACGCGGAAGTGTGAACTGAGCTGAGACACAGGCAGCCACTGTAACTCGAGCTCAAATACATTCAAGGAAACATGAAACTGGGGCGATCCACTGTGTAGAGTGGGCGACAAGGGCAGCTGGCTCAGGGCAAACACAAGCGTGTGGGCCAAGAGCCCGCCCAGAGTGTATTCCAGGGACACTTACGTGCAGCAACAGCAGGTTAAGGCAACTGGGAAGTAATTCATGAACTAAGTTCTCTTGTGGCAGTTGATGCCATATTTTAACCAAATGCATCTGTGATTTATAACTTCAGATACTTTTTAAAGTAGTTTTTTCTGTTTGCTTGCTTTTTTTTTTTTTTTTTTGCGCCAGTGGATAATTTGGGATTATCAAATTATCGGAGGGGAGGATTGTTTTGGGCTATTTCCATCTCATATTTGAGAGATTTGTATGTGAAATGCTTTCCAAAAAGTTTGATTATTTATGACCGATATAAGAGCTGAAAATGCATTCTGAAGGTCATTTAGTCCAAGCCTCTGACCAGCAGAAGGGAAATCCTAAGCAATTTAAAACTGGCAGTTGTGTATCTAAGCTATTTTTAAGGATCTCCAGGAATAGAGATTCACCCCCCCCCCACTTCTGCTAGCCTGTTCTCACATTTATACTAGAATTACAAGCAAATGCTGTTTTTCTTTCCTCAGGCCTAAATCAACACACTCTTATTCAAATCCATTTCCACTGTGTAGTCCTCTGTGGACCAGACTACCACTGCCCATTTTCCTTAGTCCAAATTCTTTTTCTGTTTGTCAATTCACATTTTTCTGGCCTACTTTTCCCACTAACAAATGCAAAGCTATCAAGACTTTCCCTTTACACAATTTTAGACTGCCTGATCTACAGACACTAGTAACAGGCAGTTGTGGTTTGTTTTTTTGTTTTTGTTTTTGTTTTTAGCTGCCAAGTAACAACCACCTATTAAGGACTTTAGAAAGCCTCTGCCCAAAATAGATAGATGATAGATAGATAGATAGATAGATAGATAGATAGATATACACACTTTCAAGATAAAATGGGAAATTAGTAAGCCAGACAGAAGCAAAAGGAAAAGGAAAGATTAGGGAGTCAATGAAAGTGTAGCATGAGATGAACAGAGGGGAGGGTTGTCCCAGGTCTAGGGAACTAAGAATTGGAAAAGCATTAGTGAGTAGAGGAAACCGTGAGTAACATAAATAAAGCAGGTGGCTATTAGGACAAGGAGGCTGAATGTCAGATCAGTTTCACAGAATGGGGATCTAAAACATCTTTAGCTCAGTGAAGACAGCACTCTTTCTCTTAAGCAGATAAAGATAATTCAAGGGGATATTGACTACATGAATTTTATTTCCACTGAGGACGTAACAAGAAGAAATTAATTTATGTCAGCAGAGAAAGGATTTTCATTAAATTTAAAGAAGAAATTCTGCCCAGGAAAAGTTATTAAACACTTAGAATACTGAGAGGGAGAGAAAATGAAATTGCGTTAGTTTATACAGGCATCATTTAGACACAGGGCAGAGTCTCATATGTGAGAGTGTGGAGGATGTACATGCAGTTATTATTGAAAAAGAATGAATTACAAGTTCAGGGCACGTCCTCAGGTGGTCACATAGCCTTGGTATGAATCCCAACTGTGCAATATCCTAGGGTGTGAACAGAGTAATTTTAAACATCTCTCTGTGCCTCAGTTTTCTCAGCTATACATTGGGGGAAATCACACCTACTTTATAGGATTCTGGGAGGATTAAATGAATTAGTATGTGTAAAGAGCTTAAAATAGTGCCTGGCACAGGGTATGAGTTATGCAAGTTTTTGTTATTGCTGTTCCTGTTGTTAGTAGGATCAAGTCCAATGACACCTGCCGGAACATACTAAAGAATGATTCTATTGTATGTGACTAAAATTTTAGATGATAATGTATTTGTCCTTGTCCTTTCCCTCCTCCTAGCTCTCCAGCACAATCCCAGGGCTAGCAGTAAAGAAATTCATGTTCTAGTCCCCTCCTCCACTAACCAGGTGTGTAATTTTTCTTATTTTAATTCACCAGTTAGTGTTCTTGTTGTTTTAAATTCTGTTCTCTCTCTCTCTCTCTCTCTCTCTCTCTCTCTCTCTCTCTCGATTTACCTTCTTCTCTTTCACTCATGTTCTCCCCCAATCAACTTCTTTTCTCCTATCTCCTGTTCCTCTTTCAGGCTTCGATATCATTTTCTCAATTATTACACATCCTAAGCTCTGCAGCTTCCCTGAGGCCTCATCATCCTTCCATCCTCCATCCCTTGTGGGCGGAAGACACTACAGGATTGTATATTTGGCCCCAATCCAAATCTTTATTGCCTCTATTTAGGAAGAAACACAGCATTTTCTGTGTCATACAAACAAGGACTTTGTCCAGGATGGATAACATCTTGGGTCTAGGGGAAGGGGAGGTACCCATCATTCTTTATTTCTAATGACCTCTGGGAAAGCGCACAGCTCTCGGCTAACAGTCATAGAGGAGTGCCATTCCCAGATGAAGAATTACTCTAATTCTTGAAGCTCTATCTCTATGTCTGTGTTTTTATGAAGGAAATCAATGTAGACAGTAGAAGAGTAAACAACGGATGAAATTCAAGTGAAAAAAAAAAAACATCAGCAACAATAAAAAACAACTTTAACTGTTATTTGAAACCAAAAAATAGAAACTGTGATAGAAACAGAAAAGCCTTATTATATTAATTCCACCATTCCATCTAAACAAAGGTTGAAGAGGCCAGAGGAAGAGAAAATTAATGATGTATGAATCCAAAAATTCTCATATAATGACAGAAACTGATCAATAAGGCACGTTGAAACTTACAACTCCTTTAAATATTAAAAGCTAGAATTCTTATAGATTCTCCAACTACTCTGGTAAAAGAGATTTGGGAGCTACTTTTTACCTAAATCGCTCTTTCAAAATATCCCTGTGGTAGTTGGCTTATTTTGAACTCACTGGGAGCTCATTAAATAAGTTTAACCCCCAAATTTTCTTATGGATAAAAGTTTTAAAACGTCATTATCAAAATTAGCCTAATTTTTTCCATGTGTTTGAACATAATTATGGCTCATTTTAATAAATAGTTAAATAATAACTAATATTTAATAATGATAGCTAAAGTTCCATCAAAGCAAATTACTCTCGGTAATTGTCAGAACAATCTTAAAGCAAGACTTAATGTTTTCATATAACCCCCGGGAATAGTTAGGATGTTGTCAATCAATAATATGAAAATGGTACTTTGTAGAAACTTTAAAATTTTGAATCCCATCCCTGATCACAGAAAGTCATTTGTCTTACTAAAAGCATTGACTTCTTAGGTTTCTAAGGTCTTGTGCAGAAAAAAATGTCTATTACATAGATTATTTTAAATCATAAAGACATTATATTGTGATGATGTTTAACCAATATATTTGTGAAGATTCTATTTTAACATGATTTCAAAGACTAAAAAAAATCCTTCTCTGCTTATATTATACAATTTTGTCATATTTTTATATATCTCTGTGTTTATACACATATGCACAATAATTTATATATGAAAAGTACATGCTTTCATCATTTAAAAAATCTTAGTACTATATGTCACAGGAAGTTGACCCAATTTTTAAAATAGGGGTTCATTTCTTAACATTTACTTGTGCATTTGGGTCACAAAGTACAATATGTTACTTCCTACTTTTACAATGTTTTCAGTTGTATAAATTAAACATTTAGTCCCTTAAGCTTCACATGTAACAATTTTAAATAAATAATCACATTATTTGCTGGGGGAAAAAAAAACAGACCAATGGTGCACTCAGATAAAGAGTCTAAGCTGAAAAGTAGTATCTTCCATATGGCAGCTGTAGTTATACGTTACCATGCCAGCTATTTCCCTAAGGAAAGTCCTGGCATGCTTAATTATAGAGAGACATCATTACTTAGAAGAAAAACATGAGTCTTTAATTTCCTTGCCTCTGCTGGACTGGGACAGTTTCATTCTGCTGAATCCAGCAAAGTCTGAGTAACGCTTAAGCTTAGATGGTTCCACATACAAGATCTGGTCTTGTTAGGTCACCCACAACAGCAGCTCCTAAATGTGATCAGTGTTGTTTCTGTTATGGAATGTCACCTACACAGAATTCATTATGCCTATAATTAAATAGAGAAAGTCCCACCTGATGTTAGGGTGCTTGTGAAGCAACTGTTCTTCTCGGCAGCTCCTCCGTTAACTTTTGGACCACCAGATCCCTCCTGGGAACCAACCTAAGAAAGTGCTATTTGAAGTTGCACGGGTTCCTGTAATGTGGCATCAGTGTATTTCTAATTACAGTCCAGACAGTTTTGAGCACAAGTTACTAGACAAGAGTCCAGGTCAGCACTTTGGCTTGCCAGGTCAGTCTTGTTCTCTTCCCACTTCTTTCCAATAATAGCTTCTCATATATACCAGAAATAGCGTAGGGAATACATCTTTCTAACTCTAAGAACTGCTCCTGAATTCAATTTTAGACAACGTGTTGGGAAGCCAAACTTATCCAAAAAGAGACACTACCTTCTCATTATGTAATTTCAATTAAGTGCCCAGTGTACCATCATCTAAACCTTTGGCAGAACCACATTCTAACTCAGCAAGTCTAAGTATCTACTTATGTGATGGGGATAGATCTTTGTACTTGTGCTAAATCACCATGGACTTTGATAATTTCAATAATGTTATCTCCCAGACTCTGAAGCGGATGTAAATTCTGTGTTGCTTGTTTTGTGACAACTAAGTATTTTCATTCAGCAGATTAAAAATTGTAGTTCTTTAGATGCAATATACTGGGGCTTTATTTCTAGTTGCATTAAAGTAAAATCAATCCATTAAGCGTAATATTAATAGAAGGTCAACAAAAGCAGCAAATAAGCAAGCATTACAGAAACAAAGTGCAATGAATCCTGACAAGCTATTCTGTTTCTTTATTATCATGACATTAGGAAATGGCACTAAATGTAAGGGTCTGCCACAATCTTCAACTCTGAAGGCTTTATTATAAGTCAGCCATTCATATCAGCAGCAAGCTGACAACTCAGGAACAAATTTCCAGCATCCACTGGCTGTTTATTTAGTAAACACACAGGTTATGTCATATAATGGACAGAGGTGCCTGCTGGGGCAATGGACACACCCGGGCTCGGATTTCTGCTCTGCCGTTGAGCTATGGGACTTTTGGCAAGGCAGCTTTTCTAATCCACAATTTTCTCCTCTGTAAAATGGGAATTTTATAAAACCTATCAAGTAGGATGTTGTAGGAATAAGTAAGGTTAAGATGGACAAAGCATACTGTACGATGCTTTTCACTCAGTAAACACTAAACAATAATTATAATAACTTACGATCCTAAACAGAATAATTTCAAATTTTATTCAAACACAAGAGGTGCTTATGGCACCAAGAAAGGAGGGGCATCTAGTGCACCTTTTGAAATAATTTTATGCCTAATATTTTGGGGGAGAATCACGTATTTTTGTAGATTTAGAGAATATTATGAGAGTTATGGTTAGATTGGTAATTTTTTTCACAATATACCAACACTCAAATATTTATAAGTGATTCGTGTCTCTTTTGAACTTCATATAAACAGAATCACATAATATGCACTCATTTAGCTGCTGTCTTAAATTACTTATTTCATTTGTTCAGATTTTACAAATAAGAAACAAGGGGACGAATGCCCTCTTTACTCAGCTTGTCTGTAGCAACGTATCAATGTGTAATAAGAAAACTCTACCAAATCTTATGTATACTACTGGGCATAAATGATCTAAACTTCCAATAATAGGGCATCCCAATAAACTTCCCAATAGGGCATCTGGGTGGCTCAGTGGGTTAAGCCTCTGCCTTCAGCTCAGCTCATGACCTCAGGGTCCTGGGATCGAGCCCCACATCAGGCTCCCTGCTCGGCAAGGAGCCTGCTTCCTCCTCTCCCTCTGCCTGCCTCTCAGCCTACTTGTGATCTCTCTCTCTGTGTCAAATAAATAAATAAAATCTTTAAAATGACCCCAACATAGATTTATAGAAACATGTTTAACATTTTCACTATTAACATTTACAACACTTTAGAACCATCTACCCTGCTGCCATCAGATATTTCTTCCCAATGTTCACGTTTTTCTGGGAGCTCATATCTATTAGCTATTCACACTCCGGAATAGGTTAGCAAAAGTTCACAATGTATTAGTTGCCTGATTATGTGTTTCTCAATTTACAATCTTGAAAAACTGAAATACAGAACATCAGTGATCTCACTCTACTTTTAACAATGATTTAGAGGCAATGCCACATCTGGAATTTAGTTGTTCAGACACCTTGCCACATCCTATTTACTCACACTCTGTAAATACCAAGGCAAGAAAAGAATTTGAGAGAGCACTGCACCCATTCCCACATTCAAATAGGAACACATGGAAACTATGTTTAAGAGAAGTAAGGAGGGGGGGGAAAAAGCCACACAATTTCTGAAGAGCTATCCAAAAAACTTCTTTCCCCAAAACCTAATTGGGACATTTTAAGACTTACTATATATAGCAAAGACTAAGAAATTTACCAATTCTTGTATTTTGAGTAATAGAAATGGGATCGAGCTATAAAATTATACATAAGTGCACAAGAAAAAAAGTACATAAGGTTTGCATAATAGTTGCATAATATTGTTTTGTATAACAAACTCCAAACTTTTAGAATATGTGCTGAAGTGAACATGAACTGAAAACTTTTAGAATGCAAATGTGACTTATTCTTAATTATGTCAAAAACATGTGTGCACTTCTTGAAAATAAAGTTTGCAGAGAAACTTCAAACAGCGCTTTATATCTCGAGAATAAAACAAAACATAAGTATCTGTGATACTTAATTTTCAATGAACACTTTATAGGAGTTAACCCTCCATGCAGTGTGGCCACAAAATGTTTGCTGAGAAAGGGATACAGAACGTGGTTAATGACTGCTTTTCAGGAGCCAGTGTAGCTCAGGGTGCTGATTTTCACAATATAGCGAAGAATAGCAGAAATATTACAGCGTTAGTCCTTTCTGTAGTCAATCAGGAGTTATTTTTGTATCAGTTTATTATCACATTTCCTCCAAAGGTAACCAAAACTGGAACACGATTTCCCTGGCATATATATAAATTTGTGGTAAAAATATAATCGGTTTATAATAACTGTAAGAATATCTTACTTAAGCTTTTAAAGCTCAAATATATTACCTAGTTTCTCTGCAGATACATGTAAATAACTTTAACTTATAGGAGAGCCTCAAAGACAAATCATAAATAGGACAGGTTCATTAGATATCTATAGAGTGGAGTAAATATAGTATGCATCACTATTTAAGTATAGGATTGAGATGAATAAATGCATTAGTTTACATGGAGGGTGATAGCTCTTACAAATGCTTTATGTTAAAGGCTTTCTTAATAAAAATTCTGAAACAGAATAAATCAAGAATTAAGTACCTATGTAATATTTTTCTTTATGCAGCAGTTAAAATATTGAAAGCCTAGAATCAATCAATCAATATATACTGTCTCAGGAAAGGCATACTGAGCAAGGTTCTTGGAGGGTACAACATAGTATGACAGTGCCAATGGGGTCCAAAAGCCTATAGATTTGCTAGGTTTATCTGGGGAAACTACATGATAATCCACAGAAAGGGTTCTGATACTTTTTACAGATAGAACCATGTGATGAATGGCCTTAGATTTCTATATGTAACCAAACTCACAAAGATTCTAACTTCCTTAAAGAAAGAATCTTGTTTTTCCCCATGTTCTGCTTGTCCAGTCTACAGCTTAAACAAATTTTGATGACTGACAAACAGAAAATAATGTTTCTCTTTTACTCTGGCCCCCTATCAATGCGTTCCCTACACTGTAGCCAGAGTGACACTTTTGAAATATAAATTTGATAATGGCACTCTCCTCCCCACCTTGCCCACTAAACTCGTTCCATTATTTTTCCATCACTCTTAGCATAGATTCAAATCCTTGAGATGGTCTAGAAGGCCCTGAAAGACCTGACCTTACTCCTCTAAGAGCTTCATGTTCCAGGGCCTTCTCTCAGTAGCTTGAATATGATAGGCCAACTCCCATACCAGGCTTTTGTACCTAGTATTTCTCCTCTGCATTTACATGGTTAAGTCCTTTTCATTTCTCAGATTTTAAACCTCAATCTTCAAGGAAACATTCTTTGATTAGGTTAGTTCACACTATTTTAAGTTCTCACAATACCATGTATCTTGTCCTCTAAAATACATACCACCATTTTAAGTTTCTATTTACTTTTTAAATAACTATGTCTTCTCATTGGAATGCACGGTCTAGCAAAGGAGGAACTATTTCTGAGACTTTACCCACCATTTTTTTACCTGAGCCTGCTACTCAGACACATACAAAGCATTCAGTCATTATCTGTTGAGTAAAGAAATGAATGCAGAAATGACTGAGTGAATATGGTTGTCTATCTGATCACATTAGTAAAGTCATAGAAAGCATGAACTTTATTAAGTGACATCTATCACACTACCATGTTTAATAATATTTAGTAATTAGCCAATGTAAGGGCATGCGTTTATGGCCATTTAAATAGGGAAAGTAAATAAAAGTGACATTCAAGAGTCTAGTATGAAATTTTAAAATAAATGACCCTAAAATGTGTGAAACCTGGAAATCATTTTTAAAAGTATAACTTCACTTCTCATTGATCAGCTTTATATTCTCATTTTTAAGCTGGGTAGCCATGGAATTCACTAATTCTTTTAAGCTGCTAGGAAACTATTAGTCCTCTTAAGTAGAAACTTATTAAATAATAATGGTCCTGGGGCACTTAGATGAGTATGATTCACTGAAAAAGCTATGTACCCCATAGGCATCCATCATTCAGGAAAGATGACATTCTTGGATACTTGAGTTCTGAGGCTCATTTTTAGGGTCAAAGAATATAAGTGATACATAAGTTAGTTCTATCACATCAGCCATTTATACATATTTTTTTCTCTTGAATAATGCCTGAACCTGAAAAAATATCAACCCTCATAAAATGGAAATCTTACTCAACAAAGAAGATAATATAGGGCTCCAGAATTAGAGTGCCTGCACTTGTATGCGGGCTCTGCTGCTAACCTGGTCATGACACATAACCTTTCTTGTGTTCTCTTTCCATCACTACATAAATAAATAAATAAAACTTGTTAGGCTTGAATAAATTACAGTAAGGATGAAACCGAGCTCATTAAATAAAAATATTCTAGAAAACCATAGATGCGGAAGTTGTTGCAAGACATTCTGGGCCAGAAAAAGAGAGAGAGAGAGAGAGAGAGAGAGAGAGAGAGAGAGAGAGAATATTATTATTGTCTTTTTAGTAGTGCTTACTGTATTTTTAACATGAAGGCAACTAAATAATATTAGACTTTATTAATTTAAAAAAGAAACTGGTTAGAACAAGATATAATTTGAATCTTGTTTAATGTTTGCTGTTAATTTTTTTTCCTAAATTTTCTGTAATGAATGTGGATTTGTTTTCAAATTAGTTTTTAAAAAGAATGTGGCAATCAGTGTAAATACTGGCTAGAGGCAGGGCTCTGTTCATACTTCATCTGAATAAAAACCATCTATCCCTGGCCATCAATACATGATTGGTGTTGGGAGAAGCACCCATTCTCAATTAATTATTTAACAGTCACTTGACACACACAAAATAGAGAAAATACATAAAAATGGAGCCAATATTCTGGGCAGATCTACTCTGCCTTTATCACTCCGTCTCCCATTTCTATGATAATGAAAAGAATCCGGCCTTTTGTTTTCCTTTCCTGACTAGTGGTGATCTTTGCACTCTGTTTTCAGACCAAACTTTCAAAACGAATCAATGCTCCAGAACCATCCTGATGGATTCTTTTCTGAATTGAATTACTTTAAGCATCAGGTACTATAGTGCTCAATTATGTACCTCGGTAATTCCAAATTCTTCTTCTATGGAAAGAGCTTATCCACTGGCAAAATAAAATGCATTTCAGAAACATTTAATTCTGCTTCTCTTCAACATATTACTTTTGCCACGCTTTCTCCACTCTTAAGTGTTCCTGATTATGCATGATCCCTGGATCCCTATATTTAAAATGCACAAGAAAATAAAAATTTTAATTTAAAACACCCTCCTACACAGAACAAGCTGTCATTGTGTCATATTTGTTTCCTAATTTAAGGAAGGAAGTTATATCTCATGTGTCCTTCATAAATTGTCTGCTGTGTATTTTAAAGTGGCAATGGGATATGGAGAGCAATTCTTCCCATAAAAAATGCTCCTTTTAAAATTGTATTTCTATTAATCGGTGCGGAGGTATGGAGCTTCAAATTATAATACAGCCAATCATCATATGTACCTGCTATTTCATTCAAGATTTACAATTAAATTAGATATGGGAGAAGAAAAACGTGTACTGTTTTATTTTTGTAAAACCTAACTATAAAGACTGGTACTAAATTCATGGAAATTTACTGGCCAAGCTGAAGTGCAGTATAGACCATGGAATACACAGTCTTCTATAATTACTTAAGCCAAAGCATAATGAAAACCAAAACTTTCATGAAGGCAGAGAATAATAAAATAACCCTTTAATTTTTTCCCCATAAGCCCATGAAGGCTACAGAACTCTTCTTTTTCTGATTACCAGCTTTTTTTCTTCCTAACAAACTCCCTTTGCTGTTTACACAATTACAAATTTTATCAAGTCTTCATTTCTCTTCAAGTCAGATGAGAGAGAACTGCCAAGTCTAATAAGATTTACGAGGGCTAGTTCCTCTTAGCAGTGTCAGCAAAAAAAAAAAAAGAAAGAAAGAAAGAAAGAAAAGAACAGGAGACATTAACAATAAAATTCAGCCACACATACAGCTTTTGTCCTCACAGCTTTCAAAATCAGATTTAATAATTCATCTTTTAAAAAACAACTGCAGCCATAAACGTCATTTATCCATGTGCTGTCTTGATTTGACCCATACACTATCTACTTTAACCCTGACACCTCTCCTGCTCACCCACAGATATATCCATGCTTCATCTTTTTCATATCAGTCACTTTCTGTTCATAGGCTTTTCGGTATTTATACAGTATTTTTCTTTGGTCATTGTCATGTAGCAATACCGGAGACACAGAATGACTGAATTTTATTTATTAATGGAAGAAAATAAAAAGGTATGATTTTTTTTTTTCATTCCACACTTCCAATCCTTAAAAACAACAGAAATCACAGGTTGGCCTCCACTACTCAGATAAATATCATTAGCTAAATGAACTCAGAAAATCTCTTGCAATCCTTCATACGCATCCCTTGTTTATTAGCCTACAGAAGATTCGCAGTCCAACAACGTCTAAATTTCTGTTATTTATCTTCCCAAGACATCTGCTAATTAAGAAATATGTTATTTAATCTCTAACATTTCTAAATATTAGCTGACCTGTCTTCCACTTCAAGAAATCACAGAAATCACATAATTTTTCCTAAACTGACAAATGTTGGATTTGGACAGAACCACAGAAACTAACATTAATTCCAAGAACCCTCCTCCTTCTAATCCAGAAAAACCTTCACATGTGCCCCTTCCCATGCCCTTTTCCACAAGCAGGAGCAGGACTTTCTACTTTACTTATAAAAGGCAAAGCAGTTCCTATAAATCCTGTTCCCCTTCTGTCCTTTACCATGAATAACAAACGTGGAGATTCTCAGCCAGAGTGAACCTCTCCTGCACTTCATGCTTCACCACGTGTGTGCCCAACCTTCTCGATGCTTGTCTGCGTCTCAGGGGGAACATCTGCGTATTGCAGACTTAGAGGTGGTAGCGGAGAACACAGCAGTGATGCAGGTGGGCCACGGCCCAGTGAAGTTAGGGAGCAGCCTGACAAAGACCCCGAGGAATCTGAAGAGGAGAGGCCATTCTACGTGCCATTCGCAAGTAAGCGGGGTTGGCTCGACGGGTTCCCATGAAAAAAACTGAAACTGGAAATGGGGCTGCTCAACCCTGAAGGGGATGCCAAAGTTGGAGCTGTGGGAGGTGAAAAGGCAGAGAGGCCGCGAACAGGTCCTCACCTTGAAAGTAGCGGAAACACACTGCCCCTGGAAGGAAGACCCCATGCACCAGCCGGCCCCACCTGCTTCGCCCTGCCTCCCCGCGCCCTGCCCAGGCCGAGGCCCCCGGTGGGTCAGGCGTCGGGCCTTACCTTGGCTGCAGTCCTTGCCGCGGAAGCCGGTTCGCGAGCAGTCGCACACCGCCTGGTCGTCCACCACGGAGCACACGCCTCCGTTGAGGCAGACCCCGCCCTCGCCCTCCTCACCCGCCTCACACGGGCTCCCGCCGCCGCTATTGGGCGGTTCGTCGTCCAGCTTCACCTCGCCGCTGTCCACCGGCAGGGCCTGGGAGGAGTTGACCCTCACGTCGCGAATCCATCCTTTAAAGGGCTCTCGCTCCCTCACGGAGGCCAGGGTCAGCTTGAGCGCCGCAGCGCGCAGTTCCGGGGGCAGCCCCCCGACAAAGAGGCCGCTGAACACCGTCATGTCCCTGCGCTTCGACTTAACCTCCACCCACTTGGCCTCCGCCTGGTCGATGAAGAGCGTGGTGTTGCGGAACTGCCGGCGGATACGCACGTTGTGCCATGCGCCGTCGTTGACGGGCGTGTCAGCCAGGAGCGTGGCGGGCTCCGCGCAGAAGATGGAGAAGCTGAGCTGCAGGCGGCCGCCGCGCGTCAGGATGAGCTCCAGGAAGTCGCAGAAGCCCTCGTCGTCGAAGTAGAGCACTAGCCCGCGGGCGCTGCGCGTCTTGAGCTGGAAACTCATCTCGCTCTCGCAGCAGGCGTTCCACTTCGGGAAGCGCGTCCACTGGCCCTCAGCGCCAGGGAACTCCAGCCCGCTGCCCAGCTCTGCCCAGCAGCCCAGGAGCAGCAGCGAGAGGCACAGGAGAAAGCAGCCCCCGCGCTGGAGTAGCGCCGTCCCCATGCTCGGGGCTGGGGTGCGGCGGGGGGGTGCCGGGGCCGACAGGGTCAAAATGGTCCTGGACACCGTGATGTAGAAATAAGGGTCCGGAGACAAGTAGGGTAAGGGGGTGGGCAGGAGTGCGAGGGATGCACCCTCCTTTATCTAGCTCTTTTTTTCTTCTTCTTCTTCCAGCAACCCCTCCCTCTCTCCCGATAGTCCCCTCCCAACTGGAAAACGTAGACCCCAGCGGTACAGGTACAGGTACAGCAGCAGCAGATCTTCCAGACCAAAGGGAGGATACACTTTGGAAGCAACGTTCTGGAAAAGGCGTCAACAGAAGGTCAGGGGAAGTCACTTATCCATCTGAGTCCGATGACCTAGTTCAAGGGCATCAGTGATGTCAGCAGATGCTTCAACTCCTCAAATACTATCATCTGCCAGTTACCACCAGTGGTACCAGGCAAAAGCAAAGCAGTTAGAGCCTGCTAAGAAGCAAATACTTCTCAGGGAAGTACAAGAAGCCAGCAATGAACCAGGATCCTTGGATACTTGTGAATGCCTCAAGTATTTCTCCTCCAGATGTGGTGTCCCAAACCAGAAGGGTGAAACAGGTTCCTTGCCTCTTCACGGCACCACTTAACCCCTGAGTAGCTTCAAAGGTGCTTCTTCTGTCATATCATGGACTTCCTGCACCACTGTAGCTAATGCAGAATTCCTTATGCATGGCCTCACAGACTGGATTTTACTTCTCTTTTTCCCTCCCCAACAGTAGGGTTCGAACCCAGAAGCTGCGGAAGAGCCAGAAGCTGTTAGATGTCACAACAGCTCCTCTTCTTTCCTCTCTCCCTCTGCAAGGCCAAGCTAAGATGCCAGCATATCAATTGGTTGTGTGTTGGTGATGCATTTTGGTTTTGTCTTTCTATAAGGACCCAGAAAATCTGCAGAAAATTAAAATAAAGATTAAGTTCTAATGTCATTTATAGTATCATATAAATCATTATTCAGCTCAGAAACCAGGTATGTAACCAGAGCTGTTAGGAAACCAGAGTTAACCTTACTGGAAGGTGCTTGTTTGTCCTGATCTGTCAAGGAAGACCTAATGTCTCCTAATAGTTAATACTTCACTTTTAACAATCAGTCATTACACCCTTGCAGTTTATTATAATTAATAGGTAACCCTTTTTCAGAATTTTATAGAGATAGGTTTATGGTTATCTTTTACTTTTTCTGAGAAAGTTTAATTTCTAAAATAGAAGAAGAGGAAGAAAAAGGCCGTTTTAAGGGCTTCTGCTTATCATGTGTACTGATAACATGGACAATAAAAATACAACCTAGTCAAAACTCAGTTAATACAAATTTTACAACAGACAAAGCAGATCAAACTGCAACTGGAAGCTGCTGGCTTGGATTTGTATAGCATTCTTACCATTTTATGTTTTTCAGAGAAAGAATAGTGATAGTTTCCTGGGAATCTCTTTCAAATTTTAAACAAGTATTTTCCTCCTTTTATTAAAGGAATAATCTGTTTTGGGAGAAGTTGTCTAACTGGAGTCCTATCTATTTGGGGCAGCATTAATGTCTCAATTGCCATAATATTAACTCCTCTAAAGATGGGTTAAGTATTTAATATTTTGCCAGTGTAGTGATCTTAACTCCTCTTCAAGTCCTTATCTGGCTGTCAGCTCTTAGAATTTGTGTGGTCAGAACAGTATTGGCATGTGTGTCACCTTAGCTGCTATGGCTCCAGAATGCTAGAATATAAAATCATATCTTTGAATCACTCACTATAAAATCACCTCTTTATTTAACCTTAATCTGACAGGTTCCTGAAATGGTACAGAAATCGTAACTAATGAGTTTTTAAGTCTTTTTTTTTTTACCAAAAAACATTACTCTCACATTTTGACCAAAAAAAAAAAATCACAAATGGTTCATCTGGTCATGTCAAGCAAACACATGCATTTCCCTCAGCATTTCCCACTATACCACACCACTCCCTGCACACACATGCATACACGCACACACATTTATTGCCTGGACACAGAAGCTCACTATCCAATTAACACTTTTTTTTTCCTACAAGCTGAAACTAGCAGTAATTTATGGCACCGCATTGTGCTGCTGCTCCTCCATGGAGGGAGCTGAGAGCATTTCTCTTCAGTACAGAGCAATCCCTACAGGTGTCAGCTGAGAGCCACCACCAAGCTAGGGGATCCCACTTCAAGTTCCTCCCCAGATGAAATTGATGACTGGTTCTCTCTTTTTCAACACACACAACACAACACATACACACACATACACATTGCCCAGTAGAAATAAAAAAGAAATAAAAATCTCCATTGCTTATTTATTATGGCTGATACATTCCACACCATCAGCAATCACCAGCCATATCTTGTCTACTTCTGTGCCAAGCCCAAAGAAAGGTGCTCTTAAAAATCATCCTAAGATAGCATATTATTCAATATACTCTCATTTTTTAAGTGGACTCGGACATCTGCCAGTTTTTCAGTCATTTGCAAAATAAATCTGGAATTTTAAAATCAAGAGTAGTGCTTTGAAAACATCCAGAAGCTTATGTATTAGAAAACCTTTGTGTGTGTGTGTGTGTGTGTGTGTGTGTGTGTGAGAGAGAGAGAGAGAGAGAGAGAGAGAGAGAGAGAGACTCAATTGGAGCTGATTATTTTATTAATTAATATTACATAGATCACAAAACCTTTCTTCACCCCCTCTCCTGCCCTCCTCCACTAATGCATACCTTGACAATTTTTTAAGGGATAGAGAGTGGGGGGAACACATATATATTCTTACCACAGGGGAGGTCAACTGACTCTCCCAGTTCTTAGAGGAAGCTTATTGTGTGTGAGAGAGTATCTGTATTTATATGGAGAAAGGATTCTCTCTAGGTGCCGGAAAAACCTGGTGAGTTCACAAATTAGAGGATGAAATAAAAGGATCTGAAAAACAACCTTAATGCAGCCAAAGGAAGAAGCGCTCTAATTCAAAAGCAGACTAACAGGCTCATTAATCTTTTCTTTCATTTCTAGAATCAAATTCATTCTCCAGCCACTGGAAGGATCGATACAGTATGCTCATCCACTGCAGTTGCATTTATTTTAATATGTTTATAACACACATACACATATGCACACATATCTTTCCATGCATCCTTCAATACATACCATCTCAAAGAACCTGAAATCTTTGGGATAATTTTTAGAAGTGCTTTTCCCCCCTCTTCGCTTTTGCAAAGTCCCTCAATACCAATGCACACCCAAATTCTCCCTGGCTTTCCCGCCCAGTCTCTAAGCTCCATCTCTAATACCAGTGCAGTTTCTTGGAGCCTGGAGTCAACTGCACAAATTAAGGATAGGCACAGCATGGGGCTGATGGGGAAGGGAAATAAAGATGTAGATACAGACATATTTTATTGCTCTGGTTTCTAACTTGTCTGTTTTCTTTCTTTTGCTAATAAATCACTGCATTCAGCCTTTAAGTTACTACCTCAGTTCCACCATCTCATCTTGCCATCTATTTGAAAAGCTTCATGCAAAACAACGAAGATCTATACTCCTCCACCCTCCCACCACCCATCCTTCCTTGTGCATTTGTGGCAGATCCTGGCTCAGTTACTAGGGGGAAATATATCCTTCTCCAGGTTGCCTCGCCCCATCCCCTCCCCCAACCCAAATTGAGCTTCTTTACCTGCCCGGTTATTCCCCTTAGCTCGACCCAGAGCCTGAAGCATGCATCGGTCAAAGCGAATTTCCTGAGGTCTGTGGATAAGGCGACTGCCGCTGCCTTTTCAGAGGCGTCAGGCTGGAGCGTCTATCTCCAGGAGTGCGGGAGGGGAAAACAGGCAACGGAGGGGAGCAGGAGGAGGAGGAGAAGAGAGGGAAAGAGCTGGGAAGGAGGAGGCGGTGGTGGAGCCTGAGAAGGCTGGGTTACGTGACGCCGGGTGCTGTCCTTCTGAAAGAGAAGGGCGGAGCTGAGCTCTCCGCAGTACCATGGAGAGCGGCAGGCCGTCCTCAAGCGGGGATACTGGTGGGCTCCGCCGGCGGGCACAACCCCTCCAAGTCGGGATGCTGCGGAGGGAGGTGTTTATACCTTTGCTTCATCCCTTTGCAGGGGAAGCCCGATCCTGGAGGCGGGGACCTGCCGCAAGAGCTTCTAACTTGTCACCACCCACCCTCCCGAGAGAGAGAGAGAGAGAGAGAGAGAGAGAGAGAGAGAGAGAAAGGGAGAGAACCGGAGAACCACGTAGCCTACTGAGCATGCCCAGGCCCCTGCTAGACCCACCGAAACCTGTGTGGAGATTCCACTTCTCCGGGGTTTAGTCGTGATTGGGCGAAGGTACCTGAAAGGGTGCCAGGGAAGAGCTCGGCAGCTGAAAGAAGGGGGGCAAGGAGTCAGTGACTAAGATGAGCTCTGGTTTTACTTGCGCGCTTTGGTCCCCTGTTTGGAACCTTTGAAAAGCTGCAGCTTTTCTCGAGGAGTGCAGGGACAGGCAAGACTCATATAGTCGCTGGCATTCCCTCCAGATCCAACGTCCCTGCCCCACCCCTTACTGTGGCCCTAACCTGAGTGATCTCTTCAAACCTTCACGATCTGCCTAGTCTGTGTCAAGAAGACGTGAGAGGACCTACCGGGCTAACGCGCCAACTTGGAGACCAGACTCAAGTCTGTCTGACAAGGTGCTTTCTGCGACAGCCTCTTGTCTGCCCCCAGCTTTCCGTGCTCTGCCTTGGTCACCGGCATTCTGAGCTGAACCAAGTTCTCTACCTGTTTAACTCTTGTCTCCGTCTCCTCCTTTCTTTTGCAGCTGGTAAAACCTGGAGGAAGTGAAACTCCATGCGAAATCATTGGGCATGCCCAGTAGGCATTGCTGGATTTGGTGACAAAGGAGTTAACTCTGAGGGACCTTGCAGAATAGGTGGTAGAAAAGTCCAAAGTGTGTGGCTTTAAATTACAGTTTGAGTGCTATGGACATTTAAATTCCTAACCCTATTATATTCTTAGCCTGGGTTAGTTTTAGAGCAGAAACAGCAGACATATTTATTTCAACACCGCAACACTACCAGCTCTATCCTCAAATGCTATAGGATAAGACTATTTTCTGTCTCTAGGCTCTATAAAGCAAGACTGTAAGAACTAGACAAATTCAGGAGTACTGAAATAATATACATTCCAAATGCAATATTCTTTTCCTTCCAAAGAAACCATAACTCATTCCTATGATAAGCATATTTACACTTTCACTACCTTTGTAAAAGATTCAAAATAACTTGAAGGCAGGCACCACAAGTTTTATTTTATTACCCTTAGAAAGGCAGTGTTGTCATGTAATTAAGTGTATGGGTACTAGAACCAGGTTGTCTGGGCTTGAATTCCATCTCTGCCATTATTAGCTGCGACCTTAGGTAAGATACTTACCTTATGATGCCTCAGTCACCTCATCTGTAAAATGGATATATTAATAGATCCCACATCTGTTTGATGTTGTGAAGATCAAGTAAGTGGACATAAGATGTTGTGTTGAGTATATACCAGCTATTTTTATTAGTTTCAAATCTACTCTGTTCTGTTTGACTCAACAGAAGTCACTTCTCTGAAATCTAAATTTCTTGGCCTTAAAATAGGAATACTAGTGATTGCCAACTCATTCCATAGGATTTCTCTGGGAATGGACTGAAATAATAACTGTTAACATGACTTTTAAAAAACATAAATGAAATTTTAAATAATGTAGAGCTAAGTCTCAAAAATAATACCTGATCTAAGGTTATGCAGTCATTAAGTGAATATGCCCCCCCCCCATAGTCTACTTAATTCAGGGTCTTTTTAAAAAAATTTTCTACCATTTACCAGTAAGTACTAGAGCAAACAGCACATAAGATATATCCATATGTGTCTAGAAGAGAGGTAAACCATACTGCAAAAGTAAATGGAATAGACAACCAATCTTTAATCTTAATCTTTAAGAATTGAATCTAAAGTTTCCATGATGCCCCTCAGAGCTTGTGTGCATATTCACCAATGAATCCTATGGTGATGGCAAATTTCTACATTTACTCATAAGAGTCAAAGCTCTATCTCTTACCTGGAGTCATAAAAAAAATTAATTGCCCCTATTGCATATGATCTGAAAAATTATCTAGTTTATTTAATTTTGCCCTTGTAAATTTTGGTTTTATCTTCGGTCAGGCTACACAGAGCTTCCATTGGATCACAGTTTTAATTGGGCTCTCTTCTGTGGTTTTGATTAAAAGGTGCATTAAAGTTCTTATTCTTCATGCATAATGTTTTAAAACAAAAGGGGTGTGCCCACCCCTTACACATACACACACACACACACTCTCTCTCTCTCTCTAAACTGAGGAACTACATTATGTACTGCAGTAATCTGCTTTGCAATTATCAGATTTAAAGTAACTACTGTATCTAGTTTAAGGAACACAGACAACCACAAGATCTGTTTGGAGTTTTTTCAGTTAATATGCAGAGGGGAAACTATCAATATGTGCTGAGAATGGGGAAAAAATCAGAACACAGTTTAGTGATAAAAGTTATTACTTTATTCTAAAGTATGACTTCCTGTATTGTTTCTACATAAATTGCTCCAACTTTTTGAGACTTAGTTTCCTCATCAGTTATTTTTTTTGAGATTTTTATTTATTTACTTGACAGAGAGAGAGAGAGAGAGAGAGAGAGAGAGATCACAAGTAGGCAGAGAGGCAGGCAGAGAGAGAGGAGGAAGCAGGCTCCCCACTGAGCAGGCAGCCTGATGCAGGGCTCAATCCAGGACCCTGAGATCACAACCTGAGCCAAAGGCAGAGGCTTTAACCCACTGAGCCACCCAGGCACCCCAATCAGTTAAATAGGGATAATGGCATCTCACTTCATAAGATTTGATGAGGATAATGCCAATGTTTAATATTAAGTGCCTACTCCATGCCACACAACACTCCAAGTGCTTTACTTACATTAACTTATCACTCAAAACAACCTTATGAGGTAAATTCTAGAATTTCACTCATTTTGCTAATGAGAAAAGTGAAGCACAGAGAAATTGACCCACTCAAGGTCACACCTAGCCGGTATAAGTGCAAGGAAGGATACAAACTCATGACTATGGTGTTAAAAACCTTGTTACATGTCTTTCATCAAATGACTGAATATACCAGCACACTGCTTGGCACAATGCAGATGCTAATGAGTGTTAATTCCTTTTTTCCTTCCTAAGAGTTTCATCAAGAGGCATCTGGGGAATTAAATGTCAACTTTTGAATGTTGTAATGTCATTCTTAATGACAAATACTATGTGAAATATCTTAATGAAAACAGGTGAGATGTTTTTAATGTTGTTATTTTGCTGTTGTTGTTTGTGTGTAAAATGTAAAATTATTCCTATAGATCTTATTTTGAGGCAACTTAATATTTGTCAGAGCAATCTAGTATTTTTCTTTTTTTTTTTTTAAAGATTTTATTTATTTATTTGACACGGAGAGAGATTACAAGTAGGCAGAGAGGCAGGCAGAGAGAGAGGAGAGAGGAGGAAGCAGGCTCCCTGCTGAGCAGAGAGCCCGATGTGGGCCTCGATCCCAGGACCCTGGGATCATGACCTGAGCCGAAAGCAGAGGCTTTAACCCACTGAGCCACCCAGGCGCCCTCTAGTATTTTTCTAGAAGGGTGAAAACTAGGGTTAATTCCTCTCAAGTCACCTTAGCAAATCTACCAATTTTAGGCTACAGTAATGTGTGAAGGATTTAAACTCCTGCCCCTTGCTACCACTCAGAACAAATGAGATAATTGTGAAATCAGGGTGGTTGTTTATGATTATGTCTGATTGGGAGAATTTCTAACAACCCAAATATGGAAACGTAAGTAATATCTCATGCCGTAAACTGGTAAACATTTTGCAACAATGAAAATGGAAGTGCATGATCACCATAAACAAATATATTTCCATAAGGTATTAAATATTAATGAACATTCTAACATGGAAACTGGCTCCACACTAAAAATAAATGAAACTAAGTGATAAGATTTTTTTGACTGGTAAATGAATACAGAGAGATTCTGTGTTTATTGCTGCAATCATAGCTTGTGCTTTAACATTAGGAAATCAGTGTAAACACCTACTTTCTCAATTAACATTAACGCAAAGTGGAGTCTCTGAGATACCCATGAATCCCAAAATTGATATGAATTTAGAAGGGGGCTTTAACCTTACTAGTATAAATAATTTAAGAAGAAGTTCATGGTAATAACGGGGGGAGGGGATGATACACATCTAATATTTTTTCTACTAAAGATGGTAAACAGTTTAAAAGAGCAGTAAGATTTACCACTCTGAAGGGAGTTTTCTATTTGCTATGATGTAGGTAACCAAAATGAAGCCATTTTTTTTTCTGCTGAAATAATGGTATTACTAGGGAGAGATCAGATTACATAGTATTCTCAGCTAAATTTCAGATAAATAATGAATTCCTCTAACCAATTACAGTATTGTTGTTACATAATTGGAATGTTACTGTTTAGTTCAACAACTTATTTATTTTAATAATAAATATAACCCTTGTTATTTGGTTTGTGGCTAAATGTCTCTAGCTGGTTTCCTTTATATAAACCAATATGAATTTCTAGTTTAAAAAGTTGGTGAATACTTATTGAAAATACTGCTACATAAACCTCATTTTCAGCACAACTAGAGGAATTTCTAAATGAAAGGCAATATAATCAGGTATAGAGATTTAGACTCAGGTATAGACTGGAATAAACACATTGGAATTTAAATAAAGGAAAAATCCACACAATTTTCTATGAAGTTGACTATAGTACTTTCAGGAGAAATAAGCAAACTCAGTATGTTACACAATGCCATACTTCTTGAAAAAAATCTTCAGCGTCATAAATTAAGCTACTTTCACATGAGTATATAATTTTTCAGTAATCATAAGATAGAATGTGATTTTAAAATGGCTACAAATAATTAGAATAATGGTAACTATTAAGCTATCAAACTACAATAGAGAAGCACACGGATAGGTACTTAACTAGTGGTTAAGTTCTAAAGGATGCACCTGCTAGAGAGGTTTCACTGTGGGAACCCTGCAGTGTGTCTGATAGGCAATGTTTTTAAATCTAGGGCAGCAGTAACACCTGGGTATGTTCTGCCATGCCTACTCCTACCCCACCTTCCCCAACAATGATGAAAAATCTTTCTGAAGAAGAATAGCAGTTACCACAAGAAGCCCTGTTTGGGAGTTTCTCTCAAGATTAGTGGCATACTTGAGCCTGTCTTCGTCACCTCCCTATAGAAAATTATTTCTCCTTCTATATGGAAACTGTCTCCTTACCACCACCATCAGCCTCACATACAGTCAACCCCTTCCATTTACAACTGGCAGACTCCAGGAAAGAAATTTTCTCATTCATCAGAATCTAGCCGTACACTCGCTTTCATTGGGTCCCAGCAATCAGTTAATTTGTTTAACCAGTCTTGTTTAATTTCCTTTACTATGGCTTTTTGAGTGAAGAGCAGGAGAGCTGTGCTGAAGTTAATGATAGCAAGATTCAGAGCCTTGTGTCTTGAACCATTTAAGCTATTTCTACCCCTAAAAATCTGTGGAAAATCAAATTTCTGTGAAATATTTTGTAGTTGGCTTTTAAAAACATCCTGTGTGATTTTATTTTGTTTATGTTGTTTGTTCATTGCTTGTTTCCTATTCTTATCACTTTCCTGTTCCTATCACTAAGCCTCATTATTTTTGCAGGGCTCTCTCTTAATCTAGTTTTCGTGTTTACCCTTCTTTTTTTAAAATTTTTAAAATTTATTATTATTATTATTATTATTATTATTATTATTATTAGCCCCAGGGGTACAGGTCTGTNTTAATTTTTAAAATTTATTATTATTATTATTATTATTATTATTAGCCCCAGGGGTACAGGTCTGTGAATCATCAGGCTTACACCTTTCACAGCATTCACCAAAGCACAAACCCTCCCCAATGTCCATAACCCATCCACCCTATCCCTACCCTCCCACCCCCAGTAACCCTCAGTTTGTTTTGTGAGATCGAGAGTCTCTTATGGCTTGTCTCCTTCCCCATCCCATCTTGTTTCATTATTTTTCCCTCCCTACCCTCCACAACCCCCCGCCCTGCCCCTCAAGTTCCTCATATCAGAGAGATCATATGATAATTGTCTTTCTCTGATTGACTTATTTCGTTCAGCATAATCCCCTCTAGTTCCATCCATGTCGTTGCAAATGGCAAGATTTCGTTTCTTTTGATAGCTGCATAGTATTCCATTGTATATATATACCACATCTTCTTTATCCATTCATCTGTTGATGGACATCTAGGTTCTTTCCATAGTTTGGCTATTGTGGACATTGCTGCTATAAACATTNACAGTACATTGCTGCTATAAGACATCCAAATGGCCAACAGACACATGAGAAAGTGCTCAACATCACTCGGCATCAGAGAAATACAAATTAAAACCACAGCGAGATACCACCTTACACCAGTCAGAATGGCTAAAATCAACAAGTCAGGAAATGACAGATGTTGGCGAGGTTGCGGAGAAAGGGGAACCCTCCTACACTGTTGGTGGGAATGCAAACTGGTGCAGCCACTCTGGAAAACAGTGTGGAGGTTCCTCAAAAAGTTGAAAATAGAGCTACCCTACGACCCAGCAATCTCACTACTGGGTATTTACCCTAAAAATACAAATGTAGTGATCCTTAGGGGCACATGCACTCGTGTTTGCCCTTCTTATCTAGTTTAGTTTTTTTTTTTACCCTCTTGCATCTGCTTAATATTATTTTTGTTTCCTATTATATACATCATTATTTAAACATACAATCACACATATATACATATACATACAAATATATACTTCAATATATAACCACACATACACAAACACTACTGACACCAAATCTTTTAGTATTTCTGGACCCAGTTCCAACATTGGAGAGAGAGGCTCCTCTGCCACAATACCAAGCGATTCTCAGACACTAGCAGAGTATCTAAGAATTCAATTCAATTCTGACACTATCTACCCAGGGATGCCATCAGATTCCACAGATCGAGGATTTTAGTTCTGCAAGACTGACCCCCAAACCCCCACTTCATATTCAAGTTGCAAGCCCCAAGCTGTTACCTGTGTATCTGACGGGCTACAGATTGGAGGTTCCAATGGCCTCTTCCTTGAATTCTTTTAATTTGCTAGAGTGACTCTTAGCACTCAGGGAAACACTTACCTCTACCAAATTATTAAAGAATATGATAAGGCATACAAACTAATAGCCAGATAAAGAGATACATAGGGCTAGATGTGGGAAAGAGCGTGGACCTTCCGTGCCCTCTCCAAGAGTGCCACTCTCCCCCAGATTTCCACAGGTTCAGCACACTAATAGCTCTCTGAGCCTTTGGGATTTTATGAAGGCTTCATCACACAGCTGTAATTGACCAAGTCATTGGCCGTTGGTTGACTCAACCTCTAGCCCCTTTCACCTGGCCTGAAGGTGAGAGAGTGGGACTGAAAATTCCAACCATCTGACTATGTACTTGGTCCTTCTGGCAACTGCCCCACCTTTGGGTGAGGTCCAAAAGTTGCTTTCATTAATTAAAAACACCCATTTCACCTTTATGAGTCTAAAGTGCTTTCAGGAACTGTGGATGAAAATAGAGAAAACTGAGAAATATATTTTGGTCATCTGAATGATCAAAGATATATCTCTTGTAAATCATATCACACACAGAGAGAGTTAAATATGTTGGCAATAAGACAATGGTAGATATTAGATAAACTCCATTGGAACTTCATAAATTAGAGTTCTAACATCTACTTTTTCATACAAAAAATAGGTTAGGCTTTCGAAGTTACATGTGAATCAAAATTGACAAGAGTTTTATTTTATAAGAGATTTATTCTTGCTGAAGGAGAAATGACAGTAAAATAGAGATGAACTGGACCCTAAATTATACCTGTGCACTTGATCTAGACATCCCATTGAATGAGACTGTAGGCAGTGCTAGGCAATTTAATTTTCTCTAGATCAAGGAGAGCAAACAGAAATGACTGACAAAGTCTGACATGCATATACATGAATTAGGTAAACAGAACTGGGGAAACGATGAAGAATGGTTGGTATTGTGGGCAACTAAAAATCACATACTTCTCTAAAAATATATATATAATATATAAATATATAAATAATTTTAAATAATTACAATATATAAAATGTTATATATAATTATAATAAATATAAAAGTATAATATATAAGATTCAAAAATACATAATTTATATATAAATATATGATTTGTAAACATATAAATATATAATATTTTATAAATATATATTCCTCAGCTCTAGCAGCCTGTGTCATGTGGATCTACTGTTGCCAGATCTTGACTTTTCAAGAGCAGTTGGAAATCTGGAATTTGAAGTAAAATCTTCTGATTTAAAAAATCTTAGCTCATTAAAAATAATAACCTCCACAACCACTGTGCATAAGACAAAATGGACCTCTCTGCTGGTTGGAAATGGTACACAGGATGCCTATATGTCACCTTCACTTTGTGTTCACATAGACTCATACCAACTGACACTCATGTATTATTTTTCTCTGAGTTCAACACTTCAAATGATTTATTTACATGTTCTAAATCCAGCCAAGGATATAGAATAAACTACAAATACATACAATTAAGACTAAAAGTTTACCTTTGGAATCATGAAGATGATTTTTTAAGTAGCTTGGTGTATGAGAAGAAACACTGAATTCTGAATCACATATGTTTCTAGTTCTGGCTCTGTTAATATACTACTCTACACAAATCTCTTAGCTTCTCTCAGTTTACTGCCTGCTTAATATATGTTGTGGGTTGAATTCAGTCCCCCAAAACAGAAGTTGAAGTTCTCATCCTCAGTATCTATGAATGTAACCTTATTTGGAAATAAGGTCTTTGCAAATGCAATCAAGATTCCTAGGTAGAGTCTCAGGAAAGGACCAATCTTCCTTTCATTCTTATTTCATTTCAGATTTCTAGCCTATCAAATTGTGAGAAAATAAATTTATGTTATCTTAAACCACCTAGTTTGTGATAATTTGTTATAATAGCCCTAGGACACTAATACAGTATACATGATAGAGAGTTTGGGAAATACAGGTATGGACAAACAAGTATAAGCGGTGATTTGCTAGATGATGTTACATATACATAACTTGAATTCATATAACAACCTTGAGACATAGACCATTCATTCATTCATTCATTCATTCCCTCTCTCTTGCTCTCTTTCTCATTTCCCCTCTCTCCCTCCATCTCTCTGTCTCTCTGACTCTCTCAACAAGCTATGGCTTAGATGGGGTGCCTAGATGGATCCGTTGGTTAAGTTTCCAACTCTTGATTTCAGCTCTGGTCATGATCTCAGGATCAGGAGATGGAATCCCACGTTCGGCTCCATGCTGAGCATGGAGCCCGCTTAAGATTCTCTCTCTCCCTCTCCCACGGCCCCATCTCCCAACTCACACGTGTGCACTCTCTCTCTAAAAAAATAGATAGATATAGATATAGATATAGCTGATATAGATATAGATGGCTTGGCGATGCTGATTAACTTGCTGTGAAATTAATAGATTCCTTCTTGATAGAGTGATGACTAAATCTAAGACTAAAGCCTATGTTCTTGTTCACTGTACCATTATGTCACTGTACTTCAGCAATAGAAAGCTATATAATAGAATATAACATTATTATTCTGGAATCTTCTTTAAACATCTAAGAAATTGAAAATATGGAGAGAAAAAAATACCCAAACAGAAAAAGCAAGCATACCTTATTGTATAATTCCCATTGAATTTTAATATAATTTATCATGTTAAGTAAATTCCTATATAATCTCCATCTACCAATATTATTGAATTCCATCAAGTGCTATTTCAACATACCTTTATGCAATCATATAATTTCTTTTCTTTCCTCTGTTAATGTGATTAATAATACTGGTTAATTTTCTAAATACTAATCACTTTTAAATTCCTGGCCTCTACCTTACTTGTTCACAATATATTACTCTTTTATTAATTTTATTTGGGAATTTTTATACAGGAATTCTACATATTAATTTATGAAAGAGAATGGCCTGTAATTTGGAAACAAAGAAATGTTATCCTTATAAAACAAAATGGGAAACGTTTGCTTTTGTTTCTCTCATGCTTGGTAAAATATTCACCAGTGAGGTCATCTAAACTAAGATTTTATATTTTTTTCATTCATATAGAATATTTACGGATTTTCCATTTTCCTAGTATTAGTAACGTTTAATCCTTCTCTTTTTACCTTCATAACTCACGGTAGGGAGTTATTAACTTTAAACATCTTTCCTAAGAATCAAGGCTTGTTAATTTTTCATTGTATATTTGTTTTCCATATGATTGACTTCTGCTTTTAAAAAATATTTCTTTCATTTTCTTTAGGTTTAACGCACATTTTCTAACTTCTAGCTAATTTTTTGAGATGCTTACTTTAAATATTGTCATTTAAATATCTTCAAAGATTCCCTTTTAGCCTGACTTTAGCTGCACCTGCAAGTTCTGATATGTGGAATTTTCATTATTATTTGGGTAAAAAATTGTTTTTCATTTGTAATTGTAATCTCTTTTTTGATCCTTAAATACTTAAAAGTATGTGACTTAATTTTCAGACATTAGGGTTTTTTCATACTATTATGCATCAAAAGTCATATTCTATATATCGATTCTTTGAAACTTGTTGAGACTTATGTTAAGGGCTTCTATATGTTAATTTTTAGGTGCTGCACATACACTTGAAAAGAATGTTTGCTCCATAATTGTTGTACATAAGTGTTCTATATTGTCAATTAAATCAATTAAATTTATTTACTATGTAATCCATATAGCATATATCCTGTATGTTCTATAAATTACTTTATTTTGTTATAATAAATAATTTCATATATTTAATATATTTTGTCATTATATACTTGTATAAGTTGTTGAATAAAAAATATAATTGTAAAAGACAAAAATATATATATATATAATTGTTATGTATTCTTGGTAGATGAATGCTTTAGTTGGTAATGCTAATACCCTTTTTATCTCTAGTAATGCTACTGGCCTTAAAGTTAATTTTGTCAGATATTGGTATATCTAACTTAGTTTTCTTTTGGTTAGTTCTTGTAAGGTGTATCTTTTTTATTATCCCTTTACTTTAAAACATGCTTGTATTTAACATGCTTCTCTATAAACTGTATTTGGTTGAAATCTAAAATTTTAGTTGGAGTTCTTTGTCTATTTACACTTAAGTTAATTCCTGATGTATTTGGGCATAAATCTAGTACTATCTTCTTATTTATTTTCTAACTGTCCTGTTTTGTTTTCTTTTTTTCTCTTATGTTGCATTTTATCAACTTTGTGGATTATTTTTATTATTTAATTTTTCTCGTCTAGCAGCTTTTAGTGGTTTCCTAGGATTATAGCATGCATGCTTCACTTACCAGAGTCAAACATAAATTAATATTGTCATGACAATGCATGGGCTTTTGACTTTTTAAATGCCTTGCCCCTTTTTGGCTGTGGTGTTATTGTTGTCTTGTATTATATTTCTATATTATAATATGGATAATACATTATTATTATTATTATTTTATGGATTCAGTATTTATTTATAATTAGCCACATACTTAACTTTTTCATAGCTCTTCATCCCTTCCTTCATTTACTTGTTTCATTAGATTTATTTTTTTCTGTTTGAAAACTTGCTTTTGTTATTTCATTTAGCATGGATGTGCAGGTGGCAAAAAATCTGATTTTGTTTCATAATATACTGATTTGCCTTCATTTTTAAAAGAAAATTTTAGTTTACAGAAAATTCTTATTTGGAAATTTTTTTCCTTTAGTACTTTAAAACTCTCACCCCAATATTTTCTGGCTTCTACCAGTTATGGAATGTTGAACTGTCCACTGTCAAGTTATCTTCCTAATTCTCTAAGTTAGTGTATATAGTTAGCTCCAGTGATGGTGTTTAAGGCATTAAGGTGTTCTGGTTTGGGGCAATTTTACAATGATTTTTTTAAGTTGTGATTTATTTGTGTTTTTCCCTGCTGAGGGCCTCCTTAAATCTGTAACCTAATATCTTTCAACAATTTTCGAGAATTGTTGGCCAGTATCTTATTACATATTGCTTAATCCCAATGATTTCTCTGCTTTGTTGCTTGAACTGCAATTTTAAGTATGTTAGGTAATTTCACTACATTGTATATGTACAAGTGAATTCTTTTATTTCTAATTTCTATTATTTTTTCTTTCTATGCTTTAGTCTTGATATCTTGATATCTTCTTCTATTGGCATAAGTCAATAGATTTTTTTTTTCTGCTGCTGACTCTAACCTGCCCCATTTAACTTTTCTTACTTAAGCGGTTGTATTTTGTCTAGTTATGGAATTTCTACTTATTTTATGATTCCAGCTTTTTTATGAAATTCATCATATTATCTATTTTCTTAACATATTAATCACAATTATTTCAAATTCTATATCTGACTAACTCCAATATCTGAATCACTTGTTATTTTCCTTGTGCTTCCCTTTTTAAAAAAAATTTTTTTAATCGCTTGGTTTTGTTGTCAAATGCCTGGTAATTTTTGATTGAATGCCACATTCTTTTTTGATTTCTTAGCCTTTCACCTAAGGGAAATGTTGTGAAAGTAACAGCACAGCAGACTGTCAGTCTAATCAAAATGCACTTACCTATTGTTACATATCATTGTCCATCATCTCTTGGCTGCTTCAGTTGCTCCTTGAGGCTGGCAAACTTTTTCAAGATTTTTCTAACTGTTCTTGGTGGGCCAGTTAATCTACATAAACAGTTCTATCATCTCTGGAAGTGGAACTTCAAAGAATGTCCATCCTCGGTATCATTAAAAAAAATTCATGACATGTCAAGGCAGGGATTTGTAAACTACACTCTTAGAAAGATGTTGAGACATTTCTTTATGTATATATCAGGGCCTTATTCTTCATACATGAGGTACAGAGGATAGAATGTATGTCCTTATGGAATAGATAGCTTTAAGCAGAATTTCTTCTTTTAACAGCAAATTAATCTCATATGCAAATAGGCATGATTTTCGTCATGTTTGCGAATCTTCAAACATTTTAAAAGCATGCAAATGAAGTACAGTTACCCAATGTGTAAATTGTTAATGTATACCTAGGTGAGAGTGCATGGAAATATTTCCTCTAAAGTGGAACCATGAATGCATTTGACTTCAACACCTAAACAGATTTTTTGTGACTTTATCATGGCTATAAGCACTAGGCTTTATTCAAAAAGCATTCATCATCAATTAAATAACAGTGAGCATGCATTTTCCCATTCTCTATTGATTTATTCCTCGAAGTGATCTAGGAAATTCTCGCCATAAAAATTTAAATGACTTTGTAAATATTATCTCCAGGGTAGAGAGATTCCAGAATAATCATGTCCAAAGATATGGATTGGATATTTTGAAATGTTCTACTTACTGGTAAATTCTTGCAAGGCAAAAGAGACAATCCTATAGTTTTACTTCCTGAAGATGGTCATTATTGTGTAGCTTGTTTGCCTTTGTTTCTGCAGGTCATAGTATCTCACGCAGTGTCTCCTACATGGTAGATATACAATCAATATTTAATAAATGGATAAATAGGAGAATAATCTTTAAAATGAAAGATTAATGGTTACGTTTGAGGCAAAATATAAGTAAAAATGGTATGTAAATAAGAGTATAAATTTCCCATATTAAATTGCCTGAAAGGCTTGAGGCAAAGGAAAAAATTCCATATCCTGAAATATTAAGGAATTGTTAGAATTTTGTCATTTATTTTGCTGAAATGAACTAGGTTTTTGGTATAAGGTGTCTACTTTCCTAAATTAAGGTAAACTATATGTGGTTAGTATAATATTTTCATATAAGATAATGATAAAAATATTTTCTCCAATAACTTGACAGAACCAACAAAATTCTTGAGGATCTGTTACAGTACTCTTTCTGATTTTTTGGAAAAGCGTTTCAAATAATATAATTATAAAACTTGAACGACCTAAAGCAGTCTTCCTGCTCACTTCTCCATTACTGTATAGGGTAGTAACATAAGCATTTCTAAAAAAGATTAATTTCAATTTTTAGTGTCCCTAAAATTTTACCATATAAAACATGCATATTAGGGCCTCATAATCCTTATAATGCAAACAAATTTCCTCTTAGGTTCTAACCCCCACATTTTTCCACTGACATTAGAATATGAATATATTTTTGAAAGTGACAAGTATTATAATGTTTTGTCTGTAGGCAAAACAATCATACTGTAGAAAAAATCAAATAATGTACTTTTTATAGGGAGTAAAAGCACCCAGATGATATTTCCAGAGATAATCTCAATCAACATATTGGTGACTGTTGCCACTGCTAATTTTACTCATCTACATTTGCTTATTTTTCTTTTGGAGGCTTTAAAGAAATTATCATCAATGTGTCACTTTTTTATTTTTTTTTCTTCCATATCTCAACAAATCCTGTCTCCTTAGCTGTGCTCAAAGGGAAAACTTTAAGTGAATTTTTCAGATTTCTCATTCCTTTATAGTCTGCAAATCTATGCCATGTTTGAAAAATTGTCTAAAGACCCCTACCTGTATAGGCTTTAAGCAAGCTGTTTTAGTCTAAGGAAGACAACTGTGCAAGTCTGCAATAGTGAAAGAGCAAGTATGACAAAATCTGCTTATATGAATATATGCCACAACAAGTACCTAGTAGGCAATCAAATATTTGGCTTGGGTTTCCTCTTCTTGGTCATAGGACTTCAAAAGGATCTTCTTTGAAGAAACTCACCCATCCAAAATATAATAATAACAATAAAGTAGAAACTTTGAAGATGCAGGTTGCTGTTGAAGATTATTTTTTAATCAACTGAGTATTTTTACTATAGACCCAAACCTGAATATAGGCATTCCAGTTCACCATGATATATTTTTTCTTTATGAGTCTTCCTTCCAGCCTTATTTCATTTTTTTGTATGTTAACTGGTTAATTTTATTTATTTTTAATTTTTTAAAAGATTTTATTTATTTGTTTGACAGAAAGAGAGAGACAGTGAGAGAGGGAACACAAGCAGGGGGAGTGGGAGAGGAGGAAGCAGGCTTCCCGCTGAGCAGGGAGCCCCATATGGGCGTTGATCCCAGGATCCTGGGATCATGACCTGAGCTGAAGACAGACGTTTAATGACTAAGCCACCCAGGAGCCCCTAACAGGTTAATTTTTAAAAATATTAACCAAAACATATATTTTAGGGCATTCCACTTCCATTTTAGTCTAAGGAAACAAGTTCATCAGGTTTCATTATAGAATGGATCTGATTAAATTTGAGGAGAATTATTGGTCCTATCTTTAGGCAGAAACATATTTACTGAGAAGATACAATAGGAGGAAAACAACTTTTTGTGCTTGGATGTTGACATGCTTTTAAATAACTGAGTAAGTCCATTCCACACAATGCAGAGGAGCAGAGCCAGAACTAGAGTGAGTCATTTGCCTCTGGTGGAAAAATTAAGGGGGTGCAGAAAACTCAGTAATCAAGTTAAACAATATTTTAATGTACTACTGAAAAAATAATGTACTCTTGAAACAAAAAAATACATTATTTGTAATTTAAAAAGTAAAATTAATGCAAAAATATCCATGATGAATAAAAATAATTTAAAATAGAGAGTAAGTATTTCCTCTTCTAAGTATTACTTATTTTACTTCAGTTCCAATATGGCTTGCCATAGCATTTTATCATGATTTTATAATTTCTTTTTTTTTTTAGCACCTCTTAATTTTTGTACCCAAGGCAAGTGCCTCACTCACCTTATCTTAGCCCTGCCTCCCAAGCTTTCCTTTGTCCAGTATTGAAAGAAGTAATAATTTCAGAAAATACAGTGGAGGGCGCCTGGGTAGCTCAGTGGGTTAAAGCCTCTGCCTTTGGCTCAGGTCATGATCTCAGGGTTCTGGGATTGAGGCCTGCATCGGGCTCCCTGCTCAGCGGGGAGCCTGCTTCTCCCTCTCTCTCTGCTCAGCCTCTCTGCCTACTTGTGATCTGATCTCTCTCTCTCTGTGTCAAATAAATAAATAAAATCTTTAAAAAAAAAAAGAAAATAAAGTGGAAAGTCAAGCCACATAATCTTTTTTTTCCCTCTGTTATACTTAAAGAATTGACATTTTTATGCAGTACATTTCAAACTCTAAAACTGGAAATTATTTCTTTAAAGATACTCATCATCATTCTGGAACCACCCCTTTAACCAGATTCTTACTTAATATGTGTAAGGGAGGGTCTAGGAATCTGTTCCTTAAAATAAATACCAAGAGATTCTGTTGCAGGTTGTCCATGGATAATGCTTGGAAAAACACTTGGTGGGACTCTAACAGTGGTTTTCTATTGCTTGTATCTCTCCTGGCAAGGCAAAGTTTTCTTAAGGGTAACTATGTGGGAAAGAAAGAAAGAAAAGAAGGAGGAAGGAAGGAAAAGAAAGAAAGAGAAGAAAGGAAGAAAAGAAAGGGCAGGAAGGGAAGAAAGGCAGGGAAGGGAAGGAAGAGAAGGAAGGGAGGAAAGAAGAAAGGAAGGAAGAAAGGAAAAAAGGAAGGAAAGAAGGAAGGAAGGAAGGAAGGGAGGAAAGAAGAAAGGAAGGAAGAAAGGAATAAAGGAAAAAAGGAAGGAAAGAAGGAAGGAAGGAAGGAAGGAGGGAAGAAGGGAGGGAGGGAGGGAAGAAGGGAGGGAGGGAGGAAGAAAGAAAGGAGTGGCCAGAGATTGTACCTGGTTATATTTAATACAATGCACCCCTCCCCTGAAATGTGACATTTTTATGAGTCTTTATGTTTTCATGGGGCTTTTACAGCTATGTCACTTTTATTAAGTTATACAGTTTAGAAATTTAAAGTAGAATCTATTTGGTATTCTAAAAATGATAGTTATTGGTGAATCCTATGCCTAATTGATCTAGACTTTAATTTTATTTGACTTGTAGGAAGTTTACTATTTCAATTATTATTTTTTTAAAGATTTTTTTATTTACTTATTTGACAGAGAAAGAGAGATCACAAGTAGGCAGAGAGGTAGGCAGAGAGAAGGAAGCGGGCTCCCTGCTGAGCGGAGAGCCCGATGTGGACTCGATCCCAGGACCCTGCGATCATGACCTGAGCCAAAGGCAGAGGCTTTAACCCACTGAGCCACCCAGGCACCCTATTTCAATTATTTTTCATTAAAAATGTGAATAAGAATATATTTCATGTGATTACATAATGTAGATATATATGCTTATAAATATACCTACAACCTACAATGCTTTCCTATAATCTCATGAAGAATAAATGCAGGTTTTCTAATTTCTACCTCTTTTCATATTGTGTCAGTTTATTAGTGTTTATGATAATCATGTTCCAGGAACTAGACATAATTGAAATCACCTGGGCTATTCACTAACATACTAATTTCTAGACTTGCTCCACTATCTAGTGAATTGGAATTTTCTAAGAGTGGAGCTTAAGAATCTACATTTTGAACTTTCTGGTCCATATAATCGGTACTCTACTTGAATACCAATGGGTAGTGATCCTTCTGTTTGTGATGGGTATATACATATATATATATATATTTTTTTTCAGTGTGATAGTTTGGTGGGATGATTCAGTCTTCCTAAAAGCTTCACCCATTTGCCAACTGGCCTCCAAATGCATAGGAATGTGTAACTGTTCTCCATTTCATAAATAACAAAATTACAGAATAGCATTGTTATTACAGAATAGCATCACATGAGCAATGACTGTAATTCAGATTTCTCTCTGATGCTTTTTCTGGGGAGTTTATGTCTCATATTGTATCTCTTTTTAAAAAGATTTTATTGGGCGCCTGGGTGGCTCAGTGGGTTGAAGCCGCTGCCTTCGGCTCAGGTCATGATCCCAGGGTCCTGGGATCGAGGCCCACATCGGGCTCTCTGCTCAGCAGGGAGCCTGCATCCTCCTCTCTCCTCTCTCTCTCTGCCTGCCTCTCTGCCTACTTGTAATCTCTCTCTGTGTGTCAAATGAATAAATTAAAAAATCTTTAAAATAAATAAATAAATAAATAAAAAGATTTTATTTATTTATTCATGAGAACAGAGACAGAGAGAGAGGCAGAGGCAGAGGGAGAAGCGGGCTCCCTGCTAAGCTGGGAGCCTGATGTGGGACTCAATCCCAGGACTCCGGGATCATGACCTGAGCCAAAGGCAGACACTTAACTATCTGAGCCACCCAAGTGCCCTCATGTTGTACCTTTTTAGTTGTAAATGTCCTACATGCGCATGGGAGCTGACATGCAGAGCCAGACCAATAATCCATATGGTTGACTATAACAGTATTCTTGCTCTATAAATAAACCTAAGAGGAGGTACAGGAAAGACATACTCTTAATTCTTTTAGCACTAGTATCGTGACTTATAGATTTCCTTCCTGAAACTAACAGTACTTAAATTTTGGCCAACTTCGCCAACACAAGACCAGTTCCATGAGCATACTGTCAAACCTCGGATGATATAAGGGAGCAGTTCCATTCATGTATCTACTTAAATGCTCTACATTACCCTCCTTCCCTCCATATCTCTGTATCGTCGTATTTCTCTCCCTCTTTCTCTCTCTGTGTCCATCCAGCTCCCTAGCCTTTGGGACCTCACTTTATTTTCCCAAATTGAAATTTTCTTTTACTTGTTGTCTTCAAATACAATTTAACATTTGACACACTTTCTAATGCCAGTTTCACAATGCCCTCATTAAAAAGCATAATCAAAGTCAATAAATACCATTACTTCAAAGTCACATGTTCAGGAACTAATATCTTCACTGTGGAATTCAAGTCTAGAAAAATCAGCTAGATAACCTCACAGAAGTCCCATCTGCAAATCAGGGCCTCTATAGTTAAGACAACTAGAGCACTGATAAATACTTCTTACTTCTTAATAGCAGCTTTACACATTTTCATTTGGAGCCACATTGTCTTTGCACAATTAAAATTCTTGCTAGGTAACTTTTGTGATGAAGAGGTTCAATGACATCAGAGCAGTAAGAGGATACCTTTAGAACACCAGAGTCTTATAGCACAAAATAAATTATGTCATTTAATGCCAGCCCTTCATGAATGCTTAAGGAACATAAATGACACAGAATTACCATGTCCCCTCTTACTTCTTTAAGTATTGGTGGCAATTCATTAACTGTTTTACATCAGCAGAATGTCTTATTATGAAATAGACAATTGTTCATGATGTTATACTATCCGTAGTCATTTATAAAGTTATTCGGGATATTGGCTCATCAGATAAAGGAAACATATTTAGCTTAATGCATGAATATGGCCACATGGGTGAGGTTTTTTTTAGTTGCTCAATCCCTTATCCTAGGAATTTTAGTTTCTGGTCTGTATTAAAGATTAACTTCTGAATCTTGGAAAATAGTACCCACTCTAGTTCTGTTATTAATTTCTCAGTGTCACTGATATTAGGCAGCGCTCTAAGTCGTATTCAGAAAGACGTGACTTAGAAAATGTCCACTAGCCACTGTCTTCTGGTTCTCTAAGTCAAGTAGCCTAAAGGATAACTTGGGCTCTCTATTCCCAAAATAAGACATGTTCTGTCTGCTTAAATCACACCGTTCAAAAAATGCCCAGTGACTTACTTTAAGAAAAAAATATATTATTCAAATTCATATATATACAAAAACAGGATTAAAAACTTCCATGTTCCTGGGATGCCTGGGTGTCTCAGTTGTTAAGCATCTGCCTTCAGCTCAGGTCATGATCCCGGGGTCCTGGGATCGAACCCCACATCAAGCCCCATATTGGGCTCCCTGTTCAGTGGGGATCCTGCTTCTTCCTCTCCCTCCGCCTGTTGTTTCCCCTGCTTGTGCTCTCTGTCTGTCAGAAGAATAAATAAAACCTTTTAAAAAAGCAAAACAAAACAAAACAAACTTCTGCGTTCCTTCCCTCAACTTTAATAATAATCAATTCATGGACAATCCTATTTGTTCTAAGCAATTTCTACATCACAGTTCCCTACATTCTGGGTTTTGCTAATTGCTTCCCATGTTTTAATGTAGCATGTTTCTGTCTCTCCTGCATCTGAAATAAATTAGAGGTAAGATCTAGAGACTTGATTAGATTGAAGTTAGAAGGTTTTGGGAATACTACTTTATGGGTGGCATTATATATTTTATTCAAGAGATACATAATAGTTGTTTGTCTTTTTGGGGGGGTAATGTTAGCAATTGATACACCATTACTTAAGTCTATTATTTGATTAGGTGTTGTAGAATAGTGATATTCTAATTCATTCAACTCTCATTAATTTAGTAACTGAAATACTCATATAAAGACAAACTTTCTCTTATCAACTACTTGGTTACCCTGAGTTGCAGTTCATGTAGGAAAAGCTGGATAAATGCCTCTTTCCTTTCTTTCTTATGTTTAAAATAATGATTTAATTTCTTGCTATCATCATAACATCAACGCTGTGTTATTTTTGCTTGTATAAATTTTGTTTGTGTTTAATATCTTCATGACTTGTGTTTACATATTTTAATGAACTTGGTGTATTTTTATTATTATGTTTATCAATGCTCAAATTTTATTATTTTTGACTAGTGGGAGTTAATTTAGGTTGCTTACTAATTTTTTCTTCATCACTCTGGTATTGTTAGTTTCCTTGTTCCATAAGGTTTTCTTGTAATATTTTTATAAAGCAATGATGATTATGTGTCAGTATGTTATTTCATTTTACATAGTGGAATGGTGATAGTCTAATTCTAGAATATTTAAGAATGATAATATTATGATTTTATCATTTCTTCTTTTTTATTAGTTGAAGAAATATATTCTCCATCAACTCTCTGAATATCTTGATTTATAGTTTGTTCTAGAAAAGCAGGATTTTTTAAAGTATATTTTTATTTGCTGATATTTTTAATATTCTCTTTAAAAGATCCAATAAGTGATTGTGGAAGATTAAATCATTGATATTAATGTTTCATCCTGACTGTGTCTATGCTATGTTACTTTTCAGTTCATTTTTAGCAGAAGCAGAGTGTTCTTTCCTGACATCCGTTCAGTCTTACTTTGGCTAAAGGCATGTTAGATGTTATGAAGCATTATACAGCTTCATATGTGCTTGTGTTGTTGCTTTTTCTTTCTTGTCTTCTGTCATTGCCATGAGAAGAATATTTTCATTAGTCTGTTGCAGACCCAAAGAGGATGACAGAAATGTAGAGGGGAACTGGACTCATCTGTTGCTCGGAGCAGAGTCCACACAAACCTGGACTTCCAGGAACCCCACAGATACATGAACAAGAATCTACGATTTTTGCTTAAGTCACTGAATTTGATGGTGTTTCATTTCACAAGAGTATCATTGGTAATGGATGAATGATAAAATGACCAGTGAGGATTTTACATTATCATGAAAGGTTTGCTCTGTTTCAATCCGTTTGCTTTATTATAAGAATATTCACCAATGTCTCAAGTTTCATGCAACAGGAATGTCTTCAAACTGCCTCCTCCCTCTGTTTGACCTAACTTCAGTAGTCTTTGACAACTTCATTCCTTTCTCTTATGATCAGATCTTCCAGGTTCATTTGTACATTTGCTGCCCTCAGTCTGCTGTTAGCCATTTCCCTAAGAAGCTTTGCCTCCTTTGAGTATAAAATGTTACTGAAAGCCAATAATCTTGGTGCTAGAGATACTGTTAGTACTATAACACAGAATAGAATCAGTTTCTAAGCTGATTCACTGTACAGAGATAGAGTTTTCTTTTCTTTCTTTCTTTAGAGAAAACAAATCATTAGTTTATATCAATATTTCCAGTCAAAATGTAAAAATTTAAGATCTTAAGATTTTACTTCATGTTTTAAATTTATAAATACATACGTTTTCTTACATATATAAAATAATTTCAGAATGTGATATTAATACTACTGTATGGTTACTGAAAATACCTTGAGATTTATTTTATAGGTTTTTGTGTGTATGTGTGTGCTATATCTCCCTAGGAATTCTTTTTTTTTTTAATTGATTTTTTGCATTAAACTTGACCTGATTATTTTATTTTTATTTTTTTAAGATTTTATTTATTTATTTGACAGAGAGAGACACAGAGAGAGAGGGAACACAAGCAGTGGGAGTGGGAGAGGGAGAAGCAGGCTTTCCCACAGAGCAGGAGCCCAATGCAGGGCTCGATCCCAGGACCCTGGGATCATGACCTGAGCAGAAGGCAGACGCTTAAGGACTGAGCCACCCAGTCGCCCCAGGAATACTTTTTTTTTAATTTAATTAATTAATTTATTTGACAGAGAGAGAGATCACAAGTAGGCAGATAGGCAGGTGGGGTGGGGGGAAGCAGGTTCCCTGCCGAGCAGAGAGCCCGATGTGGACTCGATCCCAGGACACTGAGATCATGACCTGAGCCAAAGGCAGAGGTTTGACCCACTGAGCCACCCAGGTGCCCCTCCCTAGGAATTCTTCATCAGATTACTTTCTTTAACAGTCATTCATAATAATTTCTCAGTAATTGATTTAGGCACCAACTTGATGCATTGCTAGATTCATTTTTCCTTTGGTTCTTAGAAGCTGCAGTTAGAATTTAGATTTTTTTATAATTGTGTAAAATATTTACATAGTTGTAAATAATATGTATGAAATAAAGTATTTTCTGTGAAGTCTGTTTTCTCCAACTTATTCCTCCAACTTATTCTCCCCCCTCTTAGATAATTTTCATCAGTTTATTATTTTATTCTTGAAGTTATTCTTCATATTTAAAACTATGTAATTATAAATCAACATTACATATAATTTTTATTATATATCTATTTTTTACTCTCTTTTTTTTAAAGAAATGAACAAATATACATACTTCTTCATGCTTAATTTGATGCTTACTTAACAATATGATTTGGAGGCTTCTAAATAACAGTATATGAATATATTCTCTATTTCTTTAGTACCTAAATATTATTCTAAAGTATAGATGAACCATAATTTATTCAAGTCTTCAATTGATGATGGTTGAATTATTTCCAAACTTTTGCTAATACAGTAGTACTATGCTAAGTGGTCTTGTGCAAAGGCCTTTTGTATTTTTGCCACTTTATTTTTGCTTTTATTTCTGGGGTTTTCTTAACACTTTATTTTTGAAATATAATTCTAGGAGTCGTTTGGCTGGTCCAAGGATAAATACATAGATGACTTTGCCACATACTGTTGAATTCCTTCTAGAAAGGTTGTACTACTGGTTTTGTATTCTCATCTGACTTACCCAGTGGTTTCATTTTGTTTTGTTTTAAGATTTCATGTATTTATTTGACAGAGAAAGAGAGATCACAAGTAGGCAGAGAGGCAGGCAGAGGGAGAGGGGGAAGCAGACTGCCTGATGAGCAGAGAGCCTGATGCGGGGCTCGATCCCAGGACCCTGAGACCATGACCCGAGCTGAAGGCAGAGGCTTAACCCACTAAGCCACCCAGGCACCCCTAATTTACCCAGTGTTAAATCATGGTACTAAAGTGAGAGCTGAGAATTAGGATAAGAGAAAAGCTCATGAAAATAAATGTGGTATTACTTAGCTGACATCTGTTTAGCACTATTAAAATTTAAATCTTAAAAATTGATGATTTTATAGTTTATAGTAAACACGTTTATAGTTTATAGTAAACTTTATAGTAAACATGTTTATAGTAGAGATTATATTCTCAAAAGGAATTAATATAAGTTGAAATGTTCATATACTTACATTAAAAGTTAAAATATAAACTTTGTAGATTAAAATAAAGGAGCAAATCTATACAACCCTGGTCTAGCAAAGATTTCCCAGAAAACAGAAGGCATTATGCATAAAAGAAAAGTTGATAAGTTGGACTTTATTCAAATTAAAATCTTCTATTCTTTAGATGATACTCAAAAAATGAAATTTAAATCCATAGAGTGTGAGAAACTATTTGTATTTATTGACAAAGGACTTGTATCAGAATATATAAAAAATTTTACAACTCAATGTTAAGAATCCAAATAACCCAATTAAAGCATGGACAAAAAGACTGGAATAGACATTTCACAAAAGAAGGCACATGAATAGCTAAAAAGCAAATGGAATTATCCTTAATGTCATTAGTCATCAACTAAATAACAATTAAACCAAATAAGATACCAAAACAACTCCATTATAATGGCTCTAATACCAAATGTTTGAAAGAATGTGGAGCAACTGGAATTCTCATACACCACTGGCGGAAGTGTAACTAGTGAAACCACTTGGAAAAAATTGTTTGACTTTTTTTTAAACTGGAAGTTTATGCCTTTCAACTCTTTTTACCCATTTGGCACACCCCCAGCCCTCCACTTTTAGCTATCACCAATCTGTTCTCTGTATCTTACTAGAAGCTTGAGTTTTTGGACTTTTGTTTTTTGTTTCTGTTTAGATTCCACACATAAGTGAGATCACACAGTTTTTGTCTTTCTCTGATTTATTTCATTTAACGTAATGCCCTCAAGGTCCATCCATGTTGCCGCAAATGTCAAGATTTCATTCTTTTTTAAGACTGAATAATACCTCACTTATAATACATCTGAGATATATATCACATTTTCTTTATTCATTCATCTGTCAATGACACTGAGGTTGTTTCCATATCCTGGCTATTGTAAATATGCTGCAGTGAACATGGGGATGCATATATCTTTTTGATTAGTGTTCTTTTATTTCTCTGGATAAATACCCATAAATGAAATTGCTGGATCATGTAGTAGTTTTATTTTTAATTTTTTGAGAAACCTCTATACTGTTATCCATAGTGCACCAATTTGCATTGCAACAAGAGTGCACAAAGGTTCCCTTTGCTCCACATCCTTGCCAACACTTGTTATTACTTATCTTTTTGAAAATAGCCATTCTAACAAGTAACATATGATAACTTGTTGTGGTTTTGATTTGCATTTCCCTAATGATTGGGGATGTTGACCGTCTTTCCATGTACCTATTCAACATCTGTATGTCTTCTTGGAAAAATGTCTATTCAGATTCTCTGCCCATTTTTAATTTTTAATTTTTTTATTAAAGTTTTATGATATTTGTTACATATTTTGGATATTAACTCTCCTTCATATATATCATTTGCAAATATTTTTTTCCATTCAGTAAGTTGCCTTTTCATTTTGTTGATAATTTCCTTTGCTGTGCAGAAGCTTCTAGTTTGAAGCAGTCCCACATGTTTATTTTGGCTTTTGTTGCCTTTATTTTTTATGTCAAATCTAAAAAAATCAACATTAAACTTATTTTTAATTTCTAGTGAATTAGCTATATTAAACATTTTATTTGATAAACACAATTCAATTTTAAAAAGTTACCTAATAGCAAAAAATAGTCAACAAAACATTGTAATAAACATTTATAGAGTGACTGTTTATGTCCCAGGCCTATTTTAAAAACGTAATTTCCATCATCTCTTTCAATCTTTGCAACAGTATTATAAAGTAGATACCATCACCGCATGCTTGGCAGGCCTTGAGCAGAATACATGTTGAGTGAATACATTTTTAATCGATTATCTCCACTCTAAGATGAAGATGCTGAAGCTTCTAGAGGTTAAGTCACTTGTCCAAGGCCGACGCACTCAGTGATAGACCAAGTCTCAGATTCCTATCAATCTGCAGACAAGGCTATATTCTTAGCTCCAAAGCCTAAGATTCTTTACATGTCTGACAAGTCGAGTAGCTTTTCTCTTTTCTTTTCTTTTTTTTTTTTTTGGAACACTTCTCTATAATTCTATAATCAATGATATACAAACACTTTGTCCCTTCCTTGAGAAGAGCAGGTTAATCCCCAGCATTTGCTCTAAACTTGCTAGCCTTGCATATAGTGTCAGATATCATTTAACCACAAGCATTCCATTTGGGCTCACTGTGCATATTTTATGAAGTTGTCCCTGCTCTTTCCTCAGCCCTTAAATCAGTAGAGAAGGTAAATTAAGAAAATATTACCAACTGAATGACAAAATTGAGAAATAGCTAAGAAGTCTATCCTCCTAAAGTGGCTGGAACCATAACAAATTCTTTCGGTTTTGAAAAAGTGGAGTTTGGGGAAGAGAAGAATGTAGAGCTATTCCATGGTTGTGAGGTTTGTGCTTGGTTTCCTATGAGAAAGTCTGATTGTCTGTTTCCAGTTATGAAACTCAATGTACAATTGCTGTAAAACCGTGACTATACAATGTTTGGAAATTCCACTGAGTTACCTTAAACTTGAAGCAGTCCGAATGCATATGATAAAAGTTAGAGATGAAGAGGTGGTTCCGGAGCTAGAGCCAGATTCTCCAAGGGTACTCTTTCTCAAAGAATAGAGCATCCACCTTAGGATACCTATAGGAAGATATAGAGATGTAGATTAATAATTTTTGTATATGTACATACATGTATATTATATACAAATTATATAATTTATAAATGGGTATATTTTACTATAATGTAATATTACATGTATATGTATATAAGTTCATAAACATAAACTATATAACATTTTAGTAACACGCTTTTAGAGACAGCATTCATATAAGAGACAGGTCCTTTCCCACAGCCTCATTATAATTCATATTAACACTCTAGTGTGGACTTCTTTAAAAAAGAAAGTCTTTTATTTCACCTCATAATCCCAAAGCACTATTTTAAAACAATTTTCAAGATTAGTTTTTATAGTTTATTAATTTCCCTTATAAACATTGGAACTCAGAAAAAAATCCATGGAAAAAACTGAAATTTTCCATCAATGAAGTAAGACTATCTTTACCTATTTGTGATAATAGGAAGAAGAGGACAAAAGCACTTTGCCTTAATGAGTTTTTTTTCTTTTATGGCAATAATAATTAANCAAAGCACTATTTTAAAACAATTTCCAAGATTAGTTTTTATAGTTTATTAATTTCCCTTATAAACATTGGAACTCAGAAAAAAATCCATGGAAAAAACTGAAATTTTCCATCAATGAAGTAAGACTATCTTTACCTATTTGTGATAATAGGAAGAAGAGGACAAAAGCACTTTGCCTTAATGAGTTTTTTTTCTTTTATGGCAATAATAATTAATAACAAATTACTAAGAATTCATTATTGTGGCAATATTATAAAAAAGATCTAGCTATTACTCTGTCTTGAATGTTGTTCATATTGGAGTTGTACTACATTTTAACATTAAGAAGTAAGTGGGCCATTACTATTACCATTTCATCATTAAATTAGTCAAAGTACAGATACAAATATGACCCAGATTAAATAAGGAAATCAGCACCCAAAAAGGTGAGGACACTAAGTTTGGAACCCTGGACAAGAACTCTCTACTTTGGCTTTGATTTTCTTCATTCAGTAAGCAGAAGAAAACTGGCTGTCTCCCCAATAGCCTGTGAAATGCGAGCTGGTATCATTGTCATAGACAAGTCTCTCACATTTTAAATTGGTAAAATTTAACAGTTCCACTTGTACCCACTTCAAACTCTAAAGGAAGTATCATTCTACAATGAAATGTTTTACCTTTATTTCTCGCATTTGTGTTGGATTTAAAAGCACGTCCTAAGTTTGTTAAGAATTTTGAGATTTCTGGCATGAAACTGAATCATGTCTGTAGGAAAGAAACTAGAAGTCTCAGATTCTTATCTTTCACCTGGTTATTTTACAAAACTATAAATCCTCAAAGAAAATATTTTTCTCTTATTCTTTTGAATTCATCATCATAATTTTGGATTAATAGTAAAGGGACAATAAATAGCATTTTGTTTCCTTTGTTCATTTTATAAAGTTTAAAAACATCATTGTTTTTCATTTTAACATATGGCAATCACTAATGCCAAAATTAACTCAAAGTTTTGTAATATCTCTGGAATCTCCTTTGTAGACATCATTATATTATAAAAGTAAGACAAAGTTCTTTTTTTTTTTTAAGATTTTTTTTTTAAATTTATTTCACAGAGGGAGAGAGATCACAAGGAGGCAGAGAGGCAGNGACAAAGTTCTTTTTTTTTTAAGATTTTTTTTTTTAAATTTATTTCACAGAGGGAGAGAGATCACAAGGAGGCAGAGAGGCAGGCAGAGAGAGCGGGGGAAGCAGGCTCCCCGCTGAGCAGAGAGCCCGATGCAGGCCTCGATCCCAGGACCCCGAGATCATGACCTGAGCCGAAAGCAGAGGCTTTTACCCACTGAGCCACCCAGGTGCCCCAAGACAAAGTTCTTGTATGATGACAAAATAAAACTACTTGCTAGAGGAGTATAATGCTAACAAATAGGCAAAATTATTTAAAACTCATTTTGAATAACAAATACACCATACTTCATTGTTTGCCTTGTCTGGTTGGTGCTAGTTTATATTGTGGAAATAGAATGAGTAATGTCAGCAGTCACAGTGAAGTATAGTTCCAAGAATAACCATCACACACTCTTGGTTTAAATAAAAAGTATTTAAGATCTGAAATAAATGTATTTAAGAATCATCTGAGTGGCAAGTTCAAAATGTAGATTTCCAGGCTCTATGCCCATAAATTCTGTGTAAAAGGGGCAGGAACATGATTTTAACATAATATATACTTCAGTGATACAGAGGAAGGTCCACACCACATTTTTAGAATGATTGTCTTAAGGCTTCCTCCAATACCAAATCTCTTTTTTTCCTATGACTGCTGGGAATGTAACACACTTGGCATGAATAGATAAGCCATATTCTCCTGGGTGTTATTGCTCCCTTTATAGAACCTGTTAAGATTTATCCAGTACATACATTGATGGCAGAGGGATGATGAAAACTGAAGAGCTTTGCACAGTCATTCCAAGTTCTGTATCTTTTAAATAAAACTGATAAATTATACACAACTCATAAGAACTCATTGCCCTGCAAGATTTTAAGTTCAATATCCAAATAAAAAGAGGCCTCTTTATGGCAAGTTTATTTAATAAGTACAATGATTTTTTCCTCTGAAGTTGCACCAACAGAAATGTTTTTTTTACTGTCATTTTCACCAGCATTAAGTGGAAAAATTCCTCACACTAATAAGGAGGCATGCATAAATATTGTATAAAATTCTTATTTAAAATTAAGAACCTCTCTTCAGCAGCAGTGCTCAAAGAAAAAAAAATTCACCCCGTGTCTAGTCAAAAAAAAAAATCCTAGAATCATTTCAAGCACAAAACTATGTCTAGCTCTTAAGAAAAAAATTGACAGTAGCCATAAGGAAGGAAGTTAAACATACTTCTTTCCCAAAATATAACTACCCAATTATAGCAGCTGAGAGACAGAATGGCATTCCCACTACTTCTTCAACAATTGTCATTCTACGTCATACAGAAGTTTCTTATTTGAATGAGGTACAATTGCCTGTAGCTAGAGTTGAGTGATGAGCCAAAAATATTTCTATTGGATCTGCCTACTAGAACAAGTCATGGGTTTTCCTGCTCAGCACAATGGTTCTAGTGAAACGCCTGGTACATAATCTTCTCAAGGCAGTTTCTTTACCTGTAGTTGATCGACTTATCCTGTTCCCTTTCATGTGTACTTGAATGAACACTAAAACGTGAAATTTTAAAAGACAGATAATAATTCAAAAAATAAAATTATCTTAATGTCGAACAACATAAAGAAACAGGAATTTAACTCAGGAAAACTAGATTCTAGTTATATGCATGTGTGTATATTTATACATATCTACATATTGTATATGTCATGTAATAAATGTATTACTATTTTACCTTTTATTTTCTTAATTGGAGGATAACAAATCTGCAGTAAGGCATGCAAAATTACTTAACCTTAAATGTTCTGATGAATTTTTTCTACACATTTCAAGAATTTAATATTTGAGGTACTAATTTTTGAGACTATCAACTGGAGAAATAATATTTTTATGATGTTTTATTTTATACATCATTAATTTTATGTTTTTGAACATCATGTAAATAGAATTACAGACTATATACTTGTTTGTGTCTGACTTATTTTACTTAACAAAATACTGCTGAGATTCAATTATGATGTTTAGTGTACCAGCATTTCATTTTTTTATTGTTGCATTGTATTTCATTTTACAAATTTGCCAGTTTGTTCATTCTTCTACTGAAGAACACTTGAGTTACTTTCACTTTGGGGTTATTGTGAATATAACTGCTATGGACATACTTGTACAGGTCTTTTCGTGGAAATAGGTACTCATTTCTTTTGGACTTATACTTTGGATTAATGCAATTAATTAAAGCCTTTGGGTTTAATTTCAAACATTTTTTTCCCAAGTGGATTCATGTTAGTCCAGGTCTTCGTAGAGGCAGACACTAAAATGGGACTAAATATACAAAGATTTTATTAAGGAAAGCACCTGTGGGGGGAGAGAGAGCTGGGGAAGTCTGAGAAAGCTATCAAGGCAAAATGCAAATCTAAACAACTCATGAAGGATGGGAAGAAGGAAGGTTGGGTAGTTATCAGCCTAAATGTTGGGTAGTAACCAACTCTAAGGGAGTTTTGGTAAGGCAATCAGGGAAGCTGCTAGGATTTGGAGAATTATAAGGTATATTCTCATGGCTCTGCATACATTCTCTCCAGGAAAGTATGAGAATTCTAGTTGTCTTATAGCTTCATCAACATTTGGCACTGTCAATCTTTAATTTTAGCCATACTGGTGAGTGTGCAGTGGAATCTCATTTAATGAGATTTTTAATTTGTGTTTTCCTGATGAATAAATATATTGATTACTTTCTCGGTTGCTTACTGGCCACTTTGTTATTTTTTCTTGTGAAGTCCCTGGTCAAGAGTTTTGTCCATTTTTAAAAATTATCTTGTATGGGTTTTTTCTTGTTTACTTGAAGGAGTTTCTTATATGTTCAGGATATGAACCCTTTCTTGGCTCTATATATTATATTTATCTTATCTAATCCATCATGTCTCTATTTATTTTCTTAACAGTGTATTTTTGATTGCCAGAGGTTCTAAATTTCTGTTAAGTCCTATCTATCAGTGTTTCCCCTCAATGGCTTGTACCTGTCTTCTAATTTTTTTTGTGTATAACAAGGCCATGAAGATTTTTCCTATACTTTCTTCTAGAATCTATGAAGTTTTACTTTTCATATTTGTATATAAAATTGACCTCAAATTAACTTTTGATTATCATATGAGGTAGGGGTCAAGATTCATTTTTTCCACATGGATATCCAACTGCCTCAGCACCATTTATTGAAAATGAAACATAACAAAACATAGTCCCCCTATTGAAATTTATCAGCACCTTTGCTATAAATCAAGTACACATTTATTTAATAAACACTTTGTACTAATCAACATTTTATAAACAACTCATTTATTCCGCATAAAAAAACTTAAAAGTAAATTTTACTGCACTCACTTTATAAATGAAAAAACTGAAGCATAGAGACAAAAGTAAGTGGATATGACTTAGCTAATAAGTAGCAAAGCCAAGATTCAAAACATACCCATCCCAACTCCAAGACATACGTGCTTAACCTTCAGGTGGTCTGAATTATAAAAATTTATGAAAATTCACATAATTGGTTATTTTAAGTTCTCTAGAGATGGTTTATATAGTTATTTTGTAAGGTAACTGATGAATTTATATGATGTTTATATGATAGTTTATAAGGAATTAAATTATACAGATCTAAACAAGGTACCTAAATTCTCAGAGTTGAAAGTATGTTTTGAATCCTTATTAAAAAGTATAAAATGTTCTATAAGGTTAACAAATTAAAAAATACATGGTGAAATTCATAAAGGTAAAATGGCATATGATGTTGCACCATTTGAGATGAGAGTAGCATTAAAGCAACCAAAATTTTTCAAGTATTTCCAAGGGATTAGTATTGAAGACCCAAAATATGCAGCACGTGTGGAAACATAAACATGGATTAACCATGCATCCTTATCTCAAGAAACTTATGAATCTGTGAAATAATACTTTACATCATCAGCTATTCACATGTCTAAATTAGTTTGGAAATATTAATGGAACCAGAAAGAAAGTGAATATCATTCTGCCCAATGGAGGGGACTAGCCCCTTAGGAAGAAAAGTTCTGCCTTAAAAGAGTTCATCGTATCATTTGAGAAGGAGGAAGTGGCTAGCAGTTCTTGATGGAGAGTTAAAGTGAAGAAATAGGCACTTCCCTCCCCCCCCCCGTAGGCTAATCTTTTAATAATGCTTATTATATTCTGAACATAAAACTAATATATGCTTCTTATATGTAATCGTGTAAATATAAGTATAAAGAAGAAAATAATAAACATTTGTATGTAAATCCACAATTTGCTGTTACCATCTTGTTGTATTTTCTTCCAGTAATTATACATTAATATTTACACTTATATATGCATGCCTACATATATATATATGCACATACACACATATACATCCCCTTTTAAAAAATAAAATCAATAAATACTTTATATATTGTTGGGAGTTAGCTTTTTTTCACTTACTATGACCTCTTGAGCATTATAAACTTCAAAAATAAAGTTTTAAAATAAGCACATGATAGAACATTATAGCTCCAAACTAATCTTTTACAATATGCTTTCACTGTTTCTATTAAAGTCCTATGAATTCTCAGAATTTTACACTCCTACACATCCTAAACAGTATAAAGTGCCTTCTAAATGTAAATGATTTACAGAGTATTCAAATTTCCTTATTAGTATAACAATCAAACCTACATGAAAATAAAGAAGTCCTATGTCACGGGCCTGCACAGAATTTATTAACCTGTAAAACCACATGAGAACTTATTATAATTTAGAAATGTATATTTTTCTAGTACAGTGATTCCCAACATGGTGTCTCTGGTCTCATAGGAGTCCATGAAATAGTAATGACAGCCTTTGAGCTATTTCCAGTATTTTAAAAAAGCTGAATATAAATCATGTATTTATCTACAACAAAGCAAAATGCCAAAATGGCAGAAATTGTACAACTCAGTATGGTAACATTGGCTAACACTAATTCAAAGATTTGATTGACTGCTACATCTTTTTGATTAACTAGAAAAGAAAATTAAGTTAATTATTAGTACGTAAATTTAATTTCTGGTGAACAAAATCTTTTAAAATATAGTAGGGGGGCAGGAATTCTCGCTTTTTACAAAAGCGTGTTAGTGGTGAAGTAGTCATGTGTTAGTTCAAACCATATCTTCCCACATCTCATTGAATTTAAGAACCATTAATTATAAGATAAAATCCTGGTATCAGAAATGTTCAGTATAAAAAAAAAGGCTGAAAACAATTGTCAGATACTTTCAATGATGAGTCACATATTGATTTCAGAGATGACAAAATGAATGGCCTAGAAATCGAAGTTAACAATATCTGTACTTCCCATGTAGTTAGGACAGTAACTTTATTGAAACTATACATATATCTTAGAACTAAACTAATGAACAAAATAAATCAAATGGCAGTAAAACTCAATATCTCAAGCTTAACTAACAGAATAAATGGATTTACATAGTAAAACCTTGGGGTTCTTTCTTTTGGACTTCCCCCACATGGTTATCATCTTACCTCACTTCACCTCATATAAAGTCAGCTTGATTAAGAAGACAAGCTCTGGGAATGCATTTAATTAGGCTATATTATTTCTTTTTTTAATAAAGATTTAATTTATTGATTGGTTTGTTTATTATTTTAGAAAGCAAGAGAGCATGAGCAGGGGGAGAAGCAGTGGTGGATGGAGAGGAAGGGGGAAAGGATCTCAAACAGATTTCACGCTGAGTATGGAATTGGACCCGGGAGGTTCAGTCTCCATCTCATGACCCTGAGATCATGACCCGAGCCAAAACCAAGAGTCAGATGCTTAACAGACTGAGCCATCCAAGGCCCCCTGGCCTATTTTATTTATAGTGAATTTTTTAACCCAGGCAACAATATGTTCACATATTATTTTTCCCACTTGATGTATGAAGAACCTGAAGCTCAGAGAGGTAAGACTTTCCTGAGTTTGTTCAGCTAGTTAATACTCAAGTGAAAACAAGCATTGAATAATTGTGCCTAATTAATGTATTTGTGAATCTCTCTTCCTTATTAGTTGATAAGTTTATTCTATACATTAAAATACTACAGTACTCTGTCTAGCAAAACAAATCAAATTGTTAAAACAGGCATGCATTCCTTTAATAATAACAACAAAAGGATAATGTTTCATTTTCATCTACTTACTTGGTATGTGGAGCTTTTTGATACCTACTCAATATTGTTGATCTATGTCTATTTAGCAATATCAACTTAATTTTTTTCGTTTTTTTTTGTTTCTTGTTTTGTTTTGTTTTGTTTTGTTTTGTTTTGTTTTGTTTTGTTACTGCCTCTAACAACCTAAATGTCCAATTTTGGCTAAGATATCACAGCTTTAATATTGGATTGTGATTCACAAATTGTGATGGAGTCTAGTCCTATCACCTATTGGGTCAATTGTAGATAGTCAAGTAGGCCAGTAGATAACTTTTTCTACAGGATATCCACATATTTTAAAGTATATAGTAGTTATGTCTATTTAATTTTTATCTCCATTATAAAATCATCAATAAATATTTGCACTTAATGTTTTTACATAATGTATTTGCATGAAAATTTTTAAAATCCTTTTTTAGTCTATATAATTATAAATAACGATATAAGACAATTATTTTTACTCTATGACATATATCTTGATACAAGTATGTGTATTGCTTTGACATGAATAAAAGTTGCATCAGTCAATGATGCTGATCATAAAAATACACAAACATCACACAAGTTTTTAATATACACTGCATATTTCAGAATTTTGACCATATGATATTGGAGGCAGTTCATCAAATCCAAAACTCAGAGGCTTTTTTGTCCATTTTATCCATTTTAGTTAGATTGACTGTAACAGATGCCTCTTATCTATAATTCACATCCTCCTGGCCTCAGTTGTCACTAGGGTTTTTGGTAACTTTTTCCAGTGTGAATTATATGGTAACTAATACTGAGGTGACTGGGCAACTCTACACAGGACAACCTGACAATGTCTTGCATCATGCTTGTTCCACTTTTTTAATCTGTGTCCAGAGGTTTTCCTACTGATTTTGAGGTCCCAGGAAACCACTCCACATCCACACATGTACAACACAGAAGTGAACCATAAATATTTCTCCTATTTTCAACAGAATGGACTGTCAAGGAAGGAAGTGTTTATGGTGTTTCAGAAGAAGACCACATCGGACTGATACTTAATTCTGCATGAACTGCTAGATAATGTGTATTCTATTTGTCTCTCTTATTCTTCCCTTCCTTAACCCCACTTTTTCTCATTCCTGCTCCTCGGGACATACTCATTTATAAAGCATAAGTGCATGATTTTTTGCCTAAAGCTTTATTTTCTGGGGAAACCACCTAAAATAGTGACTATGCGTCCTGATTTACTTGTTGTGCATGTAAACAGTGTAATTAAAAATAAGGCCTCCTTCTTCTTTACCAATATAATTTCCTCATTTCTTTTTTCTTGTCTGATTTCTGTGGCTAGGACTTCCAATGCTATGTTTAATATAAGTTGTAAGAGTGGACATCCTTGTCTTGCTCCTGACCTTTATTATATTGAGGTATGTTCCCTCTGATCCTGTTTTATTCAGTTTTTATCATGAATAAATGTTGTCTTATCAAATGTTTTCTCTGCACCTATTGAGATGATGGTATGATTTTTATCCTTCATTTTGTTGATGCTTTGTATGATGTTGAACGATTTGAGAATGCTGAGCCATCTGTGCATCCCAGGAATAAATCCCACCTGATCATGGTAAATAATCTTTTTAATGTATTATTGTTTGTGGTTTGCTAGTATTAAGTTGGGGATTTTTCGTCTATGTTCATCAGAAATACTGACCTATCGTTCTCTTTTTTTGAAGTGTCTTTGTCTAGTTTTGGTATCAGAGTAATGATTGTCTCATAGAATGCATTTGGAAGCTTTCTTTTCTATTTTTTGGAAGACTTTGAGAAGATTAGGTATTAATTCTTGTTAAATGTCTGGTAGAATTCACTTATGAATCTATATGGTCCTGGAGTTTTATTTTTTGGTAGTTTTTTGATTACTGATTCAATTTCATTATTGATAATCAGTCTGTTCATATTTTCTATTTTGTCCTGGTTCTATCTGGGAATATTGCATGCTTCTAGGAATTTGTCTATTTTTTTCTAGGTTGTCCAGTTTTTTGGCCTACATTTTTCATAGTATTCTCTTATAATTCTTTGTATTTCTATGATGTTGGTTGCTACTTCTCCTCTTGTGTTTCTGATTTTATTTACTTGGGTCCTTTCTTTTTTCTGATGAGTCCAGCCAAGTGTTGGTCAGTTTGGTTTATCTTTTAAAAGAACCAGCTCTTGGATTCATTGATTTTTTTCTGTTGCTGTTTTTAGTCTCTACATCATTTATTTCTACTCTGATCTTTATTATTTTTTTCTTTTCTTTTTTTTTTTTTAATTTTATTTTTATTATTTGCCCAAGGGGTACAGGTCTGTGAATCATCAGGCTTACATCTTTCACAGCATTCACCAAAGCACAAACCCTCCCCAATGTCCATAACCCATCCACCCTATCCCTACCCTCCCACCCCCCAGTAACCCTCAGTTTGTTTTATGAGATTAGAAGTCTCTTATGGTTTGTCTCCTTCCCCATCCCATCTTGTTTCATTATTTTTCCCTCCCTACCCCCCACAACCCCCCACCCTGCCCCTCAAGTTCCTCATATCAGAGAGATCATATGATAATTGTCTTTCTCTGATTGACTTATTTCGCTCAGCATAATACCCTCCAGTTCCATCCATGTCGTTGCGAATGGCAAGATTTCGTTTCTTTTGATAGCTGCATAATATTCCATTGTATATATATACCACATCTTCTTTATCCATTCATCTGTTGATGGACATCTAGGTTCTTTCCATAGTTTGGCTATTGTGGACATTGCTGCTATAAACATTCGGGTGCACGTGCCCCTGAGGAACACTACCTTTGTGTCTTTAGGATAAATACCCAGTAGTGTGATTGCTGGGTCGTAGGGTAGCTCCATTTTCAACTTTTTGAGGAATCTCCATACTTATTTTTTTCTTCTATTCATCTTTAAAAGATATATGCACCTCTATGTTTATTGCAGCATTATTTACAATTGTCAAGACATGGAGGCAAACTTAATGTCCATCAATACATGAATGGATAAGAAAAATGCAGTATATATACAATGGAATATGACATAGTCACAAAAAATGATGAGATAGTGCCTTTTGAAACAGCATGGCTAGACCTAGAAGGTACTATGATGAGAGAAATAAGTCAGACTGAGAAAGACAAACATTATATGATTCCATTCATAAATGGAATTAATAAAAATGAATAAACAAAAAGCAGAATCAGAATTATAAATACTGGAACAAACTGATATTTGCTAGAGGGCAATGGGGTGGGAGTTGAGCAAAAAGAGAGAAGGAAGGAGAGATACAGGTCTCCAGTTATGGAATGAGTAAGTCATGTGGAGGAAAAAAAAGCAAAACAGCGTAAGGAATATAGTCAATGATACTGTAATAGCAATATAATGTAACAGATGGTAACTATACATGTGGTGAACACAGCATAATGTGTAAGCTTGTAAAGTTCATGAAGTTGTACACATCTGAAACTAATACAACATTGTGTGTCAACTATATTCAAATTTTTTTAAAATGCTAAATAAATAAATAAATAAAATAGGACCTTCTTTCATACTCAAATGTGTCCTGGTTTATATAGTCAATACTATAGTTGCTCTATTTCTAGGACAACTGCTAGCTAATATTAAGATAACCAAGTAATTCTATATTTCCAAGTATTCATGATATTAATGTACCTAGCAGTGTAGCTACCATATAATGGAACTTAACAAGTATTAATTTAAAGAATAAGAAAATCAATTATTTCAATTTCATTGAAGTAGATAGGGTTTAATAAAGCATATGTTGTGCAATAACCTAATCAGTTATAATTCTCTAATTAGATAATATATGACATAGCATAACTATATAATAATAACAAAATAGTTATATAATTAGATAATAATTAACAAGAAGGGGGGATGATATATAAAAAACAAGACAATGTCTTCCAGAATATATTTAAGGAGAGACTAACTCTTGGGAAGTGTCATGTAAGTCTTCATAGTGGGAATGTTATTTGAGATGGGTCTTAGGAATGAAATAGTTTTAAGCTAGCAAGAGAGAATAGACATTCCAAACAGAAGGGAATGTGCCAATGAATGAGACTGGTAAATTAGATGCCTCAATTAAGAAAGGGCCAAAACACATTTAAATAATTTTAATTTTCACATTTTAATATCTCTGAAAGCTACATACATTTTTTTAAATCAGAAGAATCTTCTATTTCATGAAATGTGGTTGTTTTATCTGACAATATAGTAGAGTAAATAGTAAGCAGGTAGGTACTGCTGCAAGTTAAGTAACTTAAAACTAGATCATAACATGTGTTAAATGCTATGCTAAAAGGTTTGGATTTCAATGTACAGGTTAGAAAGAACAAAATAATGCTTTTCAGACAGGACGCAATAGGAAGTTTTTAAAGATAACTCTAGTATCAGAGTGAAGAGTGGGGTAAAGTGTAGAGAATCAAGACTGGGAAACCATCTGGAAGTCTATTCCAAAAGTCTATGGAAGAAATAAAACCATTGTAGTGAAAAAAAAAAGAACGAAGATGAATTACAGAGACACTTTGATGTAGAATCATGGAATCTGGGGACTGGTTGGATATGGGAACTGAGGAGAAAGGAGGAGGTGAGGAAATAATGCTCAGTCAAGTTTCTGATTCTGGCAAATAGATGGAAGAAAGCTGGAGGAAAGAACAAAAGAGACTCATGAACTGATGGGTCCACAGACACACAAAGTGGAAGGAAGTTAACGACAAGAGCAATAAAAATTTTGAGTGTTTTCTCAGGGATCAACTGAAATGAAGCTATTAACACAGATAATTAACTTAAAAGATTAATGATGGCATATATACAGATCTTTCCCCCCAGTACTAAGCACAGTTGCACTACTGCTATGGTTTGAGCAGTGAATACAAGGAGAGAAAATGGCAAATCTGAATTTTGTATTCTCAAAGCACTTAGAAGTGATGGCAAGCAAAGCAATAGTGCACTAAATATATGGGGATAAAAGGTCAGAGCCGGATTTCTACTGTTATTTTAGGACAGAAACTATGAACTTATTAATTGAGAACAAACAACTAAATGAGGAGAGATGAAGATTCAAGAGAATGAAGGAAAAATTACTGGTGTGGTTTTAGAGAGAAGAAAGTGAGGTGAGATTAGAGCAAAAGTGAAGGAATTAGTCTGAGAAGGAGAGATCTTTCTCTCAGACAAAATTTGGAGGTAAAGAAAAATGGCCACGGGCGCCTGGGTGGCTCAGTGGGTTAAAGCCTCTGCTTTCGGCTCAGGTCATGATCTCAGGATCCTGGGATCGAGGCCCGCATCGGGCTCTCTGCTCAGCAGGGAGCCTGCTTCCTCCTCTCCCTGTCTCTCTGCCAGCCTCTCCGCCTACTTGTAATCTCTCTCTCTGTGTCAAATAAATAAATAAAATCTTTAAAAAAAAAAAAAAGAAAAATGGCCATGATACTATAAATGTAGATTGGGAGCGAGATGCGAGATGGAGAAGCTGAAAGTTTCGCGGGTAATGATTTTAATTTTCATTAACGTTATTCTGTTCACACCTGGCCTTGTATTTACAGACTGTTCACTTCCAAACTACATTATAAACTAAAAGGAGAAATCTAAGGGCTCTCACTACTCTTTCCACAATTTCCCAGATACTTTATTTTAAATTTCTGAATACTTAAATGCACACTAAAAAACTAATGAAAATTGTAATCAAAGATACACACTTTTGTAAAACATATATCCCATGGGTGTGTAATAAAGATCACTACATTGGAGGCCACTAACATATTAATCTAATAATCAGATTAACTTTTTTCCTCTCTGCATCTGCTTATCAGAAGAGAGTCCTGACATTAAAAGGTGAGAAATTTGTCTCAAAACTTAATATTAGGGCGCCTGGATGGCTCAGTGGGTTAAAGCCCCTGCTTTCGGCTCAGGTCATGATCTCAGGGTCCTGGGATCGAGGCCCACATCGGGCTCTCTGCTCCGCAGGGAGCCTGCTTCCTCCTCTCTCTCTGCCTGCCTCTCTGCCTACTTGTAATCTCTCTCTCTGTATCAAATAAATAAATAAAATCTTTAAAAAAAAAAAATTAATATTAGTACATGACACAAAATTTTTGCAACATTGGACAACCCAAGAAGGAAAAAAAGGTAAGAGAATATTAAAAATATTGAGGTTGAAGTAAGGCTGAAACACAAACACAGCAACACAGATTTTTGTTTTTTAAGCAGCTTTGGTATTCTTTATTATTCTTTATGACTGACTTTAGAATCATTTGAGTTAACATTTCTTTTATTTATTTATATTTTTGAGTTAATATTTCTAATGATAAAATATTTTTATGTCTTCTATATTGAGTTTTCCTGTAAGATTGAAAAGTAATTTGAAAACTACTACTTTAGAGTATAGATATGCATGGATGGGTAAGAACATGCCCAGACTTTCTATATGCTGCTCTGTTTTCTTCATAATATTGATAAGAATTATTCTCTTGAAAAACCTATGCACAGCTGGAGATATGTAAAACAAATAAATAAGTAAATGCCTCACACTAATTCTGCAAGTTTCATATAGACCTGACTGATATTAGGGAGTTGAAAAGAANAAGGCAGCTATGCTCACCACTATACCACCAACGCAACCTGACTGATATTAGGGAGTTGAAAAGAATTAATGGGTGAATTGTATAATGCAGAGAAATGGAATCTATTGAATTTGGAAGAAAATGGTCTATTCCTACACCTATTCTTTCTATATATATATTGTTCAGTTCATCAAAAGTTTAACATAGATAATTTGACTTCAGCAAACTGAATCTTCTGTGTGTACTTTTAAATCTCAAGTTTCTTCATATTTTTGATCCTCTCAACCTCAAGTCCAACTTCCAAAGACTTCAAGGGAGATCAAAGCTGTAACAAATAAAATTGGGTATTCCATCTTCCTTGTGTCAGCATTATTTAGGGGACATGCACTACTTTTGTTTTCAACTGATAATTTAATGTCACAGGAAACAGTCGTCCTTGACACTCATTCTACAGCATAATAATAATCTTGACTATTGGGCGCCTGGGTGACTCAGTCATTAAGCGTTTGTCTTCAGCTCAGGTCATGATCCCAGAGTCCTGGGATCGAGCCACACATTGGGCTCCCTGCTCTGTGGGGAAGCCTGCTCCTCCTACTCCTACTCCCCCTGCTTGTGTTCCCTCTCTTGTTGAGTCTCTCTCTGTCAAACAAATAAATGAAATCTTTAAAAAAAAAATCTTGACTATGACATAAAACTTGTTTATGTCTTGTGATACCTTGATTCATTACTTAAGCAAGTTGCTTTATTTTAAATCACAATTAACCTTAAAGGTGTACATTATTAACCTTATAAGGATAAATCAAACGTGGCGGAGCAGAAGTTTAAATTACAGTTTGCCTCATCCTTTTTCATTAGATCCTTTACTCTTCTTATAATCTTTTTTTAAATAAAGAGGATTATCCAGTGTAGCCATTTTTTTTTTTAGATTTTATTTATTTGAGAGAGAGAGAGAATGAGCAGGGTGAGGGGCAGAAGGAGAAGAAGACTCCCCACTGAGCAGGGAGCCTGATGCGCGGCTTGATCCAGGGATTCTGGGAACATGACCTGAGATGAAAGCAGACCCTGTAACCGACTGAGCCACCCAGATGCTCCAGCCAGTTTATTTTTATAGAGAATACTCTTGTCAAGAAAATAAGGGTGGGATAACTTCCTAGTACCATGCTTTTTTTTTTTTTTTGCCTTTTTTTTAAAGTTAGGCCTAGTTAAGCTAAGCTATCATTACTTTACTACAAATCCAAAGTTTAGCTCCAAATTATCTTTCACAAGTATTTTTCAGAAAGGCATATATAGCACTCCAACTTTATAATTTCTGTATCTAATGGTCTCTTGAGTTCATTCACTATGAATTTAGACAAGCAAAATAAAGGAAGTTTAACTGAGTAGAGTAGGAAAATTATCAAGATAGACAATAAGGAATTTTGGGGAGTCTTTGTATTTAAACTGATGGGAAATGACTGACTACATACTGTCAGAGGATGTTTCAGAATTCTACAGAAATACAGTGTTTGAAATACATATATAATATAGCATGTAATGTCTGTTGACACTATATATATTTATAGTTACATAGTTTTTCACTACTCTGTTTTCTACATAATGTGTATTTTTATGTCATAACTTGAAATAAGGGCGCATGAAGAAATGGAATATGTATATTTTCTCTCTTTAAATATCATTGCTCATAAGATACTTGAACAATATCCATATGTCCAGAATTATTAACGTATCTTCTTAGATTTCCATGTTGACGAGCATGTTATGGTGTTTTTGGATGTAGGTAGAATCAACTTTGTTCTACCTGAACAAAACTGAACCCTCAAACTTTCCCTCTAATCTGTTCTATCCAACCTCTTGCCCATGGCAAAAATCCCCACTCCAACCTCATTTCTTCCTTAAAACATCTTAGGAGTTTACTTTCTTCTCTCCTTCACAGTGGCATCGTCTAAATTCACCTGCACCCCAAACCCGGTGGCACCATCCTCCATACCAAACTCTCATTGTTACCCACCTTGAACCCAAAATCTGATCATGGCCTTCCATGCTCAAAATCTCTTGATCACTGTAGTAATAATTCACATTTCTTGGACATTTACTACTTGCACTAGTCTCACTGTCCTTTGTAAATTCATTCATTCAAGTAACCCTATAAGGTACTTATCTCCATTTTTCCAGACAAGGAAACTGAGGCATAGGGTAGTTAAGCAACTTTTTCAACTTCACATTTCTAATGAATAGCAGAGTCGGGACCCAAACTCAGGCAGTATGACTTTGGGCACTGTTATAAGTCTCTTCTGCATGATATCCTTCATAAACATCCTATGTTTAACAAACTATAAATTTAATTACATGAAGCTGTTGGTACCGTATGCAAATCACCTTGTACTTATCGCTTCTGGTCACACAGATGAACTCCCAACTCCAGCACTTGAATTCTTTGCCTGAATGTCCAATTTGGTTTCTAGAATCTGCTTTGCTGCCTGTGCAGTAGGTTGAAGTACCAGTGAATTATCACCTACCCTCAACCAATGACCAAAGGGAGTTGGCCTATAAATACATGAGTCCCATTTGCCCGCTCAAGTGAAAGAACTCTCAGGCTTGTATTTCACACTGGCTTCAGATTTCCCCAATGGGGCTAAGGGGATTAAATGTTAGCATGCTTCCTGATAAGCTCTTAATTGTTTACCTTTTTTCCTACCTTCCTCCCTTACTCTCCTAAGGCTTTTTTGGCATTCAACTGAAAAATAAACTAATTGCATTTCTATCTTTTGCTTAAGTACTATTTCTGGAGAAACTCAAACAAACCACATGGAATGAACTTTAGCATCTGAATTCTTGTCCTTTCTCTCCTACCAACTCTCCTATCTTCCTTTCAAAGTTCTGACATAGACCAATACTTTTGGTCTCTTGAGTTTACCACACTCTCCCAATCTACCATGATTTTGCAGATTTCAGACCTTAATATGGGTCTTTCTTTCTTAACCTGCCTGCAAAATTATTGCTCATCTTCATCCTCATTTAAAGCTAAAACACGATGTATCGTATTATAAAGCGTTTCTTGATTCCTAGGGAAATGTATAAAATTCATTTGGCTCTGCCAATATATTTTGTGTTACATCACCATGGCAATTATCTTAGTTGTTTTAAGTAGACTTGTCCGTGTCCCCACAAGTATCTAAGCAACTTGATGATATGAAATGGATCACTACATGTCTATATCCCCAAAACCCAGAGTAGGCCCTTAGTAAACATTTGTCCAAAAAAAAAAAAAAAGGGTGAATGAAGCATTTTGTTATATCTTTAGATATTCTGATGTATAAAATAGTATTTAAAAGTTTTGTCCTTATAAATATGTTATCATTTAACGAGAAAAGGTTTTCTTATGTCCAACAAGCCTAATTTTATGGTTAAAGCTGGACATTACTTCCAGATTCTTAGCTACGTGTCAGTGTTACAAATGTTACAAAGTTATCTACTGTATTATAGGATTTAAGCAAAATAGATTTCCAAGTAACTATATTATTTTAAATGGAGTTTAAAAAGTTAAATAAATGTAATTTTATGTTATTACAGTGAGACAGAGACCTTAATAATTTGATGGGACTATATTATATTATTTTTAAAATTTTATTATGAACTATTTTCATGAAATATAAGAAAACATAAAACTATCTTTTAACAGTATTATTACTAAATTACTAAATTGTATTCCCTACCTGTGGTACCAAAACAATTCTTCAATTTATTAAAGGTAAATTAATATTATTATGACCTAAACTTTTGTTCAAATAACTCTCAGTTGATTTGCCACTTGAATTTCATGTGGAATCAAATGAAAGCTTCTTTTTCATCAATTTACCTTTCAGTTAGGCTAGTCCAAATTTAGTTTTTATTTATAAAGTGTAATTGTTTTAGGTATTTTTTTAAATGTATTCCAGTTTTCTATTCCTAGGTAGTTTATCCAACCTCTAAGAATTAGTCCTAATAGAGAATTGTGGCGAAAAGAGACATTTTGTGTATATATATTCCCCAGGCAGCAAAAGAACCCAGTACTTTGTCTTCTGGGTTAGCCTAGCATTGTGCTACAGCTGATATTTTAAACATGATTTTGAGAATTGAGAACTGAGCTTAGTTCCCTCAGTGACACTAAGTCATACTCCCTCTTGCAGCTATTTGTGTGTCTGGCTTTTACATCTAACACTTTTCTTTTTCCCACCTTCCATTCGTGAAGAGAATTGTTAAGATGCATTCAAGTCCAGAAATTCAAAATTATGATTCCCAAAGCAAGTGTGACTCAGCCAGGTTGTGAATTAAGGCAATAAAGTAAATGCCTATGTTCAACTTTTATTTTTATTCATTTCAAAAATGTTATTCCCTGGAATGGCCGCATGAGACAGACACCTCATGGTGATTTGCTTTAGCAAACTTCTTATCCATCTGGTGATCTCTAGAATGAAAATGGAACTGGCACAAGTGATAGAAATCCAACTAACATAGAACAGGCCAACTTCCTTTCTGCCTGAAGTGCATACTCTTCCTATGGCTCAGAATACTTTCACCACTACCCTCCATATATCCAGTCCTTGCTCTCAGTCTTTTAGATCTCAGTGTAACTATAGTTCCCAAGTCAACCAACATCCACATTTTATATAACTACCAAGATATCTACTTTATAGTACTTTTCATTGATGTTTTAAAGTAATCACATATTGGGGGACCCGGGTGGCTCAGTCCGTTAAGCGTTTGCCTTCGGCTCAGGTCTTGATCCCAGGGTCCTGGGACTGAGCCTTGCATTGGGCTCTCTATTCTTGGGAATCCTGCTTCTCCCTTTCCTCCCTGTTTATGCTCTCTCTTGCTATCTCTCTCTCTCTCTCCAGTAAATAAATAAAATCTTTTTTAAAAATCACATATTTATTTGTATATATTATATTTTAACCACTAAGATGTTAATTCCATCAAGATAGAAACCTGCTATATTCCCACCTATAGCAAATATAGTGCCTTCCCTTTTACAGGCATTCAAGAAGCATGAATTAATATGTGATTCTCCTCTTGTTACCACTTCGTGCAGTCTCTATTAATGGGTTTTGGAGAATCATCTCCAAAGTTGCTAATAGCATCCTAGTAATCCCTCTTGGGCCACTCAAATAAGTTTTCCTTATTTTTTTGTCTAAAGACACAATTTCCTGTGGCATTACCTCAACATAATTTCTATGTGTATTTATAGTGATACTTTAAAATAAGTTTCACATGGTTCCAGACTGACTCAGACTCCGCACCTTCAAGGGAAGGTCTATTATGTCCCAGAAAATAGTGTAAACTAAAGGCTTATTAAATAAATGGATAGAGAAAGGAATAAACGACTGAAAAAGCACCTATCAGAGTATGACATGGTGCTGCTTTCCACATTATAAACATCTTATACATTGTAATTTTTAATTAATGACTAAAGAAACCAGGATACCATTTATCCTATGGACCCATCTTAAGCCTTCTTTCAGTTTAGGCAATGTGACGTATTTTGCTCTATCAGTATAACATTTGGGTTTCCCATGATGCTAAAATCTCTGCCTTTTAAAATGTCTCTGAGGAATAACTTTTAGAAGTCAAGGATATCCAGTTTTTAACCTATTAGGGCCAATGTGACAAATCGACTGGTATTCACTCGTACTGAATGTTTATTGAATACCATATGAGTTTTTGAATTCTGTGCTAAATACTGGGCATACAGAACTATAAAGTATGGTTGCTAATCCCCAAGGATATACGATGAGGAAGTATAAGTGAACAAAATAATATTACAAGGGAACACATGCGATGTATAAATGAGTGGAAATGACCAAACTCCTCTTGGCATTCAGAGAACTAAGTTGGTCTGTATGGAGGAGTTAGAGAAAGCTTTATGAAGGGGCAGAAAATAAAATACAATTTGAAAGATTCAGACCAAGTGCACGACAAAGGTAAAAGCATTTATAATGTTACAGGGGTTAGTATTCATATACTATTTAGACAGCAAGCAAAAAAAAGTGGCAGGATGTAAATGATTAAATAGGCTTTGTTGGCTAGAGTAGAGGATTGGAGTAGGTAAGTTATTAGTGGTGAATTTGAAAACATGATAGATGATTAGATAGTAAATGGCTGTCAAAAGGAAAAACTTTTTCTCTACCCTCATAGATTAAGTTGCTGAGGTCATGTGGATTAAACTAACAAAAAGATTGATAGAAGAAAAAGAAGTTGAATTTTTGTGAATATTGTACATGCACAGGAGTTTACAGAAGAGAAATGAAATTCAAAGAAGTGGTTAGACTGAAGGGCTTATATACCATTTTAAAAAAGGAAGGAGTGTTTGGGTTTCAACAGATGATAAATCATGAGGAAGTGACTAAGAAATTTATGGGGGAACTAATGGAAGGTAAGGGTTATTTTAGTAAAGTCTGTTCATGCAAATTTGTCTTGGTACTCATCTTTCTCCGGTGTTAGTAATGCTCTCCTGCTCCTGTTCCAGGTACAGATGGGAACAATTTCCCAAAAAGAAATTTATGCCCTGCCTTTGAACAGTTAAGGGAAGGACAGAGAACCCTTCCTACATCTGCTGGTTCGCAAATGTCTTTAGCCCAAAATAGTCCTTATGTCAAAGAGGCATATTTGGAATGGCATATCCTGATTCCTTCATAAACTTGAATGCCTAGTTATGGACCTTGGATTTTATCATATGTATAAAAAAGTCATTCAGTGATTTGAACAGGAAATGACCTATTTCCCATCACTTCACCCCTTCATGCATATCTATCATACTAGATAATCTCCATTCTTTTTTGCTGATATGAATATGGAGGCACTATTCTCAGGGCCAGTGGCTCATCTGAAGTTTTAGGAAAATCTGCTGGAGAGCTGTAGTGTCAACTTACCACCTCTGACCTGATCTATTGTTAAATCTTATGATTGCAGATCTACTGCTTCCAACTGGTGAATATTAGAGGGGTAAGGATAAATATGTAATAAAGAGGAAAATTTAAAAAAACACGAGATATTTCAATTTAATATATCCTGTATGATACTATGTCTGTGTCTTCTGCATTACTGTATGGGGAAATAAAGGTAAAGTAAAACTATGTTTGAAAATTGCACTTGACCAGTAATATCATTTTCTGACAAATATCATGAAATCCAAATTTCTCTGTATCAATCTTGAATTATGAAAGGAATTTTATCTTTACCAATTCCTTGAGCAATTCTGATAGCTTTTATAATTATAGTCTGAGATAATACCAGCCTATGTGCAGACAAGATGAGATGAAATACCTTGACATCAGTTGCAGAAGCATCACATAATTCCATTAGGAGCACTTAGATTGCCATAGCACCATCTGGATATCTCTTTGTTAAGGAGTCCTTTTTCACAGATTAATGTACTTCATCATACATTTATTCATGGATGAAGAGTTAGTTGATGAAAACAGTGCAACACTAACTTGCTGCTATTCCTTTATCTGTGAGCAAACATCAATGCCTCCTTTTCAATGCATCCTGGAGAGATTCATAAACCTCATCGTAGGATTTTAAGTTTCCAACTCTGAAAAGACATTTATGTACAGCACAATTTCAAGTATTTATTTGTTTGTTTATTTATTTATTTATTTTTATTTGATGAACACTCTTGCTAACCATGGAAGAGACAAGAATTGAATTTTAGTGTGAAAAGCATGGAAACAAAAGTTCTATCCACCAGTAAAAAGACTGAGGTGAATAGTATTAATCAGAAAGCGCATCCACAAAGAAGCATTCAATTAAAAGACCAAACAGCTTCAGTGAATATAGAGTAATATCCTTTTCAAATCTGGGCTCCCAATCTAGTACCCTTAAATGTTTATTTGCATTTTAATTGCTTGAAAAACAGTAGGATATCAGTGAAATTCCTCAGAAGGCAAATAGTCAAAAGACTCCATTTAAGGCCTGTAGTTAGTGATTCTCATTGCAATACCACAGAATGCTTTCTTTAATGGGATGTTTTTAGAAGGCATTCTCTATTTGTAATTCTGGGGCATGTGCAATAGTATTAACAGTTGTGTTTATGATGGCTTTAGAACACTTGAGACAAAGGCTATGGTATCCTTACTTTAAAATGGGCACAAAAGTTTATAATTATATAATTGGGCATAGAAATAATGTTCTTGACCCTATGGATTAAGAATTATTTAATTCCTTATGTCTGCCTACCTTGAAAACTACATCATAGAGAAAATAAGTAATATTTTCCTCAGTTGAAAAAAAATTCTATTTGCAATATCCAAGTTATTGTCAAATAACCTTTTTAGAGCAATAGATTTTTTTTAAATAACCAATATCCCTAATCTCCCTCCTCCCCCCACAAAACCTGATATAATATTTTGATGTTCTAGTCATATGTATCTAAGCCCTTTTGGATTTATGTGGTGAAATATTTGAAATGCCAACAATCGGAGCAGCTAACATTTGGGAACACTTTATTTCCACTACAAAAATCAATATAATGCCTAAGCAAAAATGCTGCACAAAACACACTCCTTCTGTAGATTGATATCATAAATACTAAATTGGGAAAGAGATAAATTTGTGAAAAATTAATTACTTGGGAAAATAAAATGAGAAGTAATTTATGTGTGATAAGTTTTATTGTTTTAATAATTTTTCTTGTGGAGTGACCCATTGCCCTTCTTATTTGCTGAGCTATCATCAGATTGTCATATGAATAATTTATTGATTTTTTTTCCCTTCTCTTTTGATAAGAGAAGAAAGGTATCAAGTGTAGTAAGGGATTTAGACAGTAGTAATATCGGGCAGGGAGTCATTAATATGATTCTTTGTAGACTCAGAGATTACACGTGTGGGAATAAGTGTGTGTGTGTGTGTGTGTGTGCACATGTAACTATATGTGTTTAAACATGTGTGTAAATATGTATATTTATATCCATATCCATTGAAAGATGAGGCAAATTAAAAATAAAATTGAATAACACAAAGAGCAAAATAATTAGCTTTGTTCTCCTATCACTTCTCATGAAAATCAAAATAGCATTGTATCTGTACTGAAAGGCTGTAAACAGCTCATGAGAAATGATAGCTAATAATTCTTCAACACTTGCTATGTGGCAGAACCTGATCTAAATACTTTTTGTGCAGTAACTAATTTACTCTTTATGACCGTGTTATAAGGTAGATACAATTATTATTCTCTCATTTTATAAATGAGAAAATGAAGAAACAAAAAATTCATGCAACTTTTTCAAAATTGCAGGACAAGTAATTGGTGGAGACGGGACTTGAATCCAAGCAGTTTGTGTCAAGTACTTTCTTTTGATCACTATTTTGTGTTGCATCTGGATTTGAAGCATGATCGAAAGCTGAAGTATTCTGAAGTAAGTGGCTATGGTAAGAAAATCTAATTTGCTTTATTTGCACCAGGATATTTAACACTTAATTTTCTATGATTTCACAACATTCATTTATTTTCTCATGCTTTACCATTAATCTGCCACAAATAGCCGTCAAGTTCCTTGAGAGCAGGTTCTACCTCCTTTGTTGTATTTCTTTGCAATGTCACTAAACAGATAACACAGAAGCATATACAGTTCTTAAGAAGTGTCCTATTATTTGATTTAAAAAATTAATGTAAACTTCCTCCTCCTTACTTTATCTAATGCATTGTGCTTCATAGCTTACGGTGTTAGAAGACATATTATGTTTAGATTTTTCTCTCTTGTCATTGAAGCTATAAAATCTTTCTATAATATCCATGCAAATGATCATCTATTATGAGTAGGAACCTCTCCATTGACAAGCAAACATGAATTCCTGCTCAAATCTTACACAAAGTATCTTCAGAAGTAGGTTTCAGGTTTGCTTTCAGATCCATTCCCCACCTGTTCCTCACTCTACTTTGTTCTGATCCTGCGACCAAATTTCCCGTTTCCCCCTGCCCGCTGGTGTTGGCAAGGCTCACTATAATGCACACTGACCAAAGACTGGGAAGAAGAGAGCCTGATGATTTGGAGTACCATATCCGGAAAGTGGTCATCACTGTAGTTACAACTTTCTCCAGATCACTTTGGCTTCTGAGATTTGGTAAAATCTTCCTCCCTGTGTCCTACAGTCCCAGGAGGGGTCATACCTTCTTTTGCTTACCTCTGGGTTTCCTAACTATCTCCTATTTGGCTTTCTGTCTCTTCTATTACATGTATAATGAATTACCTGCACCAAATTCCCCATTTCTAAAATACTTACAATGGTTTTACTTTCCATATTGGACTCAGATTGATAAAAGATATATAGTACATATGTAACACTTTGTAACTTAGCAAAGTTGGCACCATGCCATGTGGTTCTATTATCATCCCTGATATTACTAATTTTTTACTTGATTATTTATGTAGCATTAGAAACAAAGTTTCATTCTTGTGTAAAATGTAATGTATGTTTACAATCAAATGACCTTCGTCCCCCTATTGCTTACACCTACTGGTTCACCAAAAACCTTATGTTCTTTATTTTTTAAACCTTATGTTCTAAAAGAAAAAGTTACTATAGAAGATAAACAAGTCCATGACAGTTATATAATTTCTATTTGTTTAACACAACTATTTAACACAGCCAAAAAATAAAAAGGACCCATAAGAAATAGAAGTTTTCAAGGCAATTAATTCTGTAAAAAAGGTCCCTCAGAGGACACACTTTATCTCTTTGTATTATTCTGTGATTGCCATCCATTGAAAAATAAAGGATGACTTCTTGAGTGCCTGTCAACTAAAAGACCGTAAAGAGTGACTCCTTTACTTCTCAAAAGCAGTGACTGAAAGGGCCTCAGATAGTGCTGTCATTCATCAGTATGCTGGTAGAGAAATCTCTGTAGTAAAGTTGATATATTGTGGGCATTACTTAATTATCATTCTTATCTTGATTCCTAGTGTGTAACCATAGATCCCACAAAATATTTTCTCTGATAATTTCTGCTATACAATTATGTAAATGCAGAGGCTCTATTTCCCCAATTAAGTGGAGTAAATGTCTAATGGTACCTTCCAGGGCTTCTTGGAGAAATGGCTGATTTAAGAGCCAGGGCAGAGAAAATCCAAGACGAAACCTGTGTGCTAGGTGTACTCATTTCTCCTCTGGTTTCATTACTTCTTGACATTAGCAGCAGATAGAAGAGGTAATATATTTATGTATACTAACTCATGTATCTACATATATCTATAATTGCCTCTGTGTCTATTCCTCTCTATATGCATTAAGCAAAATTTAAGACCATGCTGATGTCTCTGACTCTTATTCCATAGCAAAGGGTTTATTCTAGGCTTACTTTCTTGTTTTTCTTTAACTTCCCTCTCCAACAGTGAGAAGCCTGGCTCCTGCCATCTGCCAGCCATTTACTTTGTTCCTCCTCAGTATACACATATAGTGGTTTCAGACTTGCTCTTCTGTGCTCCTGTAAGAACTTTACTAACTAGAACACAGTGTTTATATATAATTCTTTTTGTTTATGGCTTACACTTTCCGGTCAAAACATATATTTTTCTAAAGTTACTCAGGTCATCTCCGTTTGTTTTTGTGTGTATTGTATACCTTAAAGTTTACTCCTTTTAATGTACAGTTGAAATGTACAGATGAAGTCAGAAAGAACTGTTCTTTTATCCTAAAAGTTTTCTCCCATGTGTCCCTTTGTATTGACTTCCTTAATTTAATCCATCATTTTTGGGAAAACATCTATTGTGTGACCAGACGGATATACTTCTTTAGCTTTCTAATGCTGATCTAAAATTTCATCCCCAGATTTCCATCATTTATATAGAAAGACTAAACTTCTTAGGATGATATGATCTAATTTCTCATTTATTCACATCCGGTTTTTGCATTACTGAATGACTCATCTTTGAATAGGGAAGTTAGTCACTCCTTTATCAGTATTCACATAGCACCTGCAACATACTTTATTCCTCACATAGAATTGTAACCACTTAGGTACATTTCTGTCTCCCTAACGTGAAAATGAGTACCTTCATAGGTGATACCTAATACTGTTCATCTCTGTCTCCAGCACTTTAGACATTTATAGGTGTACAGTAAGCCCTTGATCATTGTTGGCTAGATGAAAAGGGCATGAGTGAAGTAGTGTGCTTGAAGCTGGGATTTGGTGGAGGGAAATCAGAAACAAAGGCAAAGGTAATGATTGGATCCCTATCTTCAAAAAGTAAAAGGTCTCGGCTATGGACTGAACGTTTATGTCCCTCCATATGTTGAAGCCCTGAACCTCAGTATGATAGTATTTGCAGATAAGGTCTTTGGAAGGTAATTAGGTTCAGATGAGGTCATGAGGGTAGAAGCCCCACGATGGCATTAGTGCCTCATAAAAAGATGAAGAGACCACAGCTCTCTCTCAACCACGTGAGGATGTATTTAGCAAGAAGACAGCTGTCTGCAAACCAAGAAGAGGGATCTCTCCAGACATGAAATCCTGTAGGCACCTTGATCTTGGACTTTCCAATTTCTAGAATGGTGAAAAACATATGGTTATTGTTTAAATCATGATTTAAAAAAAATAATAGCCTAAATTGAGTTAAGATAGTCTCTGAAGGTGCAAACTATCAATACGAATCAGCAAAAGTTAATTGGCAGATGAACGACTCCAGGAAACATTTTTTATAATTCTGTTTTTGACATTTAACCTTGTGAAAACAAGAGAAAGGGTGGGCAATATTTTAATGTTTTCCATTTAATGTTTTTTTTGTTGTCGTTGTTTGTTTGTTTGTTTGTTTGGTCTACAAGACCTTAAAAAGAGAAGGCATACATACTATGTCAGGGTCAGGTAACAGGCTTTTATTAACAATGAAGGAAAATCCAAGATTCTATTTTTTTTTTTTTGACACATAGAGAGATCACAAGTAGGCAGAGAGGCAGGCAGGAAGAGAGGAGGAAGCAGGCTCCCTGCTGACCTGCTGAGCAGAGAGCCAGATGCGGGGCTCCATCCCAAGACCCTGATATCATGACCTAAGCCGAAGGCAGAGGCTTTAACCCACTCAGCCACCCAGGTGCCCCAAGATTCTTTTGTTCTAGAAAATCTAACAGGGAGAGAAGAATGTTTTGATTCTTGAGTTTATCAAATTTTGTTTCCCTGAATAAGATAATGAAATTGAACCAGTAAGAATTAATCTTATTCAGAGTCCAATGAGGGGGAAAATGCAATGATAGAAAAAAAATTCGCCACTCTGCTGTAACAACTTTAGGGATGTGATTCAGACAACAAAAAGCCTACTCTTGGGGTGCCTGGGTGGCTCAGATGGTTGAGCATCTGCCTTGGGCTCAGGTCATGATCTCCAGGTCCTGGGATGGAGCCCAACTTCGGGAACTGATGTGAGCCGTCGGCGTGGTACAAGAAGGTGAACCCCTCCTGCAAGGCATGGGGCACCACCCTCCTGCAAGGCAAGGAGAATCACAATGGGTAAAGCATTAATCACCCCCTCCCAGTTAAAAGCGGCTTGCAGTTCAAAGGACGTGGAATGGTATGAATAGAGAGAATGGGTTAGATTTGTTAAGCATTAGTCCAATTTACTCTTAGTATGATTCACCTTTTCCCTATATAGATGATTTTCTCCCTCTATAAGCATGCCTAGATAGAGTCCTGAAATATTGCCAGATAAGGTCTGGCACCATATTGTCCCTCCCCTGGGATAAATAGCCTTTTACCTCAAAACATAATGACTAATGAATCTGTACCAAACCAGTGATTTAAGTCAGAACTAGGTGAGACCTTAAAACAAAGGAACAGGAGTGGAACTCTGTTAAAACTATGCAGGCTCCAGGAGACTTATGATACAGATAAGAAAAGCAGACCTCATCAATCCGGCTTCTGAGAAAACACCAAGCTCATCTACCAAGGCTCCTTTGATCAATGAATAAACATCTTAGTAATGTCTTTGATTATGCTCTGTTACAATGATATAAATAAAGGACCCCAAGCTCTGAGGTTTTTGGGGAGACTCCTGAAACATCATTTGAGTCCGTCTCCTCATTTCGTATTGCCGATGCTGTCCTTTCCTTCGGGGACCCTGACTGTTGCTGGAGCTGGCCTTTGGCAGGGATCCCTGCTCTGCAGGGAGTCTGCTTCCCCCTCTCCCTCTGCCTCTTCCCGCTGTTTGTGCACGCTCTCCTCTCTCTCTCAAATGAAGAAATGAAATCCTTGGGAAAAAAAATGCCCACTCTCGGAGATGGGAATAGATCTGAGAGGCTGATCTGGCTCTAGGCTATGGCTGCTGCAATTAACCTGACTTTAATCCTCCTGTAATAACACTGAAGTACAGTTCCATTTTTCTGACTGCTCAGTTCCTTCTCCTGTGCCCCAAATATGGAACGCAGACACATATATCTCAAGGCAGAAAATATCTGGATACTATGTTTGGTGTAATACCATGTTCACAAAGATCATAGCTTTTTCGATCACAGATTTAAATGTGTAGAATACTGATTAAATCTTGATAAACATGACTAAGTCCTGTAGAACTGAAATAGGTCATTCTAACGTGGCTACCTGAGGGTCTCCTCTGGATCAAAGACACACACAAGAAGTAAAACAAATACTCAGAGGAAAGATCATTTCAGGCTTGGGTATTTAAGGAAAGTTTTACAGAACAGGTCAGTTTTTAGCTGAAACTTCGAGTGAGTATGATTTTAATGGGTGAAAAGGGAATCTTCTTCTAGGAAAGAGAAACCACACAGAGACGAGATCACGCCAGTATGTGTGGGTCAGCGACTACACTAATTTGAGTGAATAGGAGTTTTGTAAAGGTGAGCAAGGCCTTCAAAGACCTAAAGCATCATTTGAAAGCTGTAGAAAGTATAAAGATAAAAATGTAACTTGCTGAACAAACCTACAGAGTATTGGTTTCTCCACTGGGAACCACCATATTTATTCTACTGCTGACTAAGTGACAGACTAGGAAAGTGGATTAAGTGCTTTCTCTTCAAGCACTTCAACCTAGTTTTTTGTGTTTTTTTTTTTAATTTTATTTTTATTCTTTGCCCAAGGGGTACAGGTCTGTGAATCATCAGGATTACATCTTTCACAGCATTCACCAAAGCACAAACCCTCCCCAACGTCCATAACCCATCCACCCTATCCCTACCCTCCCACCCCCCAGTAACCCTCAGTTTGTTTTGTGAGATTAGGAGTCTCTTACGGTTTGTTCAACCTAGTTTTTAAAAGTTTGTCCTCCATATGGTTTTGACTCTATAGCTCCCTTTGCTTGCTCATAGGGCTTCAATGTTATAGATTCTAAATGCATATTTTAGACTACAAAACAAAGTTTCGGGGTGCCTGGGTGGCTTAGTCAGTCAAGCATCTGCCTTCGGCTCAGGTCATGATCCCTGGGTCCTAGAATCGAACACTACGTCAGGCTCCCAGCTTAGCCTCTTCCTCTGTCCACCCCTCACTCATGCTCACGCACACACTCTCTCAAACAAAGTATTAAAAACATACAAACAAACAAACAAACAAAAAACCCCACCGAAGTTTATAAGCAAGTTCACAGCCCTTCATTGATCAGAGCTGACTGAACCTCTTCCTTCTCTTCCGTCCTTTCTCAAATATGTGTTGATGGACAGCTATAGGATGTGTGTGCATTCATGAATGTTTACCTTAAAACTGCACTCTCCTGCAAGTCCATGGTGTCCAAGAAAATGCAATTGTTTCTAACAACTTAGTCAAATGGTTTAATTGTTCTCCCATTTGACAGCTTCAGTTTCATTTTATGAGGCAATAAATGTTTCCCATTACCAGGATTTACTCAACACATTTAGATGAACTATTTATTACTAATCATAATACATGGGAGAAATTTAAAAAACACACATTTATCTCAAAATGTTTCATGAAAATGATTTTTAAAAACTACCAAAACATTTTCCTCCTAAAAAACCACTTCTTTAAATTATTTTCCAATTCCTCACGTGTGGGAGGATTCTGTGTGTTGTGTATCAAGGTGCTTGTGTGTGTTTTGGGTTATGTATTAAAGTCCTGGAAAATATAGTTATGAATGCATCAAAGGCAATTAAATATGTGATTTTGATTGGGTTTATTATCATACTGTATTAACAGCTGGCAGTATGGGGGGAAAATCCCCCAACTACTCAAGGTCTAATTTACTGTACAACATTATTGCTATTCTCTGAAGTTGACAAATCATTTTGAATAAAGCATTATATTTCATTATATGAACTCCATTCTTGATACACAGTAAGTTTCAAGTAACATTATGTACATTGACTAAGACTGGCAGGTACACATGTATCAGGTTTCATAATTATTCTCATTATTATTTGCATAAACACAAAGCATAGAAACTCAGAGTCAAGTTTTCTCAGGATCCCAGTACCTTGGCATCATTCACAAAACAGTTTCCATCACTGTAGCTTTCTGACTTCCTTTAGGCCATAATAACACCTGTCCTTGGTCCAAGCAATTGTGTAGCCAGCAGGTGGAAGAACACTTAGCACAGTGCCTTGCTCAAAATAGGAACTTGATGTCTCTCAATGTAGGGCTACGGAGAGGAGCCCAGAGGGTAAACAGACTCTGACCTAGAATTAAAACTCAAAGTCGGTATCTCAATCTCACCAATGCCAGCCTTCTAACTTTCTGAAGCTCTACAGTTGGCTTCCTGACTGCCTGACTATCACCAGCGCTCTGGCTTCTCAGGCTCCTGGCCACACCCACTCCCTGATCACACCTGCTTTTGGACAATACCCTGCTCCTGGACTAAACTTGTTCTTTGACTGCATTCTCCTTCCTGACCACACTCTGCTCCCTGACTACACTTGGCTCCCTAACCACCTTCTGTTTGTGACGACGCCCTACTCCTTGTCTATACTCTGCTTTCTGCCTATGCATTTTCTCATGACTCCACCTAGCATGTTGACCACAGATTTTCCCCTGACTATATGCCCTGCTACATCCCACCACCTGACTACATCCTGCTCCCTCACTATATGCTAATCCTAGGTATAGACTGTACTCTGCTCCTTGGCTACACCCTGCTTCTGACCATACCTTGCTTCCTGAATACACTCTGCTCCCTGACGACACTGAGCTCTTTGACTATACTGTGTTCCATGACTGCATTCATCTCACTGCATCTTGTGCTCTCTTCCTACATCCTGCTCTCTGACTACACTCTCCTCCCTGCCTACACCCTTCTCCCTGATTGCACTCTGCTCCAAGACTACATTTAGCTCCCTGCCTACACCCTTCCCTCTGCCTACATTTTCCTTCCTGGCTACACCTGTTCCCTGATTGCACTCTGTTCTGTGACTGTATTTCTCCACCTGACTATACTCTGCTCCTGGAGTACAACTGCTGCATGATGATACTCCGCTCTGTGACTATATTCAACTTAACTACCCCTGCTCCCTGACTACCCATACTTCTTGACTATACTCACACCCTGCTTAATGACTACATTCTGCTCCCTGACTGAAACCTTGTCCCTGACTAAAACTGGCTCCTGCGGCCTGACCACTCTCTACTCTTTGGTTACACTCTGCTCCATACTACCCTGGCCCCTGAATACCACCTGCTCCATAAGCATACTCTGCTCCTTCACTATACTCTGCACAGTAAATACAGTTTCCTCAATCCACTCAGCTTCTTGACTGTGCCAACAACATCCCCATTGCTTTCTTTTCTTCCCCCACTTTGGTTCGTATTGCTGGGCCTCTTGGCTAACCTGACTCTCAAACTGACCCACCCGTTGTCTTTCTGTAACACATGGAATATTTACTACCAGAACAATGGTGAGCAGATAGTAAATATTTGAGGTTTTGTGTGCCATAAAGTCTCTTCGGTGACTACCTAACTTGAATTGTGTGAAAACGGCCACATATAATATGAAAACAAATGGCTTTCTGCGTTTCAATAAAATTATTTTAATAAAATCAGGCAGTAAGCAGCATTTGATTCATGCATCCTAGTTTACCAACCTCTGATCTAGAATAACTTTTAATCGCTAGTAAAGACTCAGTACATGCCTACCACCATTTTTACCATTTCAACTAAAAACAAACACTTTCTTATATATTCTGCTTAAAGGGAAAGACAGATTAATAATTTATATAGATTCGAGAAGGAAGCAAATGGGGCCTAATTCTCTACCCCGTTATTTTCTTTCCTAGACTAAACTTAGCTTTATGTTGGAAGAACTATTTTTTTCCCAGACTCAGTAAAAGGAAAACTGAAACATCCAACAGTCTATGTATGTGGTCTCATTTTTAAGTAATGAACGACCACACACACAAGGTCATTTTAAGCCTATGAAAGTCTGCAGTGTGGCATAGTGCCTCTGCTACCTTTTGACAATATCTGTCATTCTATCGTAATTATATTTCTATAATACTGTTTTAGACTCCACAGGGGAAACGTTAAAGCACAAGTTACTTAAGTCTCAATGTGAATGTATTTCACATCTTTTACGAGTATTAGGTTTTCATAAATGGAACAAGAAGAAAACATGAACATTTGCGGTGGGAATCTTGTGGACAAATTTTATACTTCTGAATAGGTGTTCAGGTCAAGTGCAATTTTTTTTTTTTATTTAGGAGTGCCCTGCCTTCAGCTCAGGTCATGATCTCAGGGTCCTGGGATTAATCCCTGTATCAGGCTCCCTGCTCTGCGGGGAGCCTGCTTCACCTTCTCCCCAATTTGTGCTGTCTAGTTCTCTCTCTCTCTGTCTCTCAAATAAATAAATAAAATCTTTAACGAAAGATTTAACGAAAATCTTTCGTTAAAGATTTTATTTATTTATTTGTGACAGGGAGGGGGGGTAAAGGGGAAGGGAGAAGAACAAGGAGACTCTGTAATGAGTGTGGAGCCTGATACAAGGCTGGATCCCATGATCCTGAGATCATGACCTGAGCCAAAACCAAGAGCTGGATGGTTAACCAACTGAGCCACCCAGGTGCCCCTCAAAGGCAACTTTTGAACTACTTGATTTAAAAGCACTCCACTTGTTTCTTAGCTATGAAATTAAGCAATTTATTCAATTCTCTATGCTTCAATTTTTGTATCTCTTAAATGTAATAATAACAAAGCACTAAATGGGACTGGATACATTTAAGCTATTATGACTATAACTATCTAGGTCCTTTGTGCTGGTAGCAATTCTTACACAAAGGTTATATATAAATGTGGCACTCATATAACTTCTGGCACTTTGGGGGGTATTTTATAGCTTCAAGGTTTTCTACTAAGTTGGTTGATACATATAATCACTATATATCCTTGGGAGCAGGTAGTAATAGCCTCAGTATACATAGGAAGAAACTAGACCTCAGTAAATTAAAGGGGTTTTTACTAGTTTATTCAATTCTTTTATGTGTTCTTCTTAAGAGAAATAAGTTTCTCAGAGAATCATTTACCTAAATTATAACTACTGGCTTCTGGGGAGAGTATACATTTCAAAATGCTAGACTTTGGGGCCAACGACAACTTAATTTTTTTCTGTTGTGGCCTGGAAAACTTGGGCATTTTCATGAGAAGGTCAGCCTAGCACAGGAAAATTCTCAATTTCCAAAACCACTCTTTTTTATTTGCTTTTGATGCTTGAAAGACCTTCATATAAGGAAAACTCCTTTATCTGACTATTTGAAATACCACTTAAAATGGACTTGATCTTGGCAGATAGCACTCTGTGGTTTGGCTTCTACTACATCTCCAGTTTTATGTTCAGTCTTTCTTCTTGTCCTTTCTGTCCATCTCAGCTAGAAGTCTCTCTGTTCCTAAGACTTTGCTACTCCTACGTCTTCCAACTACATTTCTGTCTATTTGAAAACAAACCATTATTCCCTTGCAATTGCTATTAATGCTTTATGTTTCAGCTTACACATCATTTCTTTAGGAAAGCATTTCATGCTTTGATATGTCTTGATACTAAAGTTAAACTCCCCTCTTCTACAGTCACCAGCTTTTATAATTATTTGCATGTCAATCTGAAAGTGTTCATAAATGACTTTCTTCCTTGATAAAATATAAGTTCAATGAAGGCAGAAACCATGTCTCTTTTGTTTGTTGTTTATTTCTCAGGGTCTAGCACAAATTATACCCTTCATTAATATTTGATTCACTAAGTTATATCCCTTTCCAGGCACGAGTAACCAAAAATCACATCTTCTCTAGAGAGAATTCTGAGAAGGGAATGAGTTAAGAGAGCACAGTGATTGAGGTAAAAGAACAGTACCACCTGATTGAGGTAAAAGAACAGTAAAGGGAAATGTCACAGAAAAGGACTGTTTCAGAGACCAAAGAAAAACATAACCCATTCACTAATTCACATTACTTTACACTGTACATAGAAGTTAACAGACCCCTTTTTTCTTACGTAGTGCACTGTTGTGGAACAGGGATAAGAACATGATCATCAGGGGGCGCCTGGGTGGCTCAGTCAGTTAAGCGTCTGCCTTCAACTCAGGTCATGATCTCAGGGTCCTGGGATGCCTTCAACTCAGGTCATGATCTCAGGGTCCTGGGATCAAGACCCACGTCAGGCTCCTTGCTCATCAGGGAGACTGCTTCTCCCTCTCCCTCTGCTGCTCCCCCTGCTTGTGCTCTCTCACTCTCTTCGTCAAGTAAATAAATAAAATCTTAAAAAAGAAAAAAAGAACATGATCATAAGATATCAAGCCAGGTGAGTAAGTGGTGGCTATCATCCATGGGAAGCACTGGAAAAGAATAAAAGATCACATGCTCGAGAGGTTCAAATCGAAGCCTAATATTCAAAGAATCAGAATAGTTGCCATGGCTAGAGGGCTCCTGAGTACAGTGATATGAGTTGTGCATTTCACAATTTAAGAGGACATCATTCACCTATACTCTAACACCTGAAGCTAATATAACACAGTACATCAACTGGAATTAAAATAAAAACAAAGAGGATATCATTCACATATATTTGCAGCTACCTGTCCAAGTGGGCATTTAGATAACCTTTTGCTTGAATTATTAAAGGGAGAATAGCGTCTAGGCTAAGACCACTAAGATGATAATTGATGATTAATTAATTTTTTTATCAGGCCATGTTCAACTGAACCCCACTTTATCACATAAAGGGTTATTTATCACATAACAAGATATATGCAGTTTGGGGCAGGTGCAGCTTGTTGAGAAAAACATCAAAGGCTGAGACTCTTTCTATGTTCCTGCTTTATCATCTCTACTTGCAAGATAGGCTGGGACAGTGAGGATTCGTGCTGGGCACATTCTCTTCTTGAACAAAATTGGAAGACCTCAGTAGAGGAAGAAGGGGGATAGCTGATGTTGGATAGGCAAATAGTAGTGTCTGGCACATTTAGGGTTACATCTAAAGCTAGGACTGTAGCTCCTGCTTTCTGGCGGAAGACAAAATTTGATCACTGAGTTTGAGCCAACTAAGCTCTGGATATATTCCCTAACCTAGTTAAACATAAGTACAGGTCTGCCATTTAACCAGCATGCAACTTCAAAACACTGATTTTTAAAGTACTAAAGAATGGACAGAGGTAAAAAGAAAGAGGACAAAAGGAAGATACTCTTTTTGAATGAGATGCTTGAAAGGGATCATAAAATGAAAAAGCCTAAAGAACCAGTACTTAAAATAAAAAAGAATAGTAACATTTAATTTTCAAAATAGTAAAAGACCTATCTAGGTGTGGGTGGATAAGAAGGAGCATGCATTTAGATGCTGGCCCAGTAATTATTATGTGTAATATTAGACAACTTTATTACAACAGAACCTGCAGAGACTAGATTCACTGAATAACAACATCTAATTATATCAACAGGGATATCACTATGTTTTGCAGAGTGGGCCTATTTCATGCAAGAGTTTTTGTGTCATACTTGGAATTAGCGGTCCCTTTAAGAGGTGCATGTATATTCTCTTTCAAAAGAGATCTAATTGCTGCTGAGGAATCCAAAGGGAGTGAATTTAGAATCTTCTATTTTATTTGAATGACTCAATCATTCAGATTTTCCCAGGGAGAAAAATGTCTCCAGCATAAATGGCAAGTTAAGCTCTTTCATATGTAATAACTATTTCAACTAACCAGATCCTTTCTAAAGTGTTGCTTCTTTTGAGTTAAGTTATTCCCACTAAGTAATTATGTACTTTTGGGTGCTTCATGGTGCAACTAGAAAATCCAAATTAAAAGCGTTTAAGTTGGAAACATAGCTATCCATATAGCTTTCTTTGGTGCCTTTTTAACTAACTTTTTTTCAGGTTTTTTTATCTTTTTATCTCTATTTTTTTTTTTAATCTTATTTCCCAGGAAGTAGCCATAGCAAGAACTTGAGAACTAGTGTGAACCAGGGAAAATTACTCAGTTTCTCTGAGATTCCACTTTCTTATCTGTTACACTGAGATAAGAAGTACCTCAATGGTTTGAAGAGATGATTAAAGATTTCCTAATATATAAAATATATAGCAGAACTCGACACACAGTCGGTATTCTGTAAAAGTTTATCTCAATCCCACTTCTCTTCTTTCCCTCCACCTCCACCTCTTTCTTCCTTTTCCTTGTAGATGCAAAGTGTCAGGTCATTCCTCTTAATTTTGTAGACTCCCTCTTCTCTCTTGGCTGCCTCTTTGCCTTTTTTCAACCACTTGCATCTTGAACACTACTGTTAAATTCAACCATGACCTGAAGGTCTGAATTTGAGAAAGTGATTAAGACTTAAGAATAACCTCACATGGGAATATGGGAATTAAAACTCCCACAAACGGGCGCCTGGGTGGCTCAGTGGGTTAAAGCCTCTGCTTTCGGCTCAGGTCATGATCTCAGGGTCCTGGGATGAGGCCCGCATGGGGCTCCCTGCTCGGCGGGGAGCCTGCTTCCCCCCCTCTCTCTGCCTGTCTCTCTGCCTCCTTGTGATCTCTCTCCCTCTGTGAAATAAATAAAATAAAATCTTTAAAAAAAAAAAAAAAAACTCCCACAAACATTAGGCTCCCAGGAATGTAATAAAACCAATCCAGCAGGAAATAACTTGATGGCAGGCAGTCAAAGGATCCTCAGGAGGATCTCTTTTCCCATGCCTACACTGGCTGGGTCAGTGTTACCCACATTAAGATGCAAACATAGGGAGAAGGTTACTTTCTATACAGGAACAGTGCCTACGGCTATTCTAAATGGAAAATATGAAGTTCCCAAACCAAAAGAGATGGGGAATATTTAGGGTCAGGATTATCTAACATCTCCTCATCTAGGCTTTCAGGATTTAAAGCAGAGCTATATAACTCATTTGATCTCAGCAGGACAAGCTCATTGGAAATACAACATCTGTTCACCTAATGTTCTTCTCTCCATGTAAGTCTCATTACCTGATTGTTTGAAGTAAGACTTAAAAATTTCAAACAAGTGAACCTCAAAATGAGCATACATACAACCAGAATGCTAGAGTTACATCCATATCTTTCACTACACTATAAAATTCTTGCTAATAGAATCCTTTGCCTCGTCATATAACCTTTTTCTTCTTAATCAATCAAAACAATTTCTGTATACATCTATTTATTCAAACAGTAAACAAATACCAAGTATGTTTGATGTTTCAGACACTATTATAGGTTATAGAAAAAAGGTGGTGATGAAAATAAGCACATTCCCAGCCTGTCATGAACTACGGATATGAAATAAATAATGACACAAAAGTAACCATTGTTTGCTCAGCATACTTCTAGACTGAGTCTTTGTTACAAACATACACATTTTTCTTTTTTCTTTTTTTTTTCTGGTAACAGGCAACACTTCCCTAGAGGAGTGACCGTGTCTTTCTGACTGGGCCAATCATAGTACTCCACATTTTTCTAGCCATAGTAATTGGTCCAAAGTGGAGCATTGACCCAAACTGCCCCAGAGGATCCTTACTCTGGGTTTTTCTACCTGGAAACAAGTAGAAAACAATTGGGAAGAGTTCAGAAACTTCTGGGCTCCATCATGCTCACTTGATGAAGAATGTTCATTTGAAGTAGGAGAGGTTAAAGCCAAGCACAGACAGGCATAGATTAGATATAAACAGGAAAGAAATAAATGAAATTCTACTAGTTTTCTCCTTACTTCTAGAACTCAAAGTCCCTGGAAGTGACTTGGTTTCTGTACTGCCTCCCTAGATTCTTGAAGATACTTAGATATTGTGCAATATTTATCCTATATAATCCTATTTTTGTTACATTGTTACATTTCTGTCACTTGCAATTAAAAACATTCTTACTAATGGAAAAAAATAAATGTAAATCCATGTTTTTTAATGGTGAAACATGCTTTCAAGGAAATATATGGATCAGGAGATCGTAAAATAGAGGGAGTCATCTCATCTAAGAGGATAGGGAAGACTACCCTGAGGAAAGGCATTTACGCTGAAATCGTAAACGATGAGTCCATGTTAACTGGGAAAGGAGGGAAAAGGAACAGTAAGTAGAAGGGACTGATGGCCACATGTTTGAATTCCTGATGGAAGGCCAGAGTTCCTGAGACACTGACCTCCAGACCCAAATGGGCAAGGATCAAAGCACAAGAGTCTTGTGGGGCCATGTTTTTTCCTGACCAGGGTTATAAACATTAAACACTGGTTCACATATATATACTACAGACTTAATTTGAGGAGAATTTTTCCTGGCTGACATTGCATTATAAACTCTGCCATGACCAGAAATAAATCTTTATAAACATTAGTAATACCCATTCTCCTATAAAACTTATGGGGAAGCTAAGTAACTCTATGACTACGAAATGAATACAGATGAAATAAAATATAACTGAAAAGAATAGTACAAAATGGACTTTTGTTCTGTATACACAGACATCAGAGCTAAAAAAGAAAATCTGTGTCCTGCAAAATTTCATTAGGGTAAGAGATTCTACCAGTTAGGAAAATAGGTGATTACCTTGCCTGGATTTGTTTGCAAATACAAATATTTGATCAGGATCCAGGTCATTAGTAAAGAGACTGATAGATCCAAAAGTCCAGAAAAAAAAATGCTCTTTTTAAAGTTTGAAAGAAAGATGAGAAAGTGAAAGGGGAAATAAAGTAGTGTGGTATTACTGCTCCAAATACTTACATATCTTTTTAATGTATATAGATTTTCTCTTTAAATTCTAGGGGGCTATGGCCATAGTCATGCACCAGAGGGAACAGACATTAGTGGTAATTTAATGGGAATAGATATATCTAGAAAGAAAAATAAACATTAACCAACAGCATTATGTAAAATTTTAAGACAATCATAAACCCAAAGCCACTTACAATATTTTACTGTCTAGCAAAAGTCATCATTGCTTATAAAAACATGGCTTCACATAACGGCCACAGTCATTTAGAAGATAATTTGCCAGTAACTTGCAGAAAAAGATTTTAAAAAAACATACAGCAATGCTATTTCATTAGAAGGTATACCAAAACACATCATTTTAAGGTACAGGGAAACTCACTCATTCTGACTCAGCCTGTTCCCATCAGTGGGAAATGACTGACTAGCTCAGCCTCAAGACTAGCTCCATGTTAAATTAAAAAAACAACCTTCAATTAGTACTGTTATCCATATTCCTAACAAAGCTTATTAACTGCATATTTCTATGTTCAATGTCTATATTTAGTACTGTAATCTTCTTTATTAAACATTTCTTTTAGTAAAGTAAGTGAACATGTCATTAAACAATAGTTGTTAGAATTGTTTCCGTCCATTCTCCTCAGTTTTTTATGAAGTGAATTTTTAAGTCACTTAAGGGTGGAAGAACCAGGAAGATTAGGTTTGGTTAAGGCAAAAAGAAAAGAAACAAAAAAGGGAGCAAAACCCGCTGCTTAAATGGAGGTGGCTTGCTTCCTTTGAAGTCCTTGTGAATATTGCTTTGTGTTGCTAATTTCGAACACTCATTAGCATTAAAAAGCTTTAATTAAATGTTTAGTCCCTTGTGCTTGGTACCACATCACTTCTGAATTTTGTAGGTCAGGCCCTTTGCATTTCTTGTAGTTGAAAAGGCATAGTCTTCCCGGTGATCTACAAGCCCTTAAATCCTCTGGCCCCTGTGTACCTTTCCAGTCTCCTCCATACTAGCCAGCCTATCACTGATCATTCTCACACCGTATTTATTTACATTCAGATTCCCAGACACCAGAAGCCTCTTCTACTCTCAGGGTTTCCAGAACACTGTTACCAACTTAAAACACCTTCCCTCTCTCCTTAACTCCAATTCTTTCTTCAAATTCACAACACTATCTTTTTCAGGAAGCCATATTTGATCTCACCAGCTTGAGTTATTTGTTGCTTCTCTAAATAATCTTCTGGCATTTTGAGCTTGACTCTAATATAACCTTTGGTACTATAATTAGACATTTTATTTTTACCTACTCTAGTGCCCAGTATGGCTCATATAATAAATACCTTCTAAATATTCAATGAATAAATAGATTAAACAATGAATCACAAGTGAAAAAAAAATCTATGAACCAGGAAATGAGGAAGTCACCCATTCCTTAAAAAAATTGCAAAAAATTGTTCAAATGCCCCAAATAACTTTGATGTCTTAAAAATATTCTGTCTAGTTCTTTCTAAACTAATTATTTATACTTGTAATTATTATATTGGTATCCTTTTGAAGCCCTCTCATTCATAAATCTTTTAAGCATAATTAAGTTGACACTAAATTATACCGAACTCATCTGTACATCTGACTTGCAAAATTCATATTCAGTTAATATTCATTTTTCTCCAAAGTATGCAATCTTAAAATGGCCCCATACAGTTATCAGCTTGATGCTAATGTAGACCAACTGAACTTTCTTTCTTTCTTTCTTTCTTTCTTTCTTTCATTCTTTCTTTCTTCCTTCATCCCTCCCTCCTTCCCTTCCTTCCTTCCTTTTCTTTCTTTCTTTCTTTTCCTTCCTTCCTTCCTGCCTTCCTTCCTCCCTTCTCTTTCTTTCTTTTCTTTCTTTCTTTCTTTCTTTCTTTCTCTTTCTTTCTTCCTCTCTCCCTCTGTCTCTCTCTCCCTCCCTCCCTCCCTTCCTTCCTTCCTTTCTTCCTTCATTATTTCTTTTTTTTTTTAAAGATTTTTTTTTTTTAAGATTTTATTTATTTATTTCACAGTGGGAGAGAGATCA
>LNAC01000321.1:2007276-2034501 GCA_002007465.1 Ailurus styani | reverse complement strand
TCCTCCTCCTCCTTCTTCTTCTTCTTCTTCTTCTTCTTCTTCTTCTTCTTCTTCTTCTTCAGAAGGCTCTGGAACTCAACATGGAGCCTGAACTCACACCAGAGATCAAGACATGAATTGAGATCAAGAGTCACATGCTTAACCAACTGAGCAACCTACTCATCCCCTCACCACCCATTTTTTTTTTTAAGTAGGCTCCATGCCCAGCACGAAGCCCAAGGACAAACAATTCATTCTGAAAAATGGCAGGTGACCCCACAACTTCTCAATTAATTGTCCATGGTATATAATATTCACAACAAATTCTACTTTGAAACATAGTTTTGGCCTAGGTGAACCTTAGAGCAGTCAGCTAATCTGAGTAGAACTTAAAGCTCAAGTTCATCTAGTTATCTGCTTCAACTCTCAAGATTGTTCTTTGCCTCACAATTTCATCACAGTTTGGCTCAGTAATGAGAATGTGGAATAAGCATGTAAGACTGAAATCAGAGAAGGAGACAAACCATAAGGCACTCTTAGTCATAAGAAACAAACTGAGGGTTGCTGGAGGGGCGGGATTGGGGGGATGGAGTAACTGGGTGATGGACATTAAGGAGGGCACATGATGTAATGAGCATTGAGTATTATATAAGACCCATGAATCACTGACCTCTACCTCTGAAACTAATAATACATTATATATTAAGTAATTGAATTTAAATTTAAAAACAAACAAAACAAAAATAAAAACAAAAGACTACATAGGTATGAGAAACATGATGACCAGGCACCAACTCCATCCTTCTCCCTCCTGACTTTGTTTAAATTGCTCCAGATAAGCAGGTTATCAGATTCTACTGTCCCTGTTTTCCTCAATATGCAATGGCTGAACTACTCCCTTTGACAGGAAAATATTAAATTTCTGTTTCTTGCTATGGTCAACATTTAGTAAATAAGATTTTGGTAGTAGTTGGTGGCTGTCAAACATTTTTTCATTGTTTTCCCCATGATGTTTTTGTGTTTGCTTTGGTTTTCAGTTCTCTGACTGCTGTATACTAACTGAACTGAAGGACAAGTTAGTAAAATGAATCTTGTTTTAGTTTAATAAAACTCAAAACCAGTTTGAGTTTCTGTACACATGTGGAGAAGTGACTGTTTTAAAATAATTATAATTATACAATAATTAAAAGAAATCACTACTCTCCTCCTAATTTTACTGTAAATTTTTGAGAGTCAATTAAGGGTTACCTTTTCACTTAGAAAGATGCAACTCTTTGTTAAGCATTTTTGGAAGTTAAGACTTGTGAAAAGTAATGAAATATGACCTTGTGACTAGTTCAAAAATTTACTATAAAACTGATAAAGATCAATCAAGTGCCACACTAATAATTTATTGGGATATTATAATAAATATGGTGAAGGCTATTTTTCTCCTAATTAGGTAATAGAAAATGAACACTGAAGTTGTGAAGGCTTAGTCATTTACTAGCTTTGAGATTCTGGAAAGTCAGTTACACTGAGTATCACTTTTCTCCTCTATAAAATGGAGAAACTAATACTTTGCAGGTTGGCTGTGAGCATTAATAATGATATATGAAACACTTAAACAAGGCCTAGCATTTATTAGGTTTCAAAACATAGCAGTTATTACTATTACTGGCAATTTAATGTACTATTTATTGTGTATTATGAGGTCTCCTGCATTATAATCACCTGGTGAGCTCAAAAAAAAAAAAGTTACTAATCTACAACCCAGAGATCCTAAATTAGAATATTAGGAAGTTAGACTTAGGCCTCTGATTTTTTAAGAAACATCATTAAAGAATGATTTTTATTTATCCTATTAGCTGAGCACTACTGTATTGAAGGGTACAACTCAGCTTTAACAAGATGAATAGAGTGTATGTGATCACAATATGATTGTGGCATCTGAACTTTCTACTTAATATTATGCTTTCATGCTTACCATTTTATATGGCCTCACAATGTTCCCATTAATATGATCATTTGTATGCTCAGGAATCCATAGTGTAGACTAATCTTTTTTGTGCTGATAAATTGTATCTTTGGCACTTGGTAAATCATATTATAATGAACTATTTTTAAAAATTGTTAAATTGAAGACGGTTGTAATATATTAACTTACGCTATGCTAGAACTAACGTCAAAAGAAAAAAAAAAGTTTTGCTACTGTTTTGTGGTCCGCTGTTTATATGTTCCCAAGGTGCACATTTTATTTATTTATCTACTTATTTATTTATTTGAGAGGGAAAGAGAGAGAGTGGGCGGGGGGAGAGGCAGAGGGAGAAAGAGAGAGAGAATCTTAAGCAGGCTCCATCCCCAGGGCAGAGCCCAACATCAGGTTCCACACAGGCCTCGATCTCATGACCTGAACTGAAATCTAGAGTTGCACACTTAACCAACTGAGACACCCAGGTGCCCCATCCAAGATGTACTTTTAAGTAGGCTCCACACCCAATGTTGGTCTCGAACTTGCGACCCTGAGGTCAAGAGTTAGATGCTTTATCAACTCAGCCAGCCAGGCACCCCTCCAAAGTGTACTTTTAACCTCTATACTTTGTACAACTGATCCAGGTACCATAATGAAAGTGTAAAGCCCTCATATACTGTCTGCTAAATATTTGAGACTGTTCTTTTCTGGGACCCAGGGGGCATCAATTTAACAGAGGGGTCATTTGGAGCAACTAGTATCTATCTATCTTGTGGCAGTAGAAGTCTTCATCAGCTCATTGGGTGGGAGGAACTCAATTGTGAGAAGTGCACAGAATTATCCAACATTTTATAGACCCTTTTATAATGAAATCTAGAAAGCAATTATCCATTAGCACATCTGCACTGGCCCTGGGAAAAAAATAAACAGTTAACATTAATGAAATTGTAAGCATTGATTAATCATTCCTTTTAGAATCATTCCTTTTGGTTCTTACAGCCAAGAAGTTTGCCATCACCCAACTTAATAAGGGGCTCCTCCCATGCTGGTTTTACTATCATGATTATTAATTTTCACACCTGTGATTGTTTGCATCAGCTAACTTCAGCTTCAACAGGCTGAGCCCTCAGAGGCAATTGCATCTAAAAGTGCTCAGATGAATGTACAATTAGCCTACTGTCAGGAAACTGCAGTGCACAGATCATATGTTAATACAAGGAAATCTGGATGTTTCCCTCCTAATGCTCATCAAGACTTAAAGGTCAGCAGGGAGTTCAGGAAGTTTCTAACACCATTCTTTTCTCTCCAATTAACTTCAGTTCTAAAATATCCAAAGGGACCTAGAGTATTAATTTAAAAGTATTGTGAGTGAAATGGGGTTTTATGAGGCCAAATACAGACCAAATTTATTTCAACCTATTTCCAGCCAAGCAGGATGATACAAAAGGTTAAGTATCCCAGGGTTTGGTCATGTCAGGATACTACTACTGGTTTTTTGAATAGAAATGTATGATCTAAAAGCAATCTTTAAGATTATCTCAAATAATTCAATTAAACTGACCTTTGTTGAATGTTTATGTTATACTGCTCATTTTACAGTTAAGTACAAGCTGAAGTCTAGAGAGGATGAATTATTTGTCCAAGTCCTATAATTAGAACCCCACAGTCCAGATTCTTAACTAGTGTACCTGGTAAACTGTACATTTACCTTACTAAGTCTTAACAAAGTGATAGAAGCTGTACCTTTACAAGTTGCCTCTAAGTTGTTATAGAATATATGAGAAAATCTCCTGGGTTTTTCTCCCATTCTCTCTAGGCTTTGCATAATTTATTACTAGATTTGAATGCTCCATTAAGAAATGCTATGAATGAGATTCCCTGGTAGCTCCCAAGGGCTGCAAAATCTGTGGCAATCTGAAAATTTTCTGGACTCAACATTAACTCTTGTTGTAAGATTAAGGAATTATATGTGCATGTTTTATGCTATTGTCAAAAGAGGCATTATAAATTCAGTTCAATAATTAATCACAAATGAATAAGCCTAGTAAAATTAAGATTTAATTTAGTTAAAACATAGGTTCCACATGGGACTTACAAAAATTTTTTTTGAAATAAAAATGTGTAGCACAGATTGAGAGCTGTTTGTTTACCTCAACGTATTTTGCACAAGAAGCCTGAGAATTGTTATTAAACTTCTTTCTTAGGATAACACATTGTAATCAGAGAATTTTAAAATGCAAGTCAAAAATACATGGACATTGTTAACTAATTTGCATATGCATATGATTAGCACAATAATAGCTAAGAGAAATCCTGTGTAAAATGACCTCAGGGGTTGAAGTTCAGAAAAGATGTCACATAGTCTTTAAAAAAAAAAAGAAGGGCGCCTGGGTGGCTCAGTGGGTTAAAGCCGCTGCCTTCGGCTCAGGTCATGATCCCAGGGTCCTGGGATCGAGGCCCACATCGGGCTCTCTGCTCAGCAGGGAGCCTGCTTCCTCCTCTCTCCTCTCTCTCTGCCTGCCTCTCTGCCTACTTGTAATCTCTCTCTCTGTGTCAAATGAATAAATAAAATCTTTAAAAAAAAAGAAGAAGAAGTAGACTGAAACAGTGTATATTTAAAAAAAGATTCATGCACTATATTAAGGACTCCCAACCACTTTGAGGGTCATGATGGGAAAGAGAAAGAAGGTAAAGGCACATGTGAAGCAAAGGGAAAGGCACTGCTTTACTTCCCCAGCTTTCTCTAGAGTCAAGCATGAATGGCTTTCATAGAAATAGTATCATGATTCCAACTTAGCTCTGGTAACTAAAATGGCAGGCATATCTTGTCATGATACTCAACCAGCTCAGGTCATTAATGGTATTTATATTTGTTAATCCCCAAAGAGGAACTCCTGTGTCATATATTCCACTGAAGGTCTATTTTTCTCTTCAATTTCTGGGGTTGGTGATACTGGTAGCCAAACCCTTCATATCCATTAAAGGTTATTAAGTCATGTCACAGGTTTTCAACACATTTTCATTTTTCACAAAAATCCCCATAAACAGATATTCTAAAGCAGATTTTCTCATTCTGTTCAATCCACCTTACCCCATGTCTCTGATCTCACTTAAAACGAGAGCTGTGTGCCTTACCTTGGCTGACAAGGCACTGCATGAGAGAAATTCATGCCTACCACCAATTTAAAGTGGTACTTTTTACTTTCCATTTATCAAGATAGTTTAATTTCTTCATAGCACTTATGAAACTACCTGATGTTTCCTATTGATTTATTTACTCACTATCACCCTACGCACATCAGTGAAGATCTATGACAGCAAAGATTGTGTCCATTTTGTCCACTCTGTAGGACCTACCATATATCTGGCATATTAAGTGCTCAATAAACATTTGTAGAAAAAAACTTAACCATTTGCCTTGCCCCAGCATAGTGTCTAACACTTAATAAGATCACATACATTTATATTGACTGAGAAGATGAATTGGTTTGAACTGGAATTCTTTTTTTTTTTTTAGTTCACAGTTTATTTTAAAAATTCTGAAAGAAGACACTGCAAATTCTAAACTTTTAGTAGTGCTACCCATACACAATCATCTGGTCAAGAACCCAGTAAAAGAGCCTCCTTTCAAGGAAGGCTTGCAACAGTAGAGTTGTACAGTATGGATGTTTCTTACTACAAGAAAAAAATTATACATGGCACATTCTCATTTGTATTTTGTAATGTAAAAAGTTACAAACATACCTAATTAAATAAATAATAATAATAAAAAAATTTGAATGTCTTTGTTAAGTATCCTAAAACCACTACATAGAATAATGGCAACTTTCACTCACAGATTATTTACATGGTAATACCCAGTGTGGGTACACTGCTACAAAACTCAAAACAGAAGGAGTAAACTTGAAATGTTTCCATAATAAAGATCTAGCAGCACGACTATCTAATGCTGTTTTATCCCAATTGCTTCTGAAACTGAAATGGAATTCTTTAAACTAACCACTCTTCCCAACTTAGCCTTAACCTCAGGGGTATAGAATCCACTCACACTTCTTAGGAAAATACTGTAAATTTCATGTGCAATTTTCTCTGATTCTTTTTTAGTGTTTTTATCTATCTAGGGAAAGGAACATGGATTTAAAGTCAGTCAGAACTTGGTTCAAATTCACAAATTAATTTGTGAACGTAAGCAATTTACTTAATTATTTGTGGGATGTTTCTAAGACCCACCTCCCACATAAGAAAAATTGGAGTAATAAGAGCGACCATGAAAATTAAGAATAAAAGCTAGTATTAAGCACCCCATAAATTGAGGATCATAAATAATAAAAATGATAAGTACAATAAAACTAATATTTTAAAAACATCTTTTTAAAAAGTTCTTCTTAAGGTGAACAGAATAGTTCATAAATCACTTTTCCTAATTAAGTTCATTACTTTCCTGTTGACTCCTTGATTTTCTCTCCTAAATTTATTTCTACTCAGCTATTTTTATCCATCACTTTAAAAATTACATTATTTTGTTTTTTAAACTCAAAATATATTTGACATGTAGTACAACATGTTGATTTGATATATTCATTATTTTTATATGAAAAAGGACTGTTAATTTATTTTATAGAAGCCTACCACTTATAATTATCCTTTCTTGTCTCCAAACCACTAATTTGCTTTTTTTTAAAAAAATGCATACCTCAAATGTGTCAAATTTTGTGCTTTCTCAGTGTCTTCGCACATGCTATTCTTTAAGTTGGGCATCCCCCTGCCCCCTACCACCATCCAGCTTTAGTTACCTCTGTTCACCCTTCATGGCTCAGCAAAATTTTCATTTGCACAAGACAGACTGCCTATACTTCCAGGCCAAGTCTTCTTGTTGTATGTTTTTATGGTGCCTTCTGGTTTTCTTTCATAGACCTTTCTCAGTTTGTAAGTGCTATAATGAATATCAGATTAATATGTGTCTCCTTCCACTCTGTAAGGTCCTTGAGAGCAGGATCATACCTATTTGTTCAGCACACCGCACAGCACATAGTAGGTGGAAGATTCTCAGTAAATTATTTGTTGAATAAATGGGGGGCAGACTGCTCTGAATTGTATTTCTGTGAATTTCTGACCATTGTTTCTATCTTAGTATCACCCATTCTCTTATCTGGGTTTTCCTGAAAGCCCTGATTAAGAAAAAGATTTTCACAGTTGGCCTTACTGAAATCCCCCCCACCTTTTTAAAAAAGATTTTATTTATTTATTTGACAGAGAGAGATTACAAGTAGGCAGAGAGGCAGGCAGAGAGAGAGGAGGAAGCAGGCTCCCTGCTGAGCAGAGAGCCCGATGCCTCGATCCCAGGACCCTGAGATCATGACCTGAGCCGAAAGCAGAGGCCTTAACCCACTGAGCCACCCAGGCGCCCTGAAATTCCTTTTCATATGGAAATTGGTAACTTTCTGCCTGGAGTTTGCCATCTCCACCTTCTGCCTTTATCCCCAGCTGGACTGGGTATGCTTCTGTTTTCCTCTACTCTGTTCCCCTCCCTCACACCAGTACCAGATCCTCCCACCGTGAACAGCTTTTCTCATCCTTGCGTCTCCCTTCAGCCATCTTGGGTCTCTCCTTCCTTTTCTGAGCCACCCATGTGCCTGTTGCTTAGATTTCTGCTCTCCTCTCCTCCGTATTGAAGGAAGACTGATTCCTGCAGGGTGTGTTTCCCAACGTCTGCTGAGAACTAGCTTCCAGACAGAGCTGTCCAGTGAAATTGGAGAACAGGAGAAAGAAAGAAAGAAACCAGGGCACTTTTCCCCACTTTTATCTGTTCTGGGTTGGGTTTCCAGCAGGGGCTTCACCTCCTTCACATCTTCTGCTTCCATCAAGCAGCCCCCTGGCATGATTCTGGTTCCCATTAGGTATCCCTGACTCTGCTATCTAGTCGTTTATAATGTCACGTCCTATAAGGAAGCCTGGCCACTGGACCACCACCTTCTTCCTTGTTCCTCCAGTTTCCAGGGCAGTAACAGCTCCCAGTGAAGCTCTCTGACTTCGTTGTCACTCTCCGTTTAGCCTTTCTGCAATTTCAACAATCCTAGCTACCTGTATTATGTTCCCTCTACATCGCAGTGCTTCTCAAACTTTTTGGTTTTAGGATTCCTTTACTTTGTTAAGTATTGTTGCTGACATTGTGATTTACGGTAAGAAATATATATTCCTTTTTAAAAAAAGATTTTATCTATTTATTTGAGAGAGAGAGAGAGCACGAGTGGAGGAGAGGGGCAGAAGCAGACTTCCCACTGAGCAGGGAGCCCCATGTGGGTGCAATGTGGGGCACAATCCCAGCACCCCAGGATCATGACCTGAGCCGAAGGGAGACACTTAACTGACTGAACCACCCAGGTGCCCCAAGAAATATATATTCTTTGCACAAAGGAAAAAAAGATAAAAGATTTCCATGCAAATAGTTTACTTGTAACTGTGCGCCCAGAAGTAGGTATGAAGTTTAGAAGTGAACAAGAAAGGTGGAAAAGCCAGTACAAAAATCTTTTGTTTGATGACTGGTCTCATCACTAGTGTTCCCATCTCAAGATTATTTGAGAAGTGTTATGAGATGTAGCTTATAACTGTCTAACCTAGGAACAAAGGAACAATGCTGATCCTTTGACTTTTGACTTCCATTGGCCAAGACTGGCTCCACAGGCGTTAAGTGCTCTGCACTTCCTGGTTGCCTACTGGATGATTCCAAGAGGATGCTCACTAATATACCAAACACATAGTGCAGCCTCAGAGAACCAGGGGTGAAGCTTGTAGACAGGGGTCAAGGTGATGTATTCTCAGGTAGCAGCTGCACAAAGCTGCCTTAGTCTGCATGGCACCAGCAGCTTTAAGAATGTAAGAGTGTGGCTGAGAGGGCACAAAGTTGTGTCACATCAATTCTCTTCATACAAGGCCCACTTCAACCTCTGTGCAGCTAAGCTTGTACGTGGTCTCTGTTGATTAATGTTGGTATTTAATCTGTCAGTTGTTCACTCATGTCAGGATAATACATATTCCAAGCTGGCCATAAACAATCATGTTGTGTGAGGAAAAGACAAAAGTCTTATGTAAATTAGGATGTATGGCATTGCTTGATTTTGCCATTCATACAAAGATCATCATTCTGCCATGAAAAGAAATCAGATTGGTTCAACATATTTAGGTGTTTTTGTTCACAAAGACTTTTTCTTCAAATGTCCAATTCCTTGAGTTCTTTAGATTAGGTTGGAAAATCAGGAGGGTTTTTTTTTTTTTTTTTAAGATTTTATTTATTTATTTGACACACAGAGAGAGATCACCAAGTAGCCAGAGAGGCAGGCAGAGAGGAAGAAGCAGGCTCCCTCGATGTGGGCCTCGATCCCAGGACCCTGAGATCATGACCTGAGCTGAAGGCAAAGGCTTTAACCCACTGAGCCACCCAGGCACCCAAAATCAGGAGTTTTGATATATGATTTGATTCTTCTGAGATACTTCCTTCTTAAATTTATTTCTTGTGCACCTACTTTTGCTATGAAATTTGGAGACTGTTTCTTTTCTTTTTTTTTCAACCTGCTTACTGCAAATCAGAGTATTTAGCTTACCTTCTTAATATCTCTCCTGACTCAGAACATAGAGCTATTCAGTCCTAAGAAATATGAATGCTATATTACTTGTGTGGAATATCTGTGGAAGCATTCCCTTTCCTAGGGCAAGTATAAAGTTGTCAAACTACAAAAAATTAGTAACAAAATTGGAGAAAAGACTACCCGCAGTCTGTTCCAAAAACATATGCTTATGTCATGATAGGCTTGGAATTTTGGTTTGGCAGAAAGTAACAGTTCCACCATAAATAATTATTGGTCCTACTTGCATGATTTCAGACTGGAAGCTGAACTTCTGTTATTTTTTTTTAAATCCTACTTTAGTCTCTTTTCAAAAGAGCTATCAGCCCATCCAATATATTTTATTTTCTAAAAGCTTGCGTTTAAGACATTGTCTGTTCTAATTACAGTTGCATATATGACTCAAAATCAGGCCTGTAATTGACTAACTGCAGTCATAATCAGTGGGCTGAGAGACACTTTAGTAAAGGGGAAAAGATTATTGCCTTCTTTATAAGTCCTTCCACTAATCTAAATCTCAATCTAAGCCCTCCACCATGCACTGGATTTAGATTTTTTTTTTTCCAGTTGAATTCAAACTGTATACATAATTTTGAATTCTACTTTATTTCCGAGTAATGTTTTAATAATATAACTCTTTGAAAAAACTCAGTTTTGTACATTTATATTTAGTCGAGCTGCCAAAAGCACTAATCAGGCGCTTACTCACTGGGTGTAGTTTCTTAGAGGAACACACACACACATTTGGAAAAGAAATTGAAGAAATGAGAATTTATACCAGTCAGGAATTTATACTATTATATACCAGTAAACAATGCTACAAATATTTGTAAGTTTGGGAGGAGATATTACCGGTTGAGTTTAAAACACTATTAAATATTATATCTAATTATAAAGGGCACTTGGTACTTTCATATAGTAAAATCTCTGCTCTATTTAAAAAGCATACTGTGTCATTGGACTTGCCATTCTTTGGATACAAACCAACTCACTTTAATAGGTAGATGTAAATTTTAGTACCTCAGTATCTCTTTCCAACTAGTAATCGTAGGCTCTCAGCCTCTTTTCAGGTTCCCTACTCTTTTAATATCTGGGCAAGCCAGATATTAAAACCCCAGTGTGTTTTGGGGTTGCTTGTTAAAGGAGCCAGCATGAAATTCCCTAATTCATGGGCATAAATTAGTTTTATCTTGCAAGTCTTTTCCAGTTGGAAAGTTCTGTGATTTAAATTTAGCATTTGAATATAAAGATGATTGTGTTCTCTGGGGCTTTGCATGTTTTATTGAATCTCTCAAATGAGATTGTAAATACTTCATCAGTAAATACTACATTTTACCCATTTTATTTTTTCCATCTAATAAACAACTGGGTAAATAATAGGTAGCTAATAAATGCTTCCTAATATGTCAGTGAATTGATCTTTCTTTGTAAAGAAGAGTATTCATTTTTCACTGCACTGTACTGCTTTTCACCTAGAATTTTCAATGCTTATTGAAAAAACACATTTACATCTGACACTTCCTGTGCTTAGAGTCTTGGAGTGAATTTTTTCTCTATTTTTCTGAGGTTTATAATGGCCAAATCTGCAATAAGGTTACTTCCATAAAATACTGAATGATTAATGATTTTAATAATATTAAACTGCTCTTAGTAGATTGCTAATGACATTAGAATCAGGATATAAACCAAAGCAGCTGGTCATAATCACTGATGTTGAAAACATGTGGCTTTCACTTGCACATCTTCTAAATCAAGTACAAAATTTTCTCAACCAAATGTACTTAGGAAAAACATAAATATAGCTATAAATCCAAATTTTAATTACTGTGTTTGAGACTATATCAAGAATTTTGAGATGTGTAATCAATTTGCCTTAATTATATAATATACATATCTAGCTACCCATATTTTTAAAATATGCATCTTTCAGGAAACCCAAAGGATTTTATGACTAATAAAAGAACTGATTTTTGGTAATGTAATTTTTCACGGAAAAACAGAATAAGTGCAGTATTTGAGAGATTATTACTCCAACCATTTGGCAATACTTGGTTAGCAAAACCCGTGCTAGCAATTTTCTAACTTGTCCCCTCAGCCATGAAGATTTTTAAGCTAGGAAAGTCTGGGTGGTTCAGTTGATTGAGCAGCTGCCTTTGGCTCAGGTCATGATCCCAGGGTCCCGGTATCGAGTCCTGCATCAGGCTCCTTGCTCGGCGGGGAGCCTGCTTCTCCCCTGCCTCTGTCTGCTGCTCTGCCCGCTTGTGCTCTCTCTCTGACAAACAAACAAATAAATAAATAAAATCTTTTTTTTTAAGATTTTATTTATTTAATTGACAGAGAGACATCACAAGTAGGCAGATAGGCAATCAGAGAGAGGGGGAAGCAGGCTCCCCACGGAGCAGAGAGCCTGATGCGGGGCTTGATCCCAGGACCCTGAGATCATGACCTGAGCCGAAGGCAGAGGCCCATCCCACTGAGCAACCCAGGTGCCCCAAATAAATAAAATCTTTAAAAAAAAAAGATTTTTAAGCTAAAATCCATCACTGCTTCCACCAAAATATCATTTTCCATGCTTCTCTTCTAGATAAAGATGGCCAAGAGGCACATACCTGGTTAATAAAATATATAAGTTGGCATTGTTGGTTGTCCTTCAAGAGGGGCCAAATCAGTTGGTATTTGCCTTTTAGTGTCCTTTCCCCCTTTCTCAATTCTAACACAAGCATGATGCCTGGAGATAAAATAGTCATCTCACGACGGGGAGGTAATAAACATATGCTAAGTGGTGGAGCAGAAAGTGCCTGGTGTCTGCTGGTATCATGAAGCCCACCGTGGCTGTTCCTGACTATCTTTCTTTGAACTTTTTATTATACTGATAAATAAGTTGTCTTTCATTTAAGCCACAACATACTTCTTGACTGATTAACCACTTTTATTCAGATAAATTCATATAAATTTGATTCTTCAAACAGTATACCTGATGGTTAAAAACATGCCCTCACAAATCATGTGTATATACATTGGATCTTGTCATCATTCACAAGTAGTTAAATGTGTAACTGTAAGCATATTTCTTAGGTAAGAAATTTAGTTGCCGCTGCAGTGAAAACAGGGACAGTAAGACTCAAGTAAAAGAATCCTGTTTTTACAATCACATTATTATATTTCAGGATTTTTTTTTCTTTGAAATAGAAGAAAAGTACAGAAAAAAACTGTATACTGGATCTTCTTCCAAAGTAAAAGAAATAGTAATAAGATGTTTGGAACCCTTGTCAGTCAGTGTGTAGATCTTTATGACAAATTTCTTCTTGGCAAAAGGAAACACCACAAGGCATATTGATTTCATGCAATTCTCCAACTCCTACCAGAGTCTTTCTAAATTCAAACAAAATGAACATTTGTTTGGAATCACTGATATCTTTGCAAGGCATTATACTAGATACTGTAGAGGAGATAAAGATAACTGAATCCCATTCTGTGCCATCACACAGCTTATAATCTAAACGGAAAACACAAGATAAAACACAATAATATCCTCTGGTGATTTGAGCACAGGCTTCATACATAATCATTTAAAACCCAATATATAATCTAAAAATAAATAAATAATAAAAAATAAAACCCTACATATAATCTTTGTTTTGCTTTTAGTAGATTTTCAGTAAGTATTTATATGTTAAATAATACACATAGAAACAAATTTCTCCGGAAAAGCAGAGTAGGGTGCAATTAATTTTGCCTAGAGGATCAGAGATCGTTAATACTTAGATATTTGAATTGAGTTTGGATGAACATGACATTGATAATTAAAGACTTTTCTTTAAAAAAAGATTTTATTTATTAGAGAGAGTGCAAGAGTGAGAGAGATCACAGAGTGAGAGGGAAAAGCAGGCTCCCTCCTAAGCAGAGAGCCCCATGTAAGGCTGGATCCCAGGACTTTGAGATCATGACCTGAGCCAAAAGCAGACACTTAAACGAATAAGCCACCCAGGCACCCCAATATTTAGAGACCTTTTTAAGGAAGTGGTTGAAAAACTGGGATAAGGGCATTTTATACATGTGCAAAGTGATGAAGGTGTTAAGAAATAAATGGTATATTTCAAGAGTGACAAATACTCCCCAATAACTAGGGATCAACACATAACGGGCAACAAGAATTTAACCATCAGCTGAAGCAACTTCATATAGGATTTGGACTCTCCTGCATGGAGTTTGGATATTATCTTGTAGGCCATGAAAAACCATTCAACTTTTTAAACCAGAAGAGTGATCTAATCCTGCTTGAGTTTGGAAACATAATCTTGGACAATGTGAGGATTGGTTGAAGACATTGAAACTTAAATGCACGGGACCTGATCATCTGCAAGAATGTCTAGGCAAGAATCATTAAGAATTAGATTGAAGGTTCTAGAGTCAAAATAATGAACAAAAGGTGAACATATTAAACAATAAATCTGGCAAACATTTGGTTGGGTGGTTAAGAGAGGAGTAGTAAATCTGAGATGTGACTTAGCTGGAAAGATGAGAAGATGAGACTCGACTAACCTAAAGAATACAATATATGATAAAAATGCAGAGAGGAAAATACTGAGTTTAGTTTTAGCCATATGGTGTCTGAGGTGTCAGGACTATATGTTTATATAAGTGCTCGGTAGAAAGACTTGTTCTATATTGCTTGTTTGTAGGAATTCCAAATAAGATGATATTTTTTATTGATCCTTGTATTTTTAGAAGGTACAATTTCTAATAACTCTAATGATTGCAGTGTAACCACAATAATACCTTTTTTGCATAACAGTTTACAAAATTTAACTCTCACAATAACTGTAAGGTCATTGGGACAAGAGTTATTATTCTAGTCTTTCAGATGAATCAACAAAAAGTGAGAAAATGGCAATCACTTATATAAGGGCAGACAGCTGAATGTATGATGAAGCTGCACAGAACACAAGTCTTTCAAATCCTTTTCATTTAACTATTTGGTTTTGTGAATAAAGAGACAAGCAGGAAATTCACCAACTCCTTTTGGTGATAGGAATGCATGTCATAGCATATACAAAATACTATTTTGGGAGAATCACTACTTTATGTGTGTGTGAGTGCGTGCGTGTGTGTGTGTGTATGCATATATACGTATTACATATAGTATGTATATATGTGTGCATATGCATGTATAAGTATATATAGACATAAATATATGTAGTTCTTCATTTACTTTAACCAAAATGATATATTTTAATAGACTGAGTGCAGCAGCAGAAATGAGAATGTTTTACTATCAAGATAGATATTGATATTTTTCAATAATGTAAAACAAATGCTACACTTTCCAGTAGTTTATTTTCCTTGAAAATATAGTTATTTTATAAAACCATGAAATTACTTGTATTAATGTTATTTTTTAATTTTAATTTAATTTAATTTAATTTTATTATGTAGAGAGAGAAAGAGAGAGTGAGTGTGGGGGGACAGAGGTGCAGAGGGAGAGGGAGAGAATCTCCAATCCCCAAGCAGATTCCACGCTGAGCATAGAGCCCCATGTGGGCCCCATCACATGACCCCAAGATCATGACCTGAGTAGAAATCAGATGCTCAACCAACTGAGCCACCTAGGTGCTCCATTAATGTTATTTTTAAGAGAATTGATAAATAAATATTTGCATTTTCTGTTTCAGTTTCAAATACAGTGAATCTTGATATTTATCCACAAAAGCAAAAGGTCATTGAGGCTCTCAATAATTTTTAAGGGTATAAAGGAGTCCTGAGACCAAAATATATAAGGAGAACTACTATTATAAAATATCCGATAATTTATATGTGGCTGTTGCTTTAAACCTTCATGATACATCTGTAAGGGTTGAGGCAGTGTAACATGAGTTCACAGGTTCTAAGCCTTGTTCAAACCCTAGCACCACCACTCACTAGCTATGAAATCTAAGCAACCTATTTAACTCTCCAGAGCCTCAATTTCTTTTAACACTATAATGGTAGTAAGGTAGATAGCTGAGCTACTTCCAATTAACCTAAGAGTTATGCCATGGCTTTTCAAGGGCATGGTGATGAAAAAAGTCTATCCCAGGTTCAGGCAATAAAAGGATGCACTTTCTATAGAGAAAAATCAATAAAAAACTTACTAGAAATCAATTTGCTCTTATTATCACCACATACCTGCAATTCTAAATAATGTCAGTGATGACAAACTCATTCTCTGAAACATCTTTCATTAGACTAAATTCTTAACCATTGCCTGAACCCAGGGTGGCTGGCTTCGACTGCCCCACTGGTACAGACAACCATAGCTCTTAGATTTTCTGGAGAGCCCTCCCAGCTCCAAAGTGCCCATGGGATCAGTGGCTAGGGCCTCTGTTTCAACTGTATCCCAGGAGAACCTCTCACTCCACTCTATTGCATTTCTGCCTTACAGACGTTGCTCCTGAGAGCACAACCTAATGAACCTTATGCGTACAAACTATCTGAGAATCTGTTTCCCAGGAAATTTAATATAAGATAAGTAACTCATCTATGATCACACCTAGTGAATTTCAGCACCAGAACTCAAACACTGACAATACTGGCTTCAGTGCTCCCATAGCCACTTAATTACTATCTCATATAAACATGATTCCTTGGTGTCCCCAGTTACTATAAACAAAATGATGACAACTCTTTCAGTGAGGCAGGGAATCCTAGATTTTCTCTATGGCCTGATGTCCACCCAAGAGTTTTGATCACTAAGGATTAGAGGGACCATTGTAACCTATACTTGGAGTCAGTTACCAGAAGCTATCCTGAGTGGCAATCTTCCCATTCCGCAAAAACTCTGAAACAACCAGGAAGAAAGAAAGAGATTGAAATCTTTCCCGGGGAATAATCATCGAAATTTCACATTGTCAGCAGACCCCCTTTTCCTCATTTCCCATTTTTTAGCTGTATTTTTAGTACCATTTGCGAGACCCATACTGATTTCCCCGAAGAGACAAAAGAGGCTGTGCTCTATAGACCGTGATAGTCTACTAAACCATCAGGTAGGCCTTCAAGGTGCTGCACCCTGCAAAAGGCCTGTTTTATCTCTCTGGGTTAAAAGTAACACATTTTCTAATATTTAAGTAGCAGTATTTTATTCTTACTCTCCACAAAATCATAAACAAGAAGAGTTAATACACATAACCACTTCCTAACTGAGCTCTCTTATTTTATTTTCTGTACAATACTTTTGACTACCTCCTATTTTTTTCAAATTTATTTGCTAATTTGTTTATTGCTTTTCTTGCTCCATTAATGTAAATGTCATAAAAGTAAGGAGCTATTCCATCTTCTTTAAGCTGCTAGAACTAGTGCATGACACACAATGTTAATTAATGTTTGTTTACTGATTGCGTATCTAGAAAGAAAGGAAGATACCACAAATTACAGTAGATCTACATTCTAAGAAGCTGGTTAGTGTTTGGAGAGAACTCCTGTTTTCTTATTTATTTTGTAGTCCATAACTTTTCATTAATTTTTTACTTTCTGCCAGACATTGTGCCAGGTACTGGATTTGAGATGGCAAACAAAATGGATATAATACCCATCCTGAGAACCTCAATGGAACAAAAATCAGTTTATTGTGTAAACCACACTTGTGCCGGATTATTCGAAATTTGGTAGAAATTCTAGTGACTAATGTATTGATGCTTTTAGGTAACAATTGACTATGTGACAAAAATCAGCATGTACTGAGTGAGTGCAATTATCCACTGTCTTGACTTCCAAATTTTCATCCTGAAATGCACTCTGTGACACAGGTGTTATTATCCACATTTTTCCAAAGGAAAAAGTTTGAGGTTCATAGAATATAAGTGACTTGTTTATTCTCACACAGTAAGTCTGAAGGGGAACTGAAATCCAGAGACCCAGGCCTAACTATAAAACCCATGAATTTGGGCGCCTGGGTGGCTCAGTAGTTAAGTGTCTGCCTTCTGCTCAGGTCATGATCCCAGGGTCCTAGGATCAAGTCCCGCATCAGGTTCCCTGCTCAACAGGAAGCCTGCTTCTTCCTCTCCTACTCTCCCTGCTTGTGTTCCCTCTCTTGCCACTGTATCTCTCTCTGTCAAATAAATAAAATCTTTAAAAAAAAAAAAAACACCATAAATTTCCCAGCCACCACCAACCTAAAGAAGAAGTTTTAATCTATGAGGAGAGGTCTCAATTTTTTAGAAAGTCATTCAAATAAATATGTTAGCAACCACTTGATTATCTTTCAACAAGAAGAAAAGATCCTGTTAATTTTTACACCATAGATTTTCATGAAACCTTTATTAGAGACAAATACTATAAAATAATTATTGCTTTCAGAGGGTTTGGGTATTTCTTCAAGTCCTGAGTTTTATTTTATTTATTGTTTACGCTATTTATTTATTTATGGAGAGAGAGAGAGAGAGCATGAGCGTGAGTGGGGAGGGGCAGCAGGAGGAGAGAACCTCAAGGAGGCTCCAAGCTCAGTGCAGAGCCCCACACAAGGCTTGATCTCACAACCCTGAGATCATGACCTGAGCCAAAATCAAGAGTTGGATGCTTAAGTGACTGAGCCACCCAGGTACCAGGTGTTAAGTTTTACTGAACAGATATTATTACTTTAGTACAATATGAAATAGACAAAAATTCCACAAAGGAAGATATGCAAATAGTCAATAAACAATGAAAATGTGGGGTGCCTATATGGCTCAGACTGTTAAACATCCAACTCCTGATCTCAGCTCGGGTCTTCATCTCAGGGTTATGAGTTCAAGCCCTACACTGGGTTCCATTCTGGATGTGAAGCCTCCTTCAAACAACACAACACAAAACAAAACAAAACAATGAAAAGGTACTCAACATCATTATTCATCAGAAAAATGCAAATTAAAGCTACCATGAGACACCATTGCCCATACACCAGAATTCTGAAATTAAAAGGACAAAGAATCTCAGGTATGTTCTGTATCTTGATAGATGTTTTTGCTACACCAGTATATGAACTTATCAAAACTCAGAATTTGTATATTTCAGTGTGGGTAATTTTACATGAAAAAAGTAAGAGCATATGAACTCTAGTTAATGATAATATGTGCTCAATGCTTAGTGGTGAAGTATGTGCTTGCAACTTACTTTGAACTAGATCAAGGAATAAAATGGATCGATGGATGGTAGAGAGATGGATGAATATATGAACACGTGTTCACTATACAGCTGTTTCAAGTTTTCTATATGTTTCAATATTTTAATAATAAAATGTTAGAAAAATAATATAAGGGTTTGTTTAGGCCCTCTTATATTGGAATTCTTGCATAAATTCTGTGTCATCAAGCCCTTCTGACTCCCAGGCAAAATAAATTCCCTATTCTTTTACACAACTAAGACGCATGGGGAATTAGAGTAAGAAACAAGGGTTATTTGGATCTTTCTCTCATTATATGTTTCTTGCTTAAATATATTATCTCAGTTATGAATCAATGTTGTTGAATTTTGAATTATTTATAAATCAGTCACTGTTGTGGCTATTTTAGTGTCCTATATTATAGTTTTATTAATGGGCATGTTTCTACCAGGCCATGCACTTTTTGAGGACCCCACTTGTTTGTATTTGTATTCATTTTCACATCTCTTTCCAACATTGAATACACTGTTTATACATTTAGTGCCCTTAAATCATTTGTGAAATAGAATTGAATTTTGCTCATCACCATCCATATTTATTCGCTTATGTCTCACTCTTTTCCTTACTTCACAGATATGTTTTTCTATTCAGTTTTTATAATTATCTATGACCCTTTCTGAAAATGTAGGGAAATAGATCAGGAATTTTTGATTAAGATAGTAATTTTAATTGCTCTTAAAGAGTGAAAGGGGTTAAAAAGTGCAAATTTCCAGCTATAAATTATGGGGATGTATTGTATAGCATAGTGACTATAGTTAATAATACTCTATATTTGAAAGTTGCTAAGAGAGTAAATCTTAAAAGTTTCCATCACAAAAAAATTTGTTAATTATGCATGGTGATGGATTTTAAGTAGACTTATTGTGGTGGTCATTTCACAATAGATATAAGTATCACATCACTAAGTTGTACCTCTGAAACTAATATCATGTTATATGTCAATCATATCTAAATAGAAATAACAGCAAAGAAGAGACAAAATATCAATATAATGAACTGATTTTTACTGTATTAAGTTCATGTCCAATGACCTATGATATGAATGTAGGTCAACAAAACAAAGATGAACAAAACAGAGAGTCTGGAATGTACATAGTTAAGAAGTATCATTTCAATGAAGGAAATAGGCTTGAATAAAATTTTTAGTCCAATGTAGCAAAAAAAAAAGTAATTTTTAGCTAATTTTGATTGTATTGCCAGAACTCTTTTTTTTTTTTTAAAGATTTATTTATTTATTTATTTATTTGACAGAGAGAGATTACAAGTAGGCAGAGAGAGAGGAGGAAGCGGGCTCCCTGCCGAGCAGAGAGCCCGATGCGGGCCTCGATCCCAGGACCCTGAGATCATGACCTGAGCCAAAGGCAGAGGCTTTAACCCACTGAGCCACCCAGGCGCCCGGTATTGCCAGAACTCTTGATCACTGCTTAAATTGCATACACTGTTGCACGTGAGAAATAACAGACGTCCATATCTGTTATGTTAATGACTTTCCATAAGCATTATTTTTAAAGATTTTTTATTTATTTGACAGAGAGAGAGAGATTACAAGTAGGCAGAGAGGCAGGCAGAGAGAGAGGAGGAAGCAGGCTCCCTGCTGAGCAGAGAGCCTGATGCAGGCCTTGATCCCAGGACCCTGAGACCATGACCTGAGTCGAAGGCAGCGGCTTTAACCCACTGAGCCACCCAGGCGCCCCAATAAGCTTTTTTTTTTTTAACCTAACTGTGAAAGTACTTTACAGACTACCTTACAAAATATCTGCCTATATTTTAAGATTACTTGGAAAAGTTTCTCTTCAGAGCACGGACTCTAAAAAGCATCTGCTGATCTCACTACAGAGGCAACTAACAAAACATCCTCCACGGGCTTTCAAGAGCACTCAGTATTGTTGAGATGATCTTTAACTTCAACAATGGTAGGTGCAGGAAGTAATTTGTAAATGATAACATAATTTGAGTATTTAGGAAACTACAGTATTCATAATGGCAATAGAAAAGAACTTCTAATAGCCTATGGTTAAAAAATCTAAGTAAGAGTAAGAAAATACAGGTGAGAGAATAGAACTTAATTCTGTGTAGTAGTAAAGTCAATGTTGAGTGGCTATATATTCCTTCCAGTGAGTACCGTGTCTGTAGAATACAAGAAAACACAGAACAAGGACTTTACCCTCCAAGAGCATGTGGCAGTGCCTTGGGAGAAATGAACAAGAAAAAGCGTCATGTTCCTGCAGTCAGGAACGTTCGGTACAGCCTACCTACAACTTCATAGAAAATATCAACTTATTGTAAGCTAGAGGTTTAATGGTGTTTTCAGAAGATATTTTCAAAGTAAATAAAAGGAAACTCCTATTTCCTCATACATTTATTTCTTCGAGTAGTCTACAGAAAAACTATATCTGTTCTAGAGAGTAGCCCTGAATTTAACTTAGAAGTTGAGTACCAAGAAAGAATTCATGCTAGGAGAAGGGGAAAGAGATGGAGGAAATGATGGGATAAGTACATTTTTAGTAGTCAGGTAGCAGGAATATTGTTAAAATGACTTTATTTTCAGGGCTTGAGTGGCTTCTTTGGTTAAGTGTCTGACTCTTGGTTTTGGCTCAGGTCATGATCTCAGAGTTATGAGATGGAGCTCTGTTTGGGACTCTGCACTGAGTTTGGAGCCTGTTTGAGATTCTCTCTCCCTCTGCCCTGCTGCATGCGTGCTCTCTCTCTCCAGTAAAAAAAATAAATAAAATCTTAAAATGACTTTATTGTCATATAATCCTATAGTCACTTCTCAGTACCAAATAATAGATACAGCTCATCATATAAATATAAAATCTCAGTAAGGCTAATAGCATATTATTTTTCCATGTATGCAATTCTAAATCTACTAGGCTGTTTTTATAAAGTGATATATTAATTATAATAATCTCATAAATATGTAGAATTATTTTTCTGAATCAATATAAGTATAGATTAATAAAATAATTTAAGATTAATAGTAACTTTTTAAGATATTGCAACTAACCTATAAGTAGGCTTCGTTCCTTATTTAGTATCAGAAAGACAGTACAACATAGTGAGTAAGAATATTGTCTCTGGGGGCACCTGGGTGGCTCAGTCGGTTGAGTATCTGCCTTTGGCTCAGGTATGATCCTAGCATTCTGGGTTCCAGCCCCACATCGGGCTCTCCGTTCAACAGGAATCTGCTTCTCTCTCTCCCTATGCCCTTCACCCCTGCTCATGTTCTCTTGCTCTCTCTCTCAAATAAATAAGTAAAATCCCTAAGGAAAAAAAAAAAAGAATATTGTCTCTGTAGCTGCTCTCTCTTTTTTTTTTTTTTTTTAAAGATTTTATTTATTTATTTGACACAGAGAGAGAGATTACAAGTAGNAGCCCCACATCGGGCTCTCCGTTCAACAGGAATCTGCTTCTCTCTCTCCCTATGCCCTTCACCCCTGCTCATGTTCTCTTGCTCTCTCTCTCAAATAAATAAGTAAAATCCCTAAGGAAAAAAAAAAAAGAATATTGTCTCTGTAGCTGCTCTCTCTGGCTGCAAATTTTGACTGGGCACTTAACAGTTGTATTTAAGTGAGTTAACTTCCTTATTTCTGATTTAAGTTCTTATCTACAATGGGATGTGAATAATATCAATTATCTCATAATTTCGGTGTGAGGACCTAAAATGTATAATATAATAATGTATTATACATATTATAACATTATAATATATATTCACATAATATATTACTACATAATTATATATTATAATATATCGTAGATTATATAAATATTTTATAACATATTTGGCATATTATAATCTATGTTCTAAGATATATATATATCTTAGATTATTGCCTGGTACATAGTAAATACTTGTAATTATTACTTATGATAATACTGTGATTAGAAGAACACATATTCAGCTAGGAAATAACAGAGCTTTTTTTACCATCTTATGAAAGCATAATATATCTTATGAAAACACAATATAATTCTGTTCAATACAGTCACAGTTGTTCCGATCCCTCTTGTCTTTGTTTTTAGCACCTTGAATTAATAACACAGCTTTAGCCTGCTTTTCAGGTCAATGATTTTAAATACCAGCTATATGCTAATGACATCCAAATTGAAATCATAAGGATGGTATGGCATAAAATAGATATGCAGACTAACTGAATAGAGAGTCCAGGAATAAGCCCACAAATATATGGTCAATTAATATCTGACTAGAGAGCTAAGAAAACTTGATGGGAAAAAGCCTCTTCAATAAATGGTGCTGGGGAAACTAGATATTTTCATGCAAAAGAATGAATTTGGATCCCTATCATACCCCATTCAGAAAAAAATACCTCAAAATGTTTTGAAGACTGAAATGTGAGACCAGAAACCAAATACATTTAAAATAAAACATAGAGAAAGCACTTTTTAAAAAAAATACTCTTTGAAATGAGTTTTGATAAAGAAGTTTTTTTGCGGGGTGGAGGGATGTCACAACAAAAGCACCAGCACAAAAGCAAAAATCAACAAGTGGACTATATCAAACTAAAAATCTTCGGCATGCAAAGGAAAAAATCAGCAAAATGAGAAGTCAACCTATGGGATGGGAGAAAATATCTGCAAACCATCTATCTGATAAGGGGTTAATACCCAAAATATATAAGGTAACTCATAACACTCAATAGCAAACAAAAAATTGATTTAAAAAAATTGGGCAGAGGGCTTGAATAGACATTTTTTCAAAATCACACGAACGTCCAACAAATAAATGAAAAGATGTTCAACATATCAAAACGACAGTGAGATATCACCTTACACCTGCTAGAATGGCTGTGATCAAAGTGACAAGAGATAACAAATGTTGGTGAGGATGCACTGTGGTGGTAGATATAATTGCTATAGTCACTATGGAAAACAGTGTGAAGGCTACCCCCCCAAAATAGAACCACCATATGATCCAGCATCCCCACTTCTAGGTAAAAACCCAAAGAAAAGGAAATCACTATCTCAAAGATATATGAGCATTTCCATGTTCATGTTCATCACAGCATTCTGTACAATAGTCAAGACATGAATACAGTCTAAATGCCCACTGATGCATAAATTAGTAATAAAGAAGATGTGGCATATATATGTACATTTTATTTATTATATATCTGGAATATTATTTAGCTGTAAAAATAGGAAATACTGCCACTTGTGACAACATGGATGGACCTGGAGGCATTATGTTAAATGAAATCAGACAGAGAAAGACAAATACTGTACAATCTCACTTATATGTGGAGTCTAAGAACTCAGAAACAGTTGTCAAGGACTGAGGGATGGAAGAAATGGGGAGATGTTAGGCAGAGGGTACAAACTTTCAGTTTCAAGATGAATAAGGTTTAGGGATCTAAGGTACAGCAATACAATACTGTATTGTATACTTGAACATTGCTATGAGAGTAGGGATTTACTGTTCTCACCATAAAAATAACAACAAAGTTGCAATTATGTGAGATGAAGATTGTGTTAACTGACATTATCTCGGTTAACATTTTTAATATATATATGTGTATCAAACCATTATATTGTATACTTTATTTTATTTTATTTTTATTTATTTCACAGAGGGAGAGAGATCACAAGGAGGCAGAGAGGCAGGCAGAGAGAGAGGGGGAAGGAGGCTCCCTGCTGAGCAGAGAGCCCTATGCGGGCCTCGATCCCAGGACCCTGAGATCATGACCTGAGCCGAAAGCAGAGGCTTTAACCCACTGAGCCACCCAGGCGCCCTATATTGTATACTTTAAACTTACACACTGTAACATGTTGACTGCATCTCAGTAAAACTGGAAAGACTTAAAAATAAAAGGGTATATTAGTTTTTCTAAAAAAAATCACCATGACCAAACTTTTTCAGAAAGTTGATATAAATATCTACCTGCCTATTTGACGTGTACACTTAAATGTGTAACGGTATCTAAAAATTAACGTGTCTGAAATAGAACTCCTGGTTCTCTGCAAATACTGTATGATCTCTTTATACAGTAGTCCTGTTCTTTCAGTATTTTTGTCTCCTCAACTAGCACCATAATTCATTCAGTTGGTCAAGTCCAATATAGACTCATTGATTCTTTTCTTTTAGATCTCAAATATAGTCCACATGCACCTTACCCTTCTCTGCTATCACTCTGGTATAAGTTACTAGCACCTCACACCTAGACCACCCAGGCCACAGTTACTGTATCTCCGTATACAGGATAGAGTTACTGTATCCTCCTTCACTTTCCTTTCCAACAGCAGTTTGAGTATCTTAAAAAAAAAAAAAAAAGGAAGAAGAAGAAAGAAGATAATGAGACAGTACTGCTCAAAGCTCTCCAACAGTTTCCCGTTTCACTCCGAATAAAAATCTAAACCTAACTCATAGAAACCTAGGACCCCTCTCCTACTTCACTGCCTCAAACTTTCCCTCCCTGGGTTCCAGCCATGCCTGATGTTCTTGAAACATGCTAGGTATGCTCCCAGTTCATAGTCTTTGCAGTTGTTCTTCCCTTTTTCTCTGATTCAATCTTTTCCATGAGGCTCATTTCAAATGTCAACCCTGTAATAGATTCCTTCCTAATTACAAAATAGAACTTTGGTCATTCTCATCGCTTTACCTTATTTTAGTTCTCTTCATAACACTATTATTAATGGCATATTTAATATTTTTTAATAGGTATCTCCCCCAATGGAATGTAAATTAATCTCTTTGAGGGCAGGGACATTATCTGCTTTATTTACTGCACTGGCTTCATGCCTAGTTAGGGTTCTGGCCTATGGTAGATGGAACAAAAGTACTTACTAAATGAATGAATAAATGCTTGGTCAATTCAGGTGCCTTAAGATCATTACAACATTGAAATGTGGTTAGTTGAAGTGGTGGTGGTGGTGATTGTATTTCATGAAAAAAAAACACTAAAAACTTATGGTTTGTAATCTGTAGTGGTCAGGATTTGTTTTCCTATAATTCAAACATATCTAATCATGAAGCATTAAACTGACTTGTAAAAACTAATCCATAAGATGAACTGATTTATTTACTATCTTCCATGTCTTTTCCCTAGAGAAGTTAAATGGAAAGTTTAGTGAAAGCAATTTTAATAGAGGAAAGCAAGAACTGTAAAAGGCTGTTTTTTTGAAGTCTATATATTATTGAAGTAGGCATATACCTTTAGATATTAATAACTTCCCTGTGATAATTAATAAATTAATCATTTAAGATTGGTAATATTTATAAATCTTTAAATTTTCTGATTGTTTTGGGACCATTAGTAATGTTTTAGTGGGGACATTAACTGTCAATATAAGCATTCTTCTGAGTTAGATGAAGAAAATGTTTAAAATGTCTTTCTATGTCAGATATATAAATCCACAGGATATCCACACAGCTTTTGTAATTTGATTTACAAGCTTTAGTGATCTATCCCCTAAAATCAATGTTGTGGAAGGGGTGGTGAGGCCATCAACAACATAAACCAACCAAACCACAGAAGCCTGTACTTTGATTTCATGTGCAACTGTCACAGTACATAAGAGCACAGAGAGGGAGCAAGATAACGCAATAAGATATATGAGAGATTAGAAAAGTATCATCACTCACTTGTGATTTTATTCATTTTCCTTAGGAGGCAGACAGAAAACCATAATCTCTTTTATCTTCATTTCAATAAAGCTAACTCTGAATGATGTCACCATGAGTGAAAATGATTTCATGGAAGTCATTATAAGATGTGTTGAAGAATATCCCAAGGGATAAGAAAGATAGGAAGATTGTTTTATTGAATCACAGAAGATATATATAAATATTCTACACCAGTATGTTCCCATGTGAGATGTAGAATCTAATTTGGGATTTGCAGCTCTTTCATCAAAGCATCACGTTTGTGATCTTGGGAAGTCATTTACCGCAAAGGTGTGACAAATCACAGCCCAGGTTTCTAGACAAGCAGGAATGGTCTTTGCATATCTTAATTTTCTCATTCTACATTTTAATCCTACTGAATACATGTCCAAGAAGTTGAAAATATTGCAATATGATCTTATATAACTTATTTGACAAGAGACTGACTAATAAAATAGTCTTAGAAAAAGCTATGCATTCTTATGGTATTTATTGGTTATTCCTGGAATCTAATAGTTGTTTTATAGCCTAACCAATTCTTTTGGGAAATTTACATATGAGAAAATATCTGTTGAAAAGAAAAAGATACAGAAACAATACAAACTCAGATTAGAGCATATATTTATGCTAAAGGATTCATTTGGTTTTCATTGTTTTTACTTAAGAGAAAAGGTCTTATATTAAAAGAGATATCGAACAACATTTAAAAGTGTCTGAATTGATTAAATCTTCCAAAGGAACTCATTCTAAACATCTACAAGAAGTTGAAAAACAGAAAAGACAAAAATCGTGTCTTGTATCAAGAAATATTCTGAAGCAGTCTATCATTATTAATTAAATGAGGATCCACTGTCAAAATATTAGTCACATGTTTGCTATT
>LNAC01000321.1:1952918-2002002 GCA_002007465.1 Ailurus styani | reverse complement strand
GCTGGTATTTTGATGGGGATTGCATTAAATGTGTAGATTGCTCTAGGTAGCATAGACATTTTCACAATATTTATTCTACCCATCCATGAGCATGGAATGTTTTTCCACTTCTTTGTGTCTTCCTCAATTTCTTTCATGAGTACTTTATAGTTTTCTGAATACAGATTCTTTGCCTCTTTGGTTAGGTTTATTCCTAGGTATCTTATGGTTTTGGGTGCAATTGTAAATGGGATTGACTCTTTAATTTCTCTTTCTTCTGTTTTGTTGTTGGTATATAGAAATGCAACTGATTTCTGTGCATTGATTTTATGGCTTGGATGTCTTTTACTCCTTTTTGTTGATTGCTGTGGCTAGGACTTCCAGTATTATGTTGAACAAAAGTGGTGAGAATGGGCATTCTTGTCTTATTCCTGATCTTAAGGGAAAAGCTCCCAGTTTTTCACCATTGAGCATGATGTTAGCTGCAGAGTTTTCATATATGACCTTCATTATATTGAGTTATGTTCCCTTTGCATCTACTTTATTGTGATGTTTTTAATCATGAATCGATGTAGCACTTTACCAAATGCTTTTCCTGTGTCTATTGAAATGATCATATGAGTCTTATCCTTTCTCTTATTGGTGTGATGTATCACTGTTGATTGATTTGTGAATCTTGAATCGCCCTTGCATCCCAGGAGTAAATCCCACATGATTGTGTTGAATGATTTTTTTTTTAATTGATAGATTCAGTTTGCTAATATTTTGTTGAGGTTTTTGGCACTATGTTCATCAGAGATATTGGCTGGTAGGGTTTTTTTTTTTTTTAAGATTTTATTTCTTTATTTGACACACACAGAGAGAGATCACAAGTAGGCAGAGAGGCAGAGAGAGAGGAGGAAGCAGGCTCCCTGCCGAGCAGAGAGCCCAATATGGGCCTTGATCCCAGGACCCTGAGATCATGACCTGAGCCAAAAGCAGAGGCTTTAACCCACTGAGCCACCCAGGCGCCCGTTTTCTTTTTTATGTAAAGTTATTTATCTGGTTTCGGGAATAGAGTAATGCTGGTCTCATAGAATGAATTTAAAAGGTTTCCTGCCTCTTTTATTTTTTGGAATAGTGTGAGAAGAATGCTCTTAACTCTTTTTGTAATGTTTGGTAGAATTCACCTGTGAAGCCATCTGGTCCTGGGCTTTTTGTTTGTTTGGGGTTTTGATTACTAATTCAATTTCATTGTTGGAAATCAGTGTGTTCAGATTTCCTATTTCTTTCTATTTCAGTGTGGTAGGTTATATGCTTCTAGGAGTTTATCCATTTATTCTAGGTTGTCCAATTTGTTGGCATATAATTTTTCACAATAATCTTTTACAATTCTTTATATTTTTGTGGTGTCAGTTGTTATTTCTCCTCTTTCATTTCTAATTTTGTTTGAGTCTTTTCTCTCTCTCTCTTTCTCCCTTTCTTTCTTCTAATGAGTCTGTCTAGAGGTTTACTGTATTGATCTTTTCAAAGAACCAGCTCTTGGATTAATTGATCTGTTCATTTTTTTAAAATTTGTTTGTTTTGGTTTTTCTTAGTTTTCTATTCCACTTATTTCTGCTCTAAATCTTTATTACTTCCTTCCTTCTGCTTTAGGGTTTTGTTTGTTCTTGTTTCTCTAACTCCTTTAGGAGTAAGGTTACATTGTTAATTTGAGATTTTTCTTGCTTCTTGAGTTAAGCCTGTATTACTAGAAAATTCTCTTTTATTGAGCACTCTCTGGGCCTCATACCTCTGGATTTTTGCTCCCTTCCCAGATTTGGAAAATTTTCAGCTATTTTATTCAAATAAATTTTCCACCCCTTCTTCACCTTATGTGATCCCTATATTGCAAATATTTTATACTTGATGATGTCACTGAGTTCCCTATTTTCATTTTTTTAAATTATTTTCCTTCTTATTTAGCTTGATTGCTTTGCATTACTCTATCCTCCATATTGCTGATCTAGTCTTCTGCTTCCTCTAGTCTACTATTTATTCCATCTAGTGTATTTTTAATTTCAGTCATTTAGTTCTTCATCTCTGATTCTCTTATATGTTTTCTTTGTCTTTGTTAAAGGTCTCACTGAGGTCCCTCACTGTTTTTTCAAGTCCAGTGAGTATCTTTACGATCATTACTTTAAATTCTCTATCAAGCATATATTGCTTATCTTGTTTCATTTTTGTTTAGGTTTTTGCTATGATTTTGTCCTGTTCTTTCTTTGGGGGTATATTCCTCTCTCTCCTCATTTTGTCTAACTCACTATGTTTCTATGTGTCAGGAAATTAAGCTACATCTCCTGCTCTTGAAAGTAGTGACTATGAAGAAGGCCTATAAGAGCCCTTCCTACCCTCTTTGATGTGGCCTCTTCTCTATATTTTGCTATGGAGAGTCTGTTCTGCCAATTGTTGGGTCCTTTCCTGGGTTATTTACACTGATATATCTAGTTGTATCTAGTTGTATCCATGGGATGAGGTGAACTTAGTATCCTACCCTGCAATCTTCCCTGGAAGGCTCTCTTTCCTTTTTGTCACTNTGATATATCTAGTTGTATCTAGTTGTATCCATGGGATGAGGTGAACTTAGTATCCTACCCTGGAAGGCTCTCTTTCCTTTTTGTCACTCATTTTATTTTATTTTTTTAAGATTTTATTTATTTATTTCACAGAGGGAGAGAGATCACAAGGAGGCAGAGAGGCAGGCAGAGAGAGAGAGGGGGAAGCAAGCTCCTTGCCAAGCAGGGANTCACAAGGAGGCAGAGAGGCAGGCAGAGAGAGAGAGGGGGAAGCAGGCTCCTTGCCAAGCAGGGAGTATGCCTCGATCCCAGGACCCTGAGATCATGACCTGAGCCGAAGGCAGAGGCTTTAACCCACTGAGCCACTCAGGCGCCTGTCACTCATTTTAAATCATGACTGTACCACTTATTATGTATGCAATTTGGAACATATAAAGTTTCAAATTGTAGATTCCTCATTTGGAAAATGGAGAAGATAACACCCACCTTAAATCACTGTTATTGGGTAATATCTGTAAAAATGTTGCCAGGATACTGCCAAGAGCATGGGAAGAACAGTAAATATTATTTGAATGTGAGAAAAGTGTGTAACAGCATTAAAAGTAATTCACGTCATTGGGCTAGAACAAGTTACAGGAATGGACATGGAATCTCTGCCAGTAATCCTGAGACACCTGAACAAAGAAAAGCAGTTAGAAAATGAATAAAAGGAAATAATTCTATAGCTTTTTTTCAGAGAAGAAGATAATGAATCCTATAAACTACTGATCCAGGAATTTGGTATCTCCCAACATGAGCAAAATTCTAGAGTGGATTAAATAGATGCTTTCTGAGAATTTATCAGAAGTGGTGATGATCAAGGATTGATGAGCATTCACAGAACATGCTTATTTCAGAGGTGTTTCCTTTATCTATTTCACAGGTTGTTAGACAAATAGACCATGAAGATATTTGATTTTAGTCAAATATTTGGTAAAGTATTTGATAACATATTTTGGAACATTGATCTAGTGGATTAGGTCAATGTTTTTGCAGTTTGATTTGTTGCTGTTCCAGAATCATACCAAAAGAGGACTAATTTATGTATCTGTGTCTAAAGGGATGGTAGACACCAGTTTATGGTAGATCTTTGAATCTTGGTCTGGTCATATTTAAGACTTTTAAAATCCATGGTTCAAATAAATAAATGGGGGTTCTTACTACTAAACCCATTTTACTCAAAAGCTTTTTCGGGACAAGACAGTAAATGAATGACAAGTCATATGAAACTGGTGCAAACTGGGAGAGCATGAAATGACAGAAAGAATACTCAAAATCACTTTGATATGTTAGAATAGTCATCCTCAAGTAATTAGATAACAAGTAGAGAGATGAGTGCAATGCTTCCACTAGAGTTTAAAATGCCATTTACACCACATGTGTATATAAGAAAAGATCTATGGTTATTTGCTTGGCAAAAGAACTTAGAAGATAAAATGATGGCAGGCCTTTCTAAAATTAAGTGAACATAAATAATGTACGAATACAGTTTGCTCATGAATAATAAAATTTTTGCTGAAGAGGAGTCCTTTCGTCTACATTCTTCATTCTGTATCTGAGAATTCCCACACACCCGTTTTTATCAAGTTGTACGCATTATTGACCCATTTTATGTTTACAGTAGTGGTTTATATTATCTGGTTTTCTTCTATGTGTTTTTATTTTGCTTCTTTTATAATTTACATTAATGGAGCATAATTATTAGTATCCATTACAGTTCTATAGCCTCGATATGAGTACTAAAGGATGCTTACATATTATAAATGATTAAATTCTTAAAAGTTTTAGTTCGAGCTAAGAAAAGTTACATAAAAATATTTTTTACCCTCCAATCTTCAAAAATATCCTTATTATGACAAAATAAAAGTGTGAATAAAGCTATAGTTTTAAGATGACTGAAAGCTGGAAGATTTCAAAAATGATCAGGTTTACATATGGTTCTATGTATCTGGGTTTCTCCTGAATGGCTAGTGATATATGGATAAATAATAAAGGCATGTACAATTCACACTGATGACTTGAAATTTATTTTTTTCCCCTCATTTCAGCAAAATCATTACTTAGAGAGTAATAATCATGGTTTTCATTGATTTTTGTTCTTCTGACAGTATATATAAGGGATTAAGAATTAATTGTGGTTGCGCTTGAATTATACACAATATATTTTTTTAATAAAATGTACATATTAACTCAAACTTTAAAATATTTAAAAATATTTTGTCAAATGCTTTTTCTGCATCAATTGAGAGGATGATGTGGTTCTTCTCTCTTCTCTTATTAATTTGTTCTATCACATTGATTGATTTTCAAATGTTGAACAACCCTTGCATCCCAAAGATAAACCCCACCTGGTCATGGTGGATAATCTTTTTAATGTACTGTTGTATCCTATTAGCTAGGATCTTGTTGAGAATCTTGGCATCCATATTCATCAGGGATATTGGTCTGAAATTCTCCTATTTGATGGGGTCTTTGCCTGGTTTGGGGATCAAGGTAATGCTGGCCTCATCCTGATTAAAAGTCTTCAGAGTTTTAAAACTCTTCAGAGGGATAGAGGGAACATTTTTCAACTTCATGAAATCCGTCTATGAAAAACCCACAGCAAATACCATTCTCAATGGGGAAAAGCTGACAGCTTTCCCACTGAGATCAGGAACACAACAAGGATGCACTCTCACCACTATTGTTCAACATAGTTCTAGAAGTTCTCGCAATAGCAATCAGACACCAAAAAGAAATAAAAGGTATTCACATTGGCAAAGAAGTCAAACTCTCTTCACAGATGACATGACACTTTATGTGGAAAACCGAAAGACTCTACCCCCAAATTACTAGAACTCATACAGCAATTCAGTAATGTGGCAGGATACAAAATCAATGCACAGAAATCAGATGCTTTCTTATATACTAACAATGAAACTGCAGAAAGGGGAATTAGAGAATTGATTCCATTTACAATAACAAAAAACCACAAGATACCTTGGAATAAAACTAACCAAAGAGGTAAAGGATTTATACTTGAGGAACTACAGAACACTCATGGAAGAAATTGAAGAAGACACAAAAAGATGGCAAAACATTCCATGCTCATAGATCAGAAGAATAAACATTGTTAAAATGTCTATGCTACCCAGAGAAATCTAAACTTTCAATTCCAACCTGATCAAAATACCATCGGCATTTTTCAAAGTGCTGGAACAAACAATTAAAAATATGTATGGGACCAGAAGAGACCCTGAATCGCTAAGGAAATGTTGAAAAAGAAAAACAAAGCTGGGGGTATCACATTTCCTGATTTCAAGCTTTATTACAAAACTATGATCAACAAGATAGCATGGTATTGGCACAAAAACAGACACACAGACCAAATGAACAGAGTAGAGAGCCTAGATATGGACCCTCAACTTTACGGTCAAATAATCTTCGACAAAGTAACAAAATATATCCAGTGGGAAAAAGACAGTCTCTTTAATAACTGGTGCTGGGAAAATTGGACAGCTAGAACAATGAACAATGAAACTCGACCATTCTCTCACACCATACACAAAGATAAACTCGAAATGGATGAAAGACCTCAACTGAGGCAGGAATCTATCAAAATCCCTAGAGGAGAACATAGGCAGTAACCTCTTTGACATTAGCCACAGCAACTTCTTACAAGACATGTCTCCAAAGGCAAGGGAAGCAAAAGTGAAAAGGAACTTTTGGGACTTCATCAAGATAAAAAGTTTCTGCATAGCAAAGGAAACAGTCAAACAAAACAAAGAGGAAACCCATGGAATGGGAGAAGAAATTTCAAATGACACTACAGCCAAAGGGCTGAGATACAAGATCTATAAAGAACTTCTCAAACTCAACACCCAGAAAAACAGATAATCAAATAAAAAAATGGGCAGAAGACATGAACAGACACTTTTCAAATGAAGACATACAAATGACTAACAGACACATGAAAAAATGTTCATCATCATTAGCCATCAGGGAAATTCAAATCAAAACCACATTGAGATACCACCTTACACCAGTTAGAATGGCAAAAATTAACAAGGCAAGAACCAATGCATTTTGGGGAGGATGTGGAGAAAGGGGAACCCTCTTAAACTGTTGGCGGGAATGCAAGTTGGTGTGGCCACTGTGGAAAACAGTGTGGAGGTTCCTCAAAAAATTAAAAACAGAGCTACCCTATCACCCAGCAACTGCACTACTGGATATTTAGCCCAAAGACACAGATGTAGTGAAAAGAAGGGCTATATACACCCCAATGTTCATAGCAGCAATGCCCACAATAGCCAAACTGTGGAAAGAACTGAAATGCCCTTCAATAGATGAATGGATAAAGAAGATGTGGTCCATATACACAATGGAATATTATTCAACCATCAGAAAGGATGAATACCCAACTTTCGCATCAACATGGATGGGACTGGAGGAGATTATGCTGAGTGAAATAAGTCAAGCAGAGAAAGTCAATTATCATATGGTTTCACTTACTTGTGGAACATAGGAATCGCATGGAAGACATTAGGAGAAGGAAGGGAAAAATGACGAGGGTGAAATCGGAGGGGCAGATGAACCATGAGAGACTACAGACACTGAGATACAAACTGAGGGTTTTAGAGGGGCATGGGGTAGAGGGATGGGTTGGACTGTGATGAGTATTAAGGAGGGCACGTATTGCATGGAGCACTAGGTGTTACATGTAAGCAATGAATCTTGGAACACTATATCAAAAACTAATGAAGTACTATATGGTGACTAATATAACATAAAAAATAATATACTATTTCATGTATAATGTAAAAAAAATTAAAAATAATTTTATTTTCCAAAATGTTATTTTTCTTTGAAAATATTCATATTGATTTAAGTAAAAAACAGTACAAATAATGATTAATATCATCATTTTAAAATAGTATCATTTAGGGACACTGGGTGGCTTAGTCAGTTAAGCATCTGCCTTGAGCTCAGGTCATGATCCCAGAGTCCTGGGATCAATTCCCTATGTTGGGCTTCCTGCTCAATGGGGAGTCTGCACCTCCCTCTTCCACTCCCTCGTTTGTGCTCCTGTGCTCTTGCATGCGCTCTCTTTCTCTGACAAATAAAATCTTTTTAAAAAATTGTGTTATTTAAATGAATGTGATTTAGAAAATAATTAACTCATTAAATAGCTCTTTGCATTTTATTTGGAAGTAATTTCAAATTTATGGATAAGTTCCAAAATAAAAGGTAGTACAGAGAATAGTCATACCCTGTACACAGATTTGTTTATTGTTGACTTTTTAGCACATTTATCATTTGCTCTTTCACATACAAATATACACACCTATACACAACCATACATACACATTTTTTGGGGGGGGCTGTTTATGGGTAAATTAACTTTCACAACAAACCCATCATGTAGAGAGTATAATTATCATTCTCATTTTATAGATGAGATAACCAAGGCATAGAGAGGATAAATAATTTGCCTAAGGTGGCAGAGCTAGTAAGCTGTATAAATGAAATTCCAAATTTTGTTCCAGAGTCTGGATTTTAACCAGTAAATACATAGAGAATTATAAATTTTCCAGAAAAAATTCAGGAAGTTAATAGCAAAAGAAAACAGAAAAACTTTGTCTAGTAATTGCCAACCACTTGGTTAATTTCTAAAAGGGCTATACCCCCTTCTTGCATCAGGAATTCTGTATCAAAAGTCAGAAAAGTGTCTTTAAAGAACATAATTCAACGATTTATAATTGAGTAGTTCTACTTGACTAATATAGCCCTTGTAGCTGAAAACATATTACCTATTCTATAACATTAGGCTGGCCAAAATCGTTAATGGTGCTTTATTGGCATTGATCGACTGCCTCATTGCTTCATCAGATAGTTTTGCATGAGTAATTGTAGGTCACTACTTGTAAAGTGGATGAATTTGCATAGTGCACATTAATCAACAATCATTCCTGCTTTGAGAAATAGTGAAACAGATGGCAACAGCAATAGTACAAGTGACTGACTTTTGCCTCAGCAGTCTGGGTGGATGCTCAATCAAGAAAATTAGTTTATTGTGGTGATGATTTATTTAGCTCCCAAGTGCTGTTTCCAAGTAGCAGTTCAAGGAATAAGACCTTCTGAAATGTCTCTAGGCTTTTCTTCTCCACAATTGCAACAGCAAAATGATGTCTTTAGTATTACATGTTAAAAGCCAAATATCTTCATGGCTCTTTCCTACTGGCACTAATTTTTCAACGACTTTGAGGGTGTAGGTTGCAATTTCTAGTTTCACTTGTTTGTAAGTTGACTTTGGTAATTATCACTGCTATACTTTTTTTTTTTTTAAGATTTTATTTATTTGACAGAGAAAAACACAGTGAGAGAGGGACACACAGCAGGGGGAGTGAGAGATGGAGAAGCAGGCTCCCCGCAGAGCAGGGAGCCCGATGTGGGGCTCGATCCTAGGACCCTGGGATCATGACCTGAGCCAAAGGCAGATGCCCAACGACTGTGCCACCCAGGCACCCCCATCACTGCTATACTTTTAACTTACTCTTTATTTTGGGTTTATTGTCTCCTAAGCTAGCTTGAACATTTTTTTTTATTTCTATAAGTTTATTTTTTTAAGATTTTTATTTATTGGGGCACCCGGGTGGCTCAGTTGGTTAAGTATCTGCCTTGGGCGTGGGTTGTGATCCCGGGGTCGTGGGATTGAGTCCCTCGTTGGGCTCTCTGCTTGGTGCAGAGCCTGCTTCTCCCTCTCGCTCTTCCTCTGGACTCTCCCTCTCTCTCTCTCTCAAATAAATGAATACAATCTTTAAAAAAGTAAATAAAAATATTTATGATTTTATTTATTTGTGAGAGGGAGAGAGAGAGAGCTTGAGAACGAGTGGGGGGAGGGGCAGAAGGAGTCCAACACAGGACTTGATCCCAGGTACCCTGCGTCATGACCTGAGCTGAAACCAGACGCTTAACCGACTCAGCCACCCAGGCACTCTTTATTTCAAGTTTAAAAATCATAGCATCAGCTTTGTAAAAAAGCATATATTCACAGTTCCTCACTGTCTTATTTTTATTTTCTTAGAAGTTAATTGGAAGAAAGCAAGATCTATTCTAGTTTGACATGATCCTTGCTATTGGGCAGACTGGAATGGGGAACCAGAGTACCTAATTTCCTTAGGTGCCGTCATGCCTTCACATCAATGTTGGCTTTTAAGGGGGAAAAGAAAGAATATTATTATAAAAAATCAGGGGAAAAGATCACAGTAAAAAGGGTCAAAGTTGTAATCTCTAGAAGGGAAGAAATCACAGTGATGACTAAGTATTCAAGACTGACAACAAGGAAGGTACATTTTATGTCCACAGAAAATGAAACACAAAATCAGTAAACATTTCAGAAATAAAGGAACCATTGCTAGATGAAGCTGAATTTTTAACTTTGAGTATAACTGCTTCCTCTCAAATATACTACCAAATTCATGGCACTTCTGTCCTTGGAAACTTTAAAAACAGATTGGATGTAGTGATTTCAGAATTGATATCCAAGTGTGCAGGTTAATAGACCAGCTGGACCTTGGTCCTTTCCAATTACTTAATTCTCTGGTCATGGGAAAGCCCAAATTCCAATCTTGTCTTGGCATATTTGGTTGGTTTCTGACAGGAAAGCAGCTGGTGTTTGTGGTTGTGTAATAAAACTTCAATCACCAATTGTGCTAATTGTAGTAAAATGTGAAGGAAAGCATTATGGTTTGGTGACTTTCATTTAACCAGTTCTCCTAAATTTTATATGCTCCACTTTGAATTGGGTAATAGACCTTTTCGTGTTCTAACCCCAGTCATTCTATACCAACATCAACAAAATCTGGAACTTTATGCATTAACTGAGTAGAGAAGGATCTGAGGATTTACATACAGAATCACATTCTGGCAGAAGTTAATCTACCAGGTAGTAGATACTATCTAGCAGATGTAGTCATTATCACATCTTTGAGGAGATCCCTAAGATCAAGGGAGAGAGTCTATTCTAACACATCAGTAAAACACAAGAGCAAAGTCTGTGTGAAAAACCAACAACCTGAAATCCAGGTGGACAACTCAGCATCAGGTCAGTCTGTCAGAATATCAAAGAGGCTTTACCATCAAGATGAGAGTTCAGTGCCTGAGCTTGGAGTAAGTGAGAAAGGCAAGACAGAGATTTGCACCTAAGGGGATCAAAGTAATAGGTGGGAGACCAAGAATGAGACTGATACAGGTCTCAAATCCAGCTTCCAAAGGTAGACTACAATGTACTCTATGAGACTGATACAAAAAGGGGCCTTTTTTAAGTGGGATATGTCAGGGTTGGAAGAGATTGTTTATACAGTGTCCCTTAATAAGTTGCTTCATTTTCCTTCTTGATTTTATTATTGGTCCTGGGAATTGGAACTGGCCTAACCCACAGGTGAAGCTCAAGAAAACCTAGCTGAGAGGGAGTTTTGGAACCTGGCAGGGTCTAATAAAAACCACCTAGAAAAGCAAGGTTACCTCAGGTGCACTCGAAGAGTGGCAATGCTACCGGATAAGGTGAAGATGAGAAACTTTGAGCCAGAGTAACAAGTAAGATTATGACTCCAGACTCAGCTGGGGCTGCCAGACGCAAGAAATATGTAATCATTTGAGTGCAGCAGGATAAGCCTAGTAGAGGACTAATTTGTTCAGCTACTGTTTCAGCTTATTACCCATCTTTGGCAGATAGAAGTGCTTAATTGCTTACAGAAATGGCCTCTGATGCTACTACAGGGGTCTTTCTGAGCTGTCTTCTCTTGCAATATTTCATAAGGGTGAACGAACATAAGCTCTAACACCAGAGACGGTGAATTTTTTTTAGAAACTATATTCTATCTCCTGTGCCCCTTATGCTTCATGATTATTTTTGAATTATTTAATTTCACAGGTGGAAATTCAGTAAAGTCAGTCAAAACCCATTGACAATGACATACCCCAGACGTGAAAGAGAAGCATTCCCATTAAAACTATTCACTCCAGGGGTGCCTGGGTGGTTCAGTCAGTTAAGCAGCTGCCTTGGGCTCGGGTGATGATTTCAGGGTCCTGGAATTGAGCCCCAGTCAGGCTCCCTGCTCATAGGGAACCTGCTTCTCCCTCTCCTCCCTGTTGGGGCTTTCTCTCACTATCTCTCTCTCAAATGCATGCATACATACATACATACATACATACATACATACATGAAAAAACTATTCATTAGGGAGGTCTGCCTGCATTATGGAATCACAAATCTGCATACTATTTTGGAGGGATTAACTAATGAAGTCAAATGAGTATTAATTCATGTAACAAAGATCTGCCATCTGTATCTATTCTCATTTGAAACAGGAAAAAATATCATATTATAAATCATTCTATCTCACAATTTTCTTTCCAGTTTAATTAATTTTTATAATATAGTGCCATGTCTTGAAAGAAAAAAATGAAAATAATGGTAGAAATCTATTTGATATTCAGTAAGGTTTTCCTGTTGGTCACACCTATTATACAAACCAATACATACATATGTATGTACAATCAGGATGACATTGCTATTGCTTATAGGTATAGTTGTGATAGTTACTCTGAAATAGTGTTGAATTGCCAAGACACAGTCCTAACAATTATTATGATATGTTACCTTTCCAGTCCTACTCATATGATGATCATTAAAACTATTTAAATTATTACCACTCTGTGGTATTTTAACCATTTGATAATATTACTGGGAAGAGAAATATGAAGAATGTTGTCGACATTTCTAAGATGATGTGGGAAACAAAGGCAGAAGAAAAATTATTAAATTTCCTTACTACCTACAGCCCATTCACAAGCCCTTGCAAGAGGCAGGGTGACCTTCCTCTAGGGACTCGGCTGCATTGATGTTAATACTTTGCTAAGGGCAGAAGATAATTTTAGCCCAACTGCCAGGATCCTGTAAGTCTACTTAAACATAAAAAAATTCCTTTGGAAACTTCCTTTATCTCTATCCCCCAAGATACATGTGGGCAATGATCTTCCAAGCATATGACCCATTGATATACATCAGAAGGGTCTCATGACTCAGGTTTTATTAGACAGTAATAAATTACCTTTTCCCAACAATAGCTAGCCCCATCAAAGTCCTGGAATCCTTGCTTTCAAAATTCCTTAAAGACTTGTGCTATCCCTAACCCCCTCCCAATTTGAAAGTATATAATGAGCCAGTCCTCGTGACCCTGTTGCAGCTCTTTCTGCCCACAGGTCCTATCCCCGTGCTTTAATAAAACCAACTTTTTACATCAAAGATGTCTCAAGAATTATTTTTTGGCTGTCAGCTTTGAACCCTAATGTCTTTCCTACATCACAAAACGTAGTTTATCTTTTCTTTGTAATTAATTATACGATGTTGTCTTACAAAGATTAATATAGGAATAATTGCTCTCCTAACTTATAAAGTAATCAGATCATTTTGAAAAGCCACATATTTTTTTCAGAGAACTGCTTGCATATATATGCACATATACATTTCTACGTTTTTTATATTTCATTATTCCAGTTCTTAAATTTCAGGGTTATAAAAAAAAAAGATTTGGAATGATTTCAAGAGAAAAGACAAGTGGATATTATGTGGCCTAGGACAAAATAATTATGCTGCAGTGTTTAATCATGTCTAATATTCATGCTAATGAACTATTTTTAGACTAGTGAACAATTTAGAATACATTGCCATTGTTTTATCAGGATCTTTTTATAAAATGAAGCAAAAGTATTTTTCAAGATAGACTGAAGATGACAGAGTTTGGCACAACATAAAAACTTTGACCCTCTACTCTTTAGTAAAACTTCTTTTTATAATGCTACTCCCACACATATAAAATTTATTTCCTTATGCCCTTGACAATAAAGAACAGTTTTAATCATTTGGAAAGCGAAAAGTCAAGACACATGCATTTCAAAAAGAGTCACAACAAGAAAATCAACCTTTTAATGATGAGAGAGAGACAATGACTTTTTCAGATGGCATACACTGTTTCTGGAAGATCTGATATTTTTCCAGGGGAATTTCCAGTAACATGGAATTTTCCTGGATATCTATATATTTAATTAAACTGGAAAGTTTACTCTAAATAAACACAGATGTTTATGGCTCTGCCTGACTGACAACATGTCTTTTTGCCAAACATTATTGTTTGGATTAAAGGTCAGGCTAGAAACAACTCTGCATCAAAAGAAGAGGATTATAATTTAGTCTGTAGCAATTAAATCACTTGATAGCAAGTGAGGCTGAACTGGAGCAATGAACTGATATTTTTCCAAAGCTGTAACACAGCTCACAAGTGAGCTCAGACATCAGCATATTGTTTTTCAAATCAGTCAGGTATCCTTTTACATATGCACTTATTTGCCTTTGGAAAAGCAACCCAATTCAGTGTGTTTGACAGAAAAGCTCCCTACAAGGAAATAGAATCTTGACCTAATGAGGTTGAGAAGCACTCACATAAACAAAATTAATCAGATTTTCTTAATTCAGCAAAATTCTAAGGGAATTTAAAATGCAATTATGCCTTGTGAGTAACCAAAAGACAAACATGTTTCTCAAAATTGACTACTAAACCTTTTCTCCCCCCATAATGTTTCATGGTATTGGTGGTTTGTAGGCTACACTTCAGGATATGCTGCTTTGAAATGTGCAGGTAGTAAACCAGTCTATCTCTCTGACTTTTTGGAATCAATCAGTTTTGTGCCTCACTTCCCCAAACACAAACTGGCTCATAAAAGAAATAATCAGAAGTATCTGCCTTCTAGGCAGATGTTTCCTATGTGTTTGTTCACCACCCTCTTTAGCTTGTGTCTGTTTCCCCAGTTCTAAGTTTTAGACTCTATTAATTTGTTATCACATCAGAATGGCAGGATATGTGGAGGAACCTTCTCTCCTGACCACTGGCTCCCTAAAATAATTTGGTCTGCACAGTAGCTTCTTATCTTTTGTAGTACTCAAAGAACATATAACCTACATGAGTCCAGTTTGGGGTTTTTATAACACAGAATAAAAAATTGATGAAGCAGAGGAGAGATAGTGGGAAAGAGATTAATAGTAATAATGAATATAACAATCATACTGCTGGCTTTTCTGGAAGAGCTAGTTGTTTGGGAAGAATATGGTTAGTAAATGAAGCAAAAAAACAAAAAAACAAAAAAACCAGAAGCAGGAAGTCTGTCAAACTACATAATAAAAATAATCAGAAAGTCAGGAAGAAAAGAGAAAAGCTTTCCTGGCTAAAGAGGCAGGAGAGGGCACAGTGTGCAGGCGTAGGCTTGAGAAAAGCCTTTGGATCTACTGCAGGGATGAAAGACAATGTAGCATGAGAGTAAAGATAATTTTGAAAAGTATCCAATTCATCCTAATTTGGATCTCCTTTTAACTCTTCAGGTAAAAATTGGGATGCCCTGTTAATTACTTTAGCCGTTAGCCTATGTTTCCATGAATGAATATAATTTATACAAAGTTACCTTGGATTACATTTCAGTTGTATAAGCATCTTCCTTTGGCAGACCTTCTGGACTTGTGGTTCAGGGTTTTGGGGTTTTTTGTTTGTTTTGTTTTGTTTTTGATTTTAGGTTCTTATTGATCCCTTGCTCTGCCCATTGTCTAGGTTTCAATAGTACTATCTGTCTTGAATGAGAAATTTCTATACAATTTCTAACCCAGGTCATTCCACAAAAGACCACACCTTAGCCCTGAGTTCTTCTGCCAATCATCTTCTCCTATCCCTAGTTAGTGGGACAGGGTACTTGGTCAGATTACTTTTCCACATTTTCTGTTGGAAATGGAGAAGTTCTCATATAATGCTAAAGAATTGGCTTCTGTGTTGGTTCAATTTGTAAACAATTTGACTCTTCATCCTGTTTGTTAATCTTTGTCTTCTCTGTGCCACTGTGTTTTTAGATCAAACAAATGCAAATTGAATGATAATTTCTTCATAGTAGGGATTCAAGATAGCTATATCACCTGGTTACTAACAGTTCTAACAGTTTCAATTTATTAATGTGCAAATGCCAAAGAAGGGAGAAGAAAGAGAAATTGGAAAGAGAGGTCAGGAGCTATGAGAGTCTGTTCTATGATCAGAACAATGTGTGGAAGCCCTGGTTGTCAACAGAATGCAAAAGCCAAGCAGTATGCAGAAGACAAGGTAAATGCATGTATGGAACTTCCCTTTATTTTATTTTTTTAAGAGATTTTATTTACTTATTTGAGAAACAGAGCATGAACAAGGGCAGGAGCAGAGGGAGAAGCAGACTCCCCAGTGAGCAGAGAGCCCTGACTTGATCCTAGGACCCTGGGATCATGACCTGAGTCAAAGGCAGATCCTTAACTGACTTAGCCACCCAGGCACCCTGTAACTTCCTTTTATGTAGTCAAGGTTTGGAAGACTCTGTATCACACCTTACTGGGCTGGACATCTATATCATCCACAGAGAACTTTCAATCACACTGCAACCACGAAAAGCTCAGATGTCATATTCTGAGACCTACAAGGTACACTGTTATTGCTGTAATTTTCTTCCAAGTTAAGAAGGCTACTTTGAATCTACCCTGTGCTAAATATTGGTTCCCATGTATGTATTATCTACCAATGACATGTCTATCTTGGCAACAGTGCCTCTCTCCTCTAAGCAGCCTGTGACCTGGTAGCATGCCATGGCACCGTATCACATTTTATAGCTTGCTCCAGTGTGGTGGGCAAGAAAACACACTAACGGGCCTCCTACTAATATATGTACCCTTGTCATTTGTTGTGATTTTCTATGATTTTTCTGATTATTTTTCCGATTTTTTTTTTTAGGATTTTATTTATTATTTATTTGACAGAGAGAGAGAGAGAGAGAGAGAGAGATTACAAGTAGGCAGAGAGGCAGGCAGAGAGAGTAGGAAGCAGGCTCCCTGATGAGCAGAGAGCCCGATGCGGGGCTCGATCCCAGGACTCTGAGGTCATTACCTGAGTCGAAGGCAGAGGTTTTAACCCACCAAGCCACGCAGGCACCCCTCCAATTTATTTTTGATGAGCCATTTAAAGTGCTCGTTTAACCATTTTGCTCCCATTAAGAAGAGGTTATAAAGTTATTTTCAGATAAAGACATTATGAAGGGATTCACATTTAGGCTTGCTTATGGCATATGAGATCACATAATATGTTTTTCATCCCCTCTTTAGGTAAATTGTGCAAGAAACTAAAATTTTGCATGTTAGTATGTACAAATCTTATGACAATTACATTGTTTTTATTGTTTAAAATTTCTATAAATTCCCTTCCTGTTAATTACTTATTTTCCTTCATATACAATAAAAATTGAGCTTGATAATGGTAGTAGATATTATTTGAAAAGAACCATATGTTCATTTGTTTTTGAAATAAGACTGACTTTTAATATCACTTGCCATTGAAATTCACAATTAATTTTCTATCAATCTATCATATCTATGTTTCATATTACCTTGTTTCATAAACAGTTATATTTATCATTTTCCTCAGAATAAAACTGTTACATCTTATGATTTATATGTTTTTATTTATACAAAAGTTATTCATCATCATGTCCTTTTCATGTTTGAAAATTAAGCAAGAAAAGGGTTTGTGTAATTCCTTAGAGGTTTCTTTCAGACAAACTGGCAGCAGGTATTTGGTCAGAATTTATACTTAATCTAATGCTCAACACATGGAATATACAATTTTTCTTCTTTTATTTCTTACTGAATCTGATTAACATACCACAAGAGGTATTGGAAAACCCAAAGTCATTTGCAGCCTTCTGCCGGTAACACTGAAATATGTGGAAATGAGGAATGGTGGTGAGGAGTTTTTTCAACTTCAAATATTTAGTGAATGCATCTATTCTATTAAAAATGCACATTGTGAATAATTTCCAGATAGTTAGATAGAGTAATATAGATTTTTACGTATTTGTGTAGTACAGTGGGCTCCATTAAGATACAGACAACACTTAAACAGGAAATAACATAGAATTAGCACAGTAGAAACTCAGAGCAGCTTTGTTAGGAAATGGATTAATGAATAAACTATATCAATTTTAGGAAAAGTAGTAAGCACTTGTTACTTTTTGGTTTCTCATGCCCATTCCTCACTCTTCTGTTAACTGTACCCTGATTGTCTCTGGGAATCACCCTTACCCCCAAACTCAGCTCCCATGGGTCAAAGTGCAGCTTTCATCTGTTTCAAATTTAGAACCTGTGTCCTATGTGTAAGTAAATTAATGCATCACTCAACCAGGGCACATGTCCTAGATAGATATAATGAGGCACAATGAATCCTCTTACAGAAATTTTTAGAATGGTACTTGTGTTCTTATTCATGGACTAAAGCTGAGAAAACACTGGATTTGGAGGAGCTGTAGTCATTCTCTCTTGTAGTGACTCTCTTGTAGGCCATCTATTCCTTGGTAGCTGAGGTATACAACCACAGGGAGAGTTGAGAGATGGAAAAACACAGGTCCTTGATGTTGCAATTAAAACCTGTCTAAGGCTTTGGAGCCAGCCCTATCCTGAGACCTATTATCTATATCTATATCTATCTATATACCTATGTCTATGTCTATATCCATATCTATCTATATATATGTCCAGCTCTAGAACATCATGCTGAATTAACCAGAGACACACGACATTTCTATTGAGATTTTGATGGAAGCATTCTGAAGCTGAGACAAGTTTGGTTTAGACAAGACAAGACAAGTTTGGTTTAGCTCAGACAAGACTGGTTTAGACAGTGTTTTATGCCTGAAACTAAGCAAACAGCAGTAGGACTGAAGGATTATGTATTGCTTTGTTTTAAATAACCCAATAGAAACATTGTGAAACTATGTTTACATTTATAATATTTCTCCTTAATAAAGAATGGCATTATTCAAAAAGAACTAAAATTACTCTGCAGTTTATATCTTTTAACTTTCATCATTCAGTGTCTTACTTCTCTTCATTCAGTCATTGAAAAATAAATTCCTGCTATCCTTTGCATAATTTTACTGTGCATGATAAAGCACATTTCTTAACTAGTACTTTATTAATAAAGTCAAATCAGGCATTCACATTTATTCAATGAGAGCTTCCCTGAATATATTTAATTTCTCAAAATTCCATAAAAATTTAGACTTGAGTTGAAGATTAGGTTAATCACTAAGAAAGCAGCAAGTCTGCTATCAACTTGCTGGTGTCCTTCAATAAATAACACAGTAGTTACTGAAAAAAAAAAGGGACATTGCAAATGAGATAAAGCATTCTTTTTTTTCTTCTTTTTTTCTGTTATTTAAAATTAAGGTAGTTGGGGCACCTTGGTAGCTCAGTTGGCTAAGCATCTGTCTTGGGCTCAGGTCATGATCTCTAGGTTCTGGGATCAAGTCCTGCGTTGGGCTCCCTGCTCAGCAGGAAGTCTGCTTCTCTCTCTCTCTCCTCTCCCTTTACCCACTCCTCCCTGCTCGTTCTCTCTCTCTCTTAATAAAGTCTTTAAAAATATTAAGGAAGTTGATATACAGTGTAATATTGGTTTCTGGAGTAGAATTCAGTGATTTATCGCTTACATACAACACCCAGGGCTCATCATAAGTTCCCTCCTTAATACCCATCACCCATCTAGCTCATCTCCCACCCACACTCCTCCATCAACCCTCAGTTTGTTCTCTATTGTTGAGAGTCTGTTGTGGTTTGTTTCCCTTTCTCCTTTTTTTTTCTTTTCCCCCTTCCCCTTTCCCATGTGTTCATCTGGTTTGTCTCTTAAATTCCACATATGAATGAGATCATATGGTACCTTTGACTGACTTACTTCACTTAGCATAATACACTCTAGCTCTATCCACATTGTTGCAAATGGCAAGATTTTGTTCTTTTTGGTGACTGAGTAATATTCCATATTGGAATAAATACATATATATGTACATACGCACTGTGTGTGTGTGTGTGTGTGTGTGTGTGTGTGTGTGTGTGTGTACATACCACATCTTCTTTATCCATTCAAGTCAATGGACATTTGGGCTCTCTCCATAATTTGGTTATTGTTAATAATGCTTCTATAAACATCAGAGTGCATCTACCCCATCAAATCTGTATTTTTGTATCCTTTGGGTAAATACCTAGTAGTGCATTTGCTGGGTCGTAGGGTAGTTCCATTTCTAACTTTTTGAGGAACCTCCATACTGTTCTTCAGAGTGGTTGTACCAGTTTGCATTCTCACCAATGGTGCAAGAGGGTTCCCCTTTCTCCACATCCCCAGCAACACCTTCTGCTTGTACTATTAATTTTAGCCATCCTGGCAGGTGTGAGATGGTATCTCATCATGGTTTTGACTTGTGACGATGAGTGATGTTGAGCATCTTTTCCAGCATATGTTTGCAATCTAGATGTCTTTTTGGAGAAGTGTCCATTCGTGTTTTCTGCTCATTTCTTAACTGGGTTATTTGTTTTTTGGATTTTGAGTTTGATAAGTTCTTTGTAGATTTTGGATACCAACCCTTTATGAGATATGTTGTTTGCAAATATCTTCTTCCATTCCATAGGCTGCCTTTTAGTTTTGTTGACTGTTTCCTTTGCTGTGCAGAAGCTTTTTATCTTGATGAAGTCCCAGTAGTTCATTTTTGCTTTTGTTTCCCTTGACTGATGTGTCTAGTAATAACTTTCTATGGGTGAGGTCAAAGAGGTTTCTACTTGTGTTCTCCTCTAGGATTTTGATGTTTTTCTGTCTCACATTAAGGTCTTTCATCATTAAAGTAGAGCTCCACACCCAGCATGAAGCCCAACTTGGGGCCTGAACTCACAACCCAGAAATCAAGACCTGAGCTGAGATCAAGAGTCAAATGTTTAACCAACTGAGCCACCCAGATGCTCCGGGATAAAACATTTTTTAAAAAAGTGTTTCTTAGTGCTAGGTATATATACCTATTCAATATTTGTCATCATTATTACCATAATCATTATCAATCATCATCTCCTTAAAAGCATGATTATCATCTTTAAAATTCTTCTTAGATGTAGTGTTCAACAAGTCTGTAAGTAATTACTAAAACAGATTCCCATATTATTTTTTAATTAAACTTGGTTTGGAATAATTTAAGGGTTACAGAAAAGTTACAAAGAGGATACAGATGCCTATATAACCATCAACCCATACCACCAATTGAGATAAATGGTCAAAATAATTTTGTCGTCAATATTTAAAATTTATAAATCTAATCAGTAATTTCTATATAATAAATCATGTTTAGATGCTTCTCTTATATGCCCATGCAAGTTAATTTTCTTCAATAGCATAGTAGCCTAAAGCAAAAACAACACTAAAGCAAGTGGTTATTTCCCGACATAGCATTATAACGAGCTGGGGTCTGTTTATTAATCTGAATAATCACAAATTAAAACTGGTGAATTATCTAAAGATAGAATTTTTAGACAAAAAAGATGAGTTATTTAGTAATTACCTACATATGCTTATAGCTATTTACCCTATAACTAGAAGAAACAAAAAAATAAACAAACAAAAAAAACCCCTATGCTATACAGAAAGAATCCTGAATAAACTTAAAACTATTTTCTTAACCTAGTTTTTGATATTCTGGAACACACTGTCAAGGAAAGTTGCCAAATATATTTTTATGCTTCTTCTTTAATAAGGTATACATTTTCTTGGAGACTTAAAATGCACTGGTGCCTGAAATAGATTCAAAGCTTTCTTTGCCTTCCTAATAATTTTTAAAATCTATAGTTGTTTCCATTGGTCCAAATACACTGAGACCAAGGATAATCTCTAAGTCTCAACATGCTATATAGCATTGCTATATAGCATTACTGAGTTTAGTCTCATGATTGTGCATAAGTACGTTCTGATACAATGATTGTATCTTACATATATAGGCATATAGATTTGATACACTTTCCAAAAAAACTGTTAACAGTAACCACAGCAACAGTTGTCTGGACATCTGTCCATGAGGAATTGGCTTGAAATGACTAACTCATTTCACAAAGAGTAACAAAAGCCCTTTGATTCTAATGCTTTTCTCTCCCCCATGGAATTGGGCCAAGTGACAGCTCTCTATACATCTCCTACAGGTTACAGTGTCCAAACACTTAGCTCTGTCTTAAAAACTGAAGTTTATCCCTCTCTTTCATCAGCTCTTGGGATATTTCTACAGTGCTAAATTGGCTGGCATGTGACATTTATGGCAACAAATGCTATGAGAGAATAAAAGCTATTAGGTTGATAGGATATAATTAAATTTCCTTCTGGTCCCTGCGGGCTCCACAGTGGACCATGTATTGACACCTGCATCTGACTCAGCAGCATGGAACGGCACTTTTGCTAATTTTCATTTCTTTTCATGTACTGGCCTCTGATCCTGACTTCATAGTTACTCAGAAACTGTAGTTTTAAAATTTACTTCTAAGTAACAAGAAACTATCCGAAAAGCAATTACTTCAACTTGTATAGAACCCCAGATTCATTTCAAATGTCACCTTCTCTAGTACATTAGTCTGTCTATGTCTCCGGTGTCTTTCTGGGTACTAGCAGGCCTTTACATAAACATTTCATGTACTAATTAAAATACAGCATACTTCAAACTGCTTTTTAATAATCCATAGACAAATTTTAAGTGGTTTGCTTAATTTCAAGTCCTTTTATACTTTTGCTGGCAGAACATCTTTTATTCCTAGGAATGCAACAGGAAAACAAAACTGAAGGTGATGATAACAAAAACAACTTTTATTGAGGAAGCAACTCTATTGGATGTTCTATATTCAAATGCAAAATTAAGAGCTAAATGTGGTCACTAGTTTAAGGACTTATATCAAAGCCATTGATCTTTCGAGTCAAGAAAGCATTTTTTTTTTAAAGATTTTATTTATTCATTTGATACACAGAGAGAGATTACAAGTAGGCAGAGAGGCAGGCAGAGAGAGAGGAGAGAGGAGGAAGCAGGCTCCCTGCTGAGCAGAGAGCCCGATGTGGGCCTCGATCCCAGGACCCTGGGATCATGACCTGAGCCGAAGGCAGCGGCTTTAACCCACTGAGCCACCCAGGCGCCCTCAAGAAAGCATTTGATCTAAGAAAAAAAAAAGAAAAAAGTAAAAATCTGCACTGGGCTGAACCCTAAAAACTCCCTGAGGGAGAATTTTCAAGTTCTGTGTGCATAGAAAATGTCTAAGGAACCTGTGAAGAAATCAGATTCTTGAGACTTAGCTTCTATATATCATGAAATATAGCATCAATGAAAGAAAAATTTATTCAACACAACTAATCAAAGCATTACAACTTACATAATCAACAAAATACTACTTTTGCCTATCAAATAGGCAATGTACAGACAAAACAAAGATTTCACATATTGCTATTTAAGCACAAATTGATGTAAACTTTTTGAAAGACACTTTAGCTATAATTATCAAAATATTTCAAGAGGCCAATAATTATTAGTCTAATAATTCAGCTCTTCAAATTTCATCTAATGTTTGTACACATATACAAGGATGTCTGTTTTGCACACTTACACAATAGCACAAATTTAGAATTAAATATCCCATATTTAATAATGACATTCATGTGATAAACTACTATACACTTACAAAATAAAATCAAATGATATTTTTTACATGAAAAGATGTTCCTCATGTTGAATGACCATTCAGGATAGGAAGTAATATGCATCCTGCTAACCCATAATGTTATTTCTGGAGGTACGGATAATGGATATTTTTTCTTATCTCTCTTTTGGACCTTTTCATACATATATTACTTTTGTAAAAAAAAATATAATGGACAAATAATTAAAAAATGAACAGCAGTTGGTGAACAGGCAGAGAAAATGATAATTTATATATAGTCTTGCTTAAGTGCATTTATAGCAATGTATTGGGAAATATGTATCAAAATCTTTGAGAATATTTGGTTTAGTAAATGTTCTAAATTAAAACCCAAGAAGATAGCCAGAGATTTAGACAAATATTGTTTGCAAAAGTTTAACAAAACTCAGTTATAAAAGTGAGGAAAAAAAAGATAACTAAAAAAAATTGTTACTGGCCAACATAACACATTGATTAAGTAAGTGATGGTGCATTCATCTGCTTGCGTATTACATAACTAATAAATATAATTACTAAAAAGTTTTGATGGAATGAAAATGTCCACAATATAGCATTTAGTGTATATATCACTATATACAATTTTTTAACTTTTTTATTCGACTACAGTTGACACACAATGTTATATTAGTTTCAGGTGTACAACATAGTGATTCAACTTCTCTGTATGTTATGCTATGGTGACCACAAGTGTAGCTACCATTTGTCACCATACAATACTATTACAATCATTGACTATATTCCCTATATTATGCCTTTTATTCCAATGACTTATTCATTCCATAACTGGAAACCTATATATCCTTCCCCACTTCACTGATTTTGCCCAATCCTTCACCACCCTACCCTCTGGCAACCATCAGTTTGTTCCCTATATTTGTTGGTCTGATTCTGCTTCTTATTTGTTTTATTCATTTATTTTGTTTTGTTTTTTAGATTCCACATGAGTGAAATCATATGGTATTTGTCTTTCTCAATCTGACTTACTTCACTTAGCATGTAGTGTAGTAGTCACAAATGACAAGATCTCATCCTTTTTTATGGCTGTGTAATAGTCTATTATCTATCTATCTATCACATCTTTTTTATGCATTCATCTCACTCATCTATCAGTGGACACTTAGGTTGCTTCCATATCTTGGCTATTGTAAATAATGCTGCAATAAACATAGGGGTGAATATATCTTTTTGAATTAGTGTTTTCATTTTCTTTGGGCAAACACTCAGTAGTGGAATTACTGGATCATATGGTATTTCTACTTTTATTTTTTTGAGAAAACTCCATGCTGTTTTCTACAGTGGCTGCAAAGTTTACATTCCCACCAACACCCTCACCAATATTTGTTGTTTCTTGTCCATTCTGACAGGTGTGAAGTGATTATCTCCTTGTGGTTTTGATTTGCATTTCCCTGATGACTAGCGAGTTGAACATCTTTTCATATGTCTGTTGGCTATCACTATATGTGAATTTTTTAAAGATTTTATTCATTTTAGAGAGAGAGAGAGAGAGAGAACATGCACAAGCAGAGGGAGAAGCAAAGGGAGAGGGAGAGAGAATCTGAAGCAGACTCTGCACTGAGCATGGAGCCTGATGCAGGGCCAATGTCATAATATGAGATCATGACCTGAACCAAAACCAAGAGTAAAACACTTAACTAACTGGGCCACCCAGGCAACCCAGGCACCCCTGTATGCAAAGTTTTACATAAAGTATGATCCCAATCAAATTATGCAAAAAGAAAAATAATTCAAAAATATACTAGCAGGACAAAAGGTCAAACATTAATAGTGATTGTTTGAGTCGTGAGATTATACATGATTGTTTTTAATGGTCTTCATAAGTTTCCATGCTGTTTCCTACACTAGGCATATGTTAAGGTAAAACAAGCACCTAGTAGAAACCAAGGGTTAGGATTATTTTAAGACAGAGAACGAGTTAAACATTGACAAACTATTCAAAATACAGGGCTAAGAGGAAATATCAAACTTTCTTAGCAAATATATATAACAGAGAATGCATGTGTTCAACTAAATCCTACCTGTCCTTCAGGAACCAACTCAAGTCTCAGTCCCTTTAGCAATTTTTTTATAGACATTGCCAGTCCCAATTAATACACCTTTTTAAAAAATCTAATTCAAATAATTAATGTATATGTTTATAGACTAGCAAGGGGTTAAACAGTACCCTGTGTTATTTTTTTTGAAGAGGGCTAACTCTATTACTGCTTTTAGAGACATTTTTAAGTTTACTCTTAAATTGTGCTTTGCTTTATTGTGCTTCACAGATACTGCATTTTTTACATAGTAAAGGTTTGTGGCAATTCTGTGTCAGGTCTTTTGGTGCCATTTTTCCAACAGCATTTGCTCACTTTATGTTTCTGTCACATTTTGGTAATTCTCACAAGATTTCTCTGATGATGATGATGATGATGATGATGATGATGTCAATGTGATTTGTTATCAGTGATCTTTAATACTACTATTATAATTGTTTTGAAAAAAAATTAAAAAATTGTTTTGGGGCACCATGAACTGCACCCATGATAGACAGTGAAATTAATAAATTTTGTGTATTCTGATTGTTCCACTAATCTGCTGTTTCCCCATCTCTCTCCCTCTCCCCAGGCCTCCCAGTTTCCTAAGACACAAAAATATTGAAGTTAAGCCAATTAATAACCTTACAATGGCCTCTAAGCATTCAAGAGAAAGGAAAAATCATATGCCTATCACTTTAAAGAAAAATTGGAAATCATTAAGCTTAGTGAGGAAAGCTTGCTGAAAGCCAAGACAGTCTGAAAGCTAGGTCTCTTGTGCCAAACAGTTAGCTCAGTTGTGAATGCAAAGGAAAAGTTCTTGAAGGTAATTAAATGTGCCAATGCAGTGAACACATAAATGATAAGAAAGTGAAACAGTCTTAATGGTGATACGGAAAAAGTTTTAGTGGCCTAAATAGAAGATTAAACCAATGACAACATTCCTGTAAGCCAAAGCCTAATTCAGAGCAAGACCCTAATGCTCTTTAATTCTATGAAGACTGAGACAGGAGAGGAAGCCGCAGAAGAAAAGTCTGAAGTTACAGAGGTTGATTCATGAGGTTTAGAAAAAAAAGTCCTCTCCATAATGTACACGTGCATAGTGAAGCAACAAGTGCTGATATAGAAGCTGCAGCATGTTATCCAGATCTAGCTAAGATCATTAATGAAGGTGGCTGCACTAAGCAACAGATTTTCAACGTTGACAGACAGTCCTCTATTAGTAGATGCCACCTACAGCTTCCATAGCTTGAGAGGAGAAGTCAATGACTGGCTAAAAGCTTCAAAGGACAAGATAACTCTTACATTAGGAGCTAAGGGAACTGGTGACTTTTAAGTTGAAGTCAGTGCTCATTTACCATCCTAAAAATCCTACAGCCCTAAAGAATTATGCTAAATGTACTGTCTGTGCTTTAAAAGTGGGATGACAAAACCTGGATGTATCATGGATTGTATAATGGTTTACTGAATTTTTTAAATTCACTGTTGAGACCTACTGCTCAGAAAAAGATTCCTTTCGGAATATTACTGCTCATTGACAATGCACTTGGTAACACAATAATGCCTGCTAACACACATTCATTCTGGAGCCCATGGATCAAGGAGTAATTTTGACTTTCAGTCATATTATTTAAGAAATATATTTTGTAAGGCTAAAGGTGCCATAATGATTTCTCTGAAAGATCTTTGCAAAATAAATCAAAAACCTTCTGGAAAGGATCCATTAATTTAGATGTCATTAAGGACATTTGTGACTCATGAGAAAAGGTCAAAAAATCAACTTGAACAAGAGTGTGAAAGAAGTTGATTCTGACCCTCATAGATGACTTTCAGTGGAGGCAGTAATTGCAGATGTGGTAGAAATAACAAGAGAGCTAGAATTAGAAGTGGAGCCTGGAGATGTGTCCACTGATGCCAATCTTACAATCAAACTTGAATGGGTGAAGAATTCCTTCTTACTGATGAGCAAAGAAAGTGGTTTCTTTTCTTTCCTTTTTTTTTTTTTTTAAGATTTTATTTATTTATTTGACAGAGAGAGATGCAGTGAAAGAGGGAACAGAAGCAGGGGGAATGGGAGAAGGAGAAGCAGGCTTCCCGTGGAGCGAGGAGCCTGATGTGGGGCTCAATCCCAAGACCCTGAGATCATGACCTGACCCGAAGGCAGACGCTTAAGGACTGAGCCACCCAGAGGCCCATAGAAAGTGATTTCTTGAGATGAAATCTATCCCTGGTAAAGAAGGTGTGAAGATTATTGAAATTACAATCAAAGGATTTAGAATATTACATAAATTTTATGGATGAAACAGCAACAGGTTTTGAGAGAATTGACTTCAAAAATTTGAAAGAAGTTCTACTGTGGGTAAAATACTATCAAATGGTATTACATGCTACAAAGAAATCACTTGTGAAAGGAAGAAGTGATCTCTGTGACAAACTTCATTGTTCTTATTTTAATAAATTGGCACAGCCACCCCAATCTTCAGCAACTATCACCCTGATTAGCCAGAAACCATTGACATTGAGGCAAGACCCTCTACCAGCAAAAAGATTAGGACTCACTGAACGCTCAGATGACGATTAGCAATTTTTAGCAATAAAATATTTTTTTAATTAAGGTATGTACATTGTTTTTATAGACATAATGCTCTTGCACCCTTAACAGACTACAGTAAATACAAATTTTATATGCACTGGGAACCAAAAAACATTTGAGTCACTTTATTGTGATATTTGCTTTATTGCAGTGGTCTGGAAACAAACCTGCAGTATCTATGAGGTATACCTATACAGCAATTACCAAATTATTCATTTCTGGAATTTTAATAAGAAATGAATCCTGGTTAGTACCCACTTCTGAGTGTGACTCTCAGCCACTATATATTCATATTTAAGATGAACTTGTGATCTGGATCACTGCTGTACCCTCACACCTGACCTCAATAAACATTTGCAAGGTTACATTCCATTTGGTAGTAAGAACACAAAAATGAATAAGACACAATTTATATTATTAAAGATTACTGTAAGAGATAATGAAGTAAGAGTAGCTTAAGCAATATAGTTTCTTTTTCTCTCTGGTAACAGTGTATATAAGCAGGCCATGGTTTATCTTCTCTGTTTTTTCTGAAACCCAGCCATCTCTTATGTTCTTGTGCTCCTATGCCTAAGATGGTTTGTCACCCTTACCATATCAGAGCAGCAAAATAGATGAGGTAAGAGAAAAAGCATTATTTTCCCTTTAAAGCTACAACTTGGAAATTGCCCACATCATTTCTTCTCAAATCTCATTGGCTGGATGTGTGCTGTCCAATACAATAGCCCCTAGTTACATATGGCTATTGAGTATGTGAAATATAGTTCAATATGAAATTAAGATGTGCTGTATATTTAAAATACAATGGACTTTTGAAGACTTAGTATGAAAAAGAATGTAAATATATCATTAGCACTTTTGTATCAATTGCATATTATAATGATAATATTTTGGATATATTGAGTTAAAATATATCCTTAAAATTACTTCCACATCTTTCTTTTTTACTTTTTTAAAAAAATATAGTTACTAGATAATTTTACATTACATACACAGTTTGAAGTATACGTCTACTGGAATGTAATGGGCTAAATTCACCTGCAATAGAGTTGGAAAATGTATTTATTTTGGAAATCATGTGCCCTGTGAATGTGAACGGGTTTGCTACTATGACAGAGAATGAAATAATGAGGAATAGGAGATAAGGTGCAATATATTCCACACAAAATTTCCTGTTAGGCAAATTTTGACTATTATAAAGAAGAAATGTGTTCATGTTTTTGGAATAGGAGTTGTCCAGAGGAAATTCTTCATAGGTGTTTTGCGTTTCTGCAAGTCTTATGAGTGAGGCACTGACTTTCCATTGTTCTGGATTACCTTTTCAAAGGTATTTGTATAATGGACAGCTTTGAATGATATAGCGTCTTGCTTAATAGCAAAGGACAAGCAGATATGTTTCTGTCTGCCCATTTTTAAAAAAGGCAAGTTTTCTAATCTCAGGGTTTATCTTCTACAGTGCAACCCATTGTATATACAGGTACCCTCTGGCCTTCTTCACTTGGCCTATAGAATTTAGGGGTCTGGGAACCAATGTAAAAATTGTCATACTCTGGTTACTGCTATTGCACAAGGAATAAACTGTTTGTCTCTGATCATTAATCTTGTGACTTCCAAGAGCATCTATGAAAGCATGGCAGACTCTTTGGTTAGCTTGCAAGTAGAATAAAACTCAGACCCTTTACAGTTCTTGATAATAGTGTCTATAACTTGTCAGTTGTATTTTATGTCCCTTCAATAAAAATGTCTAATATTTAACAATGGTGGAAATATTAAGAGCATAGTCTTAGGTATTTGGCAGTTCTACCATAAATGACCATTGTATAATGATGCACAAGTTATTTAACTTCTTTTTAGTCCATTTTCCTCTGATCTAAAACAAATGTTACCTCGTAGATTCATCATACAGATTGTATGAGATAAATTTATGTAAAATGTTTAGAAGACTGTAAGGCACATGGTTTTCACTCAATAAATGCTATCACTAACAATTTGAAGAGGAATCGTGCCCAAATGCAATAAATACAAAATTGCATTAAGCAAATCTGACAGCAATTTTATATGTTTAATCATACATAGCTGATATAGTGCAAAAACACAAGAACTTTTTTCCTTATTTTATGTATCATTACATTTAATTCCAGCAAAAACTTTATAAAATAGGTACGACTATTGCCAGTTTAGTGGGATGAAGTAAAGCAATCCACAAAAATTATTTTGAATGGAAATAGCAACATTCTTGCTTCTGAGTATGGCTTATGGCAGTGGAAATTCAAATATGGCAAAAACACTTGGAAGTACTTAATTATATTCTAGAGGAATTTTTCTCAGTTGAGGGTTCTTTTTCAGAAATGTTCAGATTTATCAACTAAGGGTTAAAGATTGGGTTGAAAAGAAAGAAGCATCATTAGATATTTCTGGGCAGTTAGACTATTAAGGAAGTATGTGAGTTTCCTATTTTTTTGTTTGTCTCTAAGTTCCTTGGAAATTACTCCCTCTGTAGGACTTCACTTAGCAGAGATATTATAGTGAGTGATGGATTATTGGTTCTCTAATACTTGATCCAGTTTCTCATCATCACACAATTAGTGCCCATGACAGGATTCTTTGAACAATCTCATAAAAGATCCACAAGGTTTTTTTAGACTATGATTTTATTGACTGGAGGGACCAATCTTTCTACCTTTGTATTTATGACACTTTCCTATGATGTTTGGCATATAGCACAGCCTGTGTTTCATTAAGTTAGGAAATGACAGTCCTTATTTTGAGTTATGAAGAGTCTATTGCTGAAAAATCCTGACTGTGTTACATGAAAATAGAAGTAAGTCTGAGTTACTTGTGGATTAACTTGAAGGGATACTTGGTAAAAAGGTATGGAGCAACTGATGAAACAAAAGTATGTGCAAATTTTTTTTGGGTTTTCAGAGGTGAATGGAGCAGATATGGTTCTTTCCTGTATAAAAATGAATCTAACACATTAGGTTACTCATGATTACTTGGGTCTCAATTCCTATGATCAAAACCCTTATTTCCCTGAGGGTACAAGTCATGATTTTATCCTGTAACACCATTTATGCATTGCCATCACTATTAGCAGGTGAAAATAAATGGTATCCTTCCTTGGAAGACATGGGAGTTCCTTCTATGTGGGACTGCATCAAGAACAGGCTAAAAAGGTGATTTTGTGTCTGAAAAAAAAATCTTGATAAATAATCTCAGTGCATAAGATTTCCCAATTAGTAACCCATTCCTTGATTTTAAGAGTACTGATATTTTAAATATCCTTAGAATGCAAGTTTCTTAGGGTTTCCATCCCTGATTACATTACCCATCTGTTCTTGCATTTTTCCCCCATTTTTTTCCATTAGAGTCTGTAGAGTATTAATCATAGTTATTCCAAATTCCTGGTCTGATGATGCTATATCTGAATCTGGTTCTGAAGTTAACTTTGTCTCTTTTAAGATTGTTTTTGTCTTTTAGCATGCCTTATAATTTTTGTTGTTGTTGCTGATAGCCAGATAGACTATCTGGTAAGAGGAACTGAGACAAATAGGCCTTTATAAAGTGTGAAGTTTTATGTTTATCTGGCTAGGTGTTAGATAGTGTTTAATGTTTGCTGTAGCTTTAGGTGTCAGAGTCTAAAATTTCCTTTAGTGTCCTTGTTTTTGTCTCCTCTGTTGTCTCTTTGTTTTCCTAGATACTCCTTTTTAAAGTAGATAATGAGGATTGCAGTTCTTTCAGCTGTAATCCTGTTACTTCAGAGGAGCCTGACTGATGTGGTAATAAGGTGTGGGGGAAGGGGAAGCATTCTATGCACATGTGATTACATCTCAGACTTCATTGAGCCTGTGCCACCAAACTGGACATTGCAAATGCTTCACTATCTTTTACCCCTTAGGTGAGAGAGGAAGTATAGGTGGGTCTAGAGTTGGGTATTTGCCTTACTCCTGGTTAGGTTCCGGCAAAACAGTATCCTATGGCAGAAAGCTTTTTTTTTTTTCCTTTTTAAAGATTTATTTATTTATTTTAGAAAGAGAGTAAGAGAGAGAGTGGGGGGGGGAAGGGCAGAGGGAGAAAGAGAATCCTGAAGCAGGCTCCCTGCTGAGTTCTGCATCCAGGACCCTGAGATCATAACCTGAACCAAAACCAAGAGTGGGCTGCTCAACTGACTGAGCCACTCGGGAGCTCGAGAAGGCTTTTTTTTTTTTTTAAATTTTATTTATTTATTCATGAGAGACACAGAGAGAGAAGCGGAGGCAGAGGAAGTAGCAGGGTTCCTGCAGAACAGGGAGCCCAATGTAGGACTTGAACCCAGGACCCCGGGACCATGACTTGAGCCAAAGACAGATGCTTAGCTGACTGAGCCACCCAGGCACCCATTTTTTTTTTAAAAGGGGAATAAAATACTTTGGCTGTATTTCAAAAGAGCTCATTTTCTCCTCCTGCTCTTAGAAACATGAGATTTCTCTCTAATCTTCATCTGAGAACATGGTGCGGCTCCCGAGGATGAAGACTGGGACCTTGCTGAGAATGGGACCCCATAGTCTTTAACTCTCAAGCACATTCAGACAGCTTCCATTAATTTGTCAGTCAGCTGAAGTGTTCCTACAGGTACTGGTTCCAGCAGGGGGCTTTGGCTCCTGGCTTCTGCAATTGGTAAACTGATTCTCTCTATTTGTTTGTCTATCCACTTTTCTGGAAGTCAGCCTGTCCTGTGACCAAAATCCTCTGATGCATCTAAGATGGCCGATTTTCAGTATATTTGGCTTTTTTCTTCTTGTGACAATGAGAATGACAACTTCCAAGCTCTTTACATGTCAAAACAGGAATCACAAATCCAAAAGACATTTTTCTGAGGGTCATTTATCTTTCAGTATCAATGAGTGTATAGGATGCTCCTCTAAAATCATTACTTGGAGGTGGCTAAGGCAAGGATTGTGAAGGCATTTGATATTTGGAAAGTGGCTATTAAGCTCACCAATATGTATATTCTTCTCTGTTTGGGCACTTAAATTACATTTTCCTCCTCTCTCACAGTAGGCTCCATCATATGACTGTTACAGCCCAATGGATTGTGAGCAGAGCTGGCCTGGCCCATAAAAAATCTTTTGCACCAATCCTTATTCTCCTTTCTCAGCTGTAAGTTTAATGGAAAAGACCCCTGAGGATCTAAAGTTGTAAGAGCGGCACCTGGGTGGCTCAATGGGTTGAGCCTCTGACTCTTGGTTTTGGTTCCAGTCGATCTCATGGGTGGTGAGCTGGAGCCTCATGTTGGACTCTGTGCTCAGTGGGATGTCTGCTTAAAGATTCTTTCTCTCTGCCCCTCCCCCCACTCTAAAATAAATAAGTAAATTTTTAAAAATAAATAAATAAAAATAAAGTGGTAAAGAGCCACAAGAAGGAAGAAACCAGGTTACCTCAATGGCTTTGTGGAACAAAGTTCATCTATTCTTCCTTCCTCTCTATCAACCCACACAAAATTGCAACATGACCAAGAAGTAATTTTTTGACATATTTTTTTTTTATTTTTTTTTTTAAAGATTTTATTTATTCATTTGACACAGAGAGAGAGATTACAAGTAGGCAGAGAGGCAGGCAGAGAGAGAGGAGAGAGGAGGAAGCAGGCTCCCTGGTGAGCAGAGAGCCCGATGTGGGCCTCGATCCCAGGACCCTGGGATCATGACCTGAGCCGAAGGCAGCGGCTTTAACCCACTGAGCCACCCAGGCGCCCTAATTTTTTGACATATTAAAGCACTCAGTGTTGGGCACGAAAGCACTAAAAGCACCATTTGTTACAGTACCCTACCCTGACTAATCCAGGGAAGAGAAGAAGAATCTCCACTGAGGGGAAAGAAGGCAAAAAGGAAGCTGTAATCATATAAGCAGTTTGGCTGAGACTTAGATCTGTTGGTATAAAGAACATGTGATAAATCCACGCTGGGAAGCTAACACAATTATGCTGTGTGCATGGCATGTGGAGCTGCCTTATATAGCCTGTGCCCCTAAGTGTGAATGCCAACCTTGAGGTCCTTGAACCTACCTAGCTTAATGCACAAGTGTCACCTCCCCTCCAAAAGGTGTCTTAGAATTTGCGTTCTAATAATGATTAATTTCTTATAGCTCTTTAATCAGTGCATTATCTCACATCTGTTATTTTATCACATTAATTCCCCTCCCTGGAACACCTGTTCACTTTTCTATGCTGGCCTTTCTTATGCATCCTTCACGGGTCAGCTTGGGGGCCTCTTCTAAGAAGCCTTCTGCAATCCTCCCAAGGCCAGGGTAAAGATGGATAATTTTTTTTTTTAACTGAACTAAGTACAGATCACCCTGCTATTGATGTGTAAGAATAAATTTAAAAAGTAGCTACTTTGAGAGACTACATTTCTTATGAATGGGACATTAAGAACAATGCCTGGCAGTTCGCTCTCAATCAATACTAAATATCTATTTCATGCCTAGGATGGCCTCTGGCATAGTACAGACACAAAAAATGGTGACACAATTTCTGCTTTATAAGAGTTTCTTTTCTTTCCTTTTTTTTTTTTTTTTTTAAGGTGGGAAGGGGCAGAAGGAGAAAAAGAATTTTAAGCTGGCTCCAAAACCAGTGTGGAGCCCAACGCAGGGCTGGATCTCAAGACCCTGAGATCATGATCTGAGCTGAAATTGAGTTGGACACCTAACCAACTGAGCCACCCAGACAACCCTGTCTTATGAGTTTCTGTCCAGGTTGAGGAGATAAAACCCTGATGAACTAGACTGGTGATTCTTAGATTTAGATGCAATGAAATCACCTTGCTCAAATGTATATTGTATAATTCTGATACAAGTGATCCATAGACTGGAATCACAAACACTGCCCCAGTCTGGAACTTCCTGAATAACAACCAAGCACTAGTACCTAGTCTAATGACTGTATGTATTCAGCCAACGTGCATGAATGTGAATGAAATGAGACAATTAAGCAAGGAGAGAAGAATACATGCTCCACATAATTCAAGTGAATTGAACTGCATAAACTGTAAGCATGTACAATTTCAAATAAAAGAGATTGGTGTGGGCTGGTACAGACAAGGAAGGCCTCAAGAAGTTAGGATTTTGAATCAGACTATCAAAATAGAAAGCAGAGGGAATTTGTATTCAGACAACTCCAGATTTGAATCACAGATCCATCACTTAGTAGCTATTTAATTTATCATAGCTTTAATTTTCTCATCCGTAAAAAGAAGATTGATGGCAACTAGGCTGCACTCCTCTTTTGAGGATTAAAGTGCCCAGCAGAGGGCTTGGCTCAGTGCTTTTGCTCAATCCATGCCAGCCATCCTTCCTCAAAGGATGCACTATATTTGGAAAGAGTTCTTTACTTTTATATGAAAAAGGGCTTTAGATATCACCCTACAACTACAGATTCAACTTCATATTATTTATTGTCCAAATTGCCCCATTTAATTATGCCCCAGATATAACTGATCAAATGAGTGTTCTCTAGGTCACAGAGAAATTTATAAGCTGAATTCAAGTCTGAACAGGATGAGAGAATATTCAAGGTATGCATTTTTTATTACAGCAGTTCAATTGTCTTTTCTAAAAGGCTTTATTTTTTCTTCAGAAGGAAATGAGTCCCAAAGCTCCTGGAGCATCTGAAGAGATGTGCAGACAGCCTCCATTTCCATTAACTATTGGAATTTAATTCATTTCTATCCTAAAATGGAGCTGCACATTTACAAAGGAAAATAAGTGAAAACTTGCCTTAGCAAACACTCAAGGTTTGGATCATATACTTCATAGATTATTTACCAAAAGTTTTGCTGAATGGTTAGAAATGAAAACAAGCAAAATAGAAAAGCAGTGTATAAGAAAATACCAAAACTAACTTAGCTAACCTAAGAAGCGGGTTGAATTCCATAAGAACAATGGGTAGACAATAATACAAGGTACAGCACTCAAGAGTAGGAATGCCTATCCTGACTGCTTGGCTTGCAGCTCAGGGGCAGTCTCACAGGCAGGGCTTGCTTAGTGAATAATCACAGATGGGTTCCCACTGTTATTAAACACTGTTTAAGAGCCACTTTTACTTATTTTTTAAACCATTTTCTTGAGACTTACATACAAAGAGCTATTTATTTAAAGTATGCAACTTGGTGACTTTGGAGATAAGTAAACATCATTAAACCATCACTGCGATATATGCCCTGAACATATCCAGCCCCTCTGAAAGATTCCTTCCACCCATTTATTTTCTTGTGATAAGAATACCTAATACTGGGGTGCCTGGGTGGCTCAGTCAGTTAAGCGTCTGCCTTTGGCTAAGTTCATGATCCCAGGGTCCTGGGATTAGGCCCCGTGTCAGGCTCCCTGCTTGGCAGAGAGCCTGCTTCCCCCTCTCTCCCACTTGTGCTCTTTCTCTCTCACTTTCTGTCAAGTAAATAAATAAAATCTTAGAAAAAAATACCTAACATAAAATTTATCCATTTAGCAAATTTTTAAGTATATAATATAGGATCGTTAACTATAGGTACTCTTTTATACAATAGAGCCCTAGAACTTACTCATTTTATGTAACTGAAACTTTGTTCCCTTCAACCAATCCCCCCTATCACTCCCCTCCCCTTAGTCTCTGGTAAGTACCATCTACTCTATGTTTCTACACGTATGCTATTTCAGATTTTTCATGTAAGTAGATTTAATTTGTTCTTATTTCATTTAGTATACAGTCTCATTGGTGTTATTGCAAATGATACAATTATTTAATTTTTAAGGCTGAATCATATTATATTGTATGTAACTACCACATTTTCTTTAACCATTCATCCCCTGACATTAAGGTTGTTTCCATAATTTGGCTATTATGAATAGTGCTGCAATGAACACAGGAGTACTGATATCTCTTTGAGATCTAGATTTCAATTCTTTTAGGTATGTACCAAGAAGTGGAATTGCTGGGTCATAGGGAAGTTAAATTTTTAATTTTTTGAGGAAACTCCATACTGTTTTCCATAGTGGCTTCACCAATTTTCATTTCCACCGGCAGTGTATAAGGGTTCTTTTTACTCTACATCCTTGTCTGTACTTGTTACCTTTTTTTTTTTAATATATATGATAGCCATCCTAACACATGAGGTGATATCTGTGGGTTTTTTTTATGATTTTATTTATTTATTTGACAGAGAGAGACAGAGCGAGAGAGGGAACACAAGCAGGGGGACTAGGAGAGGGAGAAGAAGGTTCCCTGCTCGAGGCTTGGTCCCGGAATCCCGGGATCTGACCAGAGCTGAAGGCAGATGCTTAACAACTTAGCCACCCAGGCGCTCCCTCTAACTGTGGTTTTGCTTTGCATTACCATGATGACTCATTGAGCACCATTTCATGTGCCTGTTGGTGATCTGTATTATTTGGAGAAATGCTTTTTCAGGTTCTTTGAGCAAGAAAAGCAAAGCTGGAGGCATCATACCTCTTGATTTCAATCTTTTCAATCTAGTTATTACAAATCTATATATTGAAATGGTATTTTACTGGCATTATGACAGACATATAGACAAATAGAACACAATAGACAGTTCTTTTTTTTTTTTTTAAGATTTTAGTTATTTATTTGAGAGAGAGTGAGGGCAAGAGAGATCACAGAGGGAGAGGGAGAGGGAGAAGCAGACTTGCCACTCAGCAGAGAGCCCAATGTAGGACTTGATCTCAGGACCCTGACATTCATGACTGGAGCCAAAGGCAGACACTTAAATGACTGAGCCACCCAGGTGCCCAGAACACAAGAGAGAGTTCTTAAAAAAAAAAAGAAAAAAAAATCCATGCATGTATGTTTAAATGATCTTCAACAAGGGTGCCAATAATATACAATGGAGAAAGGATAGTCTTTCAATAGTGATGTTGGGAAAACTGGATATCCATATGCAAAAGAATGAAAATGGACCCTTTACTTGCACCATATACATAAATCAACTCAAAATGGATTCAATCTTAAATATCAGTTCTGAAACTATAAAACTCCCAGAAGGAACTAGGGAGAAAATCTTGACATTGGCTTTGGCAAGGATTTCTTGGATATAACACCAAAAGATCAGGCAACAAAAGTAAAGTAGACAAATGGGATTAAACTAAAATCTTCTGCATGGCAAAGGAAGCAATCAACAATGTGAAAAGGCAGACTAAGAATGGGATAAAATAATGGAAAACCATGGATTTGATAAAGGGTTATTATCCAAAATATATGAGGATCTCCTACCACTCCATAGCAAAAACAAACAACAAAAACATGTTGCTTCTTTACTTCGTTACTCAGCTCTTTAGATTGTTTTGCCAGAACCACTAGTAGATAAATGTAGATATAATTACTTATATCATTTTCCCTCCCCAGTCTTCATCAGTAAACCAGCTCTGTTTTTTGATTTCAAGTCCCTGTCTTTGTGCTCAGTAACACTGGGTTGCATTTGGTTCCAGTGTACACCATCCTCCTCTTTGAGCCTTGTGGCTCCTTTCTCCTCTGTCTGGCCTGCTCACCCTGTGGTTTTTCCTCACCTCTACCACTTCACTAGCTGAATATTGAGTCTGTCTTTAATACTGGTGTCAGGAAGTCTTTTCCTCCAGCAAGAAACAACCCTGACTAAACTTATTCTTAGATTTTGGGTCGGATAAGCTTTTATTTGTGTGAAATGGTAGAGAGCTGTGGTCCAGCACAATGAGGACCTAAGGCTGTTTATGGTTATTACAAAACAAAATAGATCGATTATTTCCTATGTGAACTTGGGCACATGTCAGTTCTTTTACCTCTAAAAAAGGATGATAAAGACAGTAACTAATTCATAGGGTTATTGTAAAATTAAATAAGTTAATTCATGCAAGGCACCTGGACCACTATAGAGGACATAGTAAGTGCTTAATAAATTTTAATTATTGTTGCGCTCACATAGTATTCTTTGCAGATAATATTTCTTCCCCATTGTTTTATCATAATCTATTATAACTGTCTATAGACTACAAGCTGTGTGGGGACAAGATACTTATCCCATTCTCTCTCTAGCCCCAGCTTCTACCATAGTGCTTGGACCATAAGAGACACCTTTTTTTTTTGTAAATGAATGAAAGGTATTTCTTCCACTTATCAACTCCTTTAAATAAGGTATTTGTATTGCATGTACTGTCTTTAATTTTAGCTTTGTGGGTCTATGCTACATATTCTCCATCAGATTGTTAGCATCTGGAGAGTGAAACTTATGCTTCTCACATTCCTTACAATGGGCAACTCATAAGACTGTATATTTTAACTCTGGTTTCCTCTAACTAGTATGACTGACCTCTTTGGGATCCTCATCTAGAATCTATATTTCTTTTAGGTCATCCATGTCAGGTGTAGGCTTATAGTGGGTACCTTAGCTGGCTCTGCCAGCATCCATTTTACTTGCTGAAGTCATGTGGAGGATCAACTTGCATGTTCCTACGTAGACTAGTGTTATTTCACTACCTTAATCTATAAAGGGGAAAAAAAGATGTTATCAGCATAGATACAGTAACAGTTCAAGGTACATTTTATTTAATCCAAGGTACATAACCCTATGAACTTTTTTAATGGATTGTGCTAACCACCCACATTAAAATATTTATTTAGGTAAATATTGTCACTTTTGCATTGCTCACAACATTAACAATCCCTGCTTAGTGGGTGAAGAAAAAAACTTGCCAGTAAATTAGCATGGTTATGATTTTTCTTAGCCAATGTTCACTTCCCCTGAAGAGATCTGAATTTTATTTATGGCACAAAAATAGTATCAACACTAGAGTTAGTTTGTTTACTCTTATTTTAATATCTGAATATTTCTTCTTTTCCCCACACCAATCATGACCCAGGGAAAATTTTTGTGTTGATCAGGGAAGGTAGCTAAGTCTCATGAGTAAGACATACATAAAAGTGAGATGATTCTAACAAATACCTCATTTCTCTAGGCCAAATTTATTATACTATACACATGCCTAGAGAACTTTCAATATGGTTCTGGTTGATGAATATCCATTTATTATCTTATCATAAATACAATTCTGCAGAATTGAATTAGAAACACCTGGTCTGAAAGTCACTCATTCAGTGAATTTAACAGAAGAAAATGTCTTCTAATGAAAAGGAACTGGTAAAAGCACTTATATTTTCACAATACAAAAAGTCCAGTATTTGCTATATCATCAAACTATGGTCACTAAAAGAATACAATGTTTAAATCGTCTGTAGGTTCAAATTTATGCAAATTGGATCTGTGAAATAACAAACTATCTACATTAAGATCATGATTAAAATAGATTTACTTTGTAAAATATTTGCCACATGATTTTAAGTGGTAAATTATTTCAATTCATTATTTATGTATTGTAGTTACTAATATAGGCCTTGGCACAAAGAATGACACATTGAATGGCAAACCATCTAAGAAACAAATTCTTTTATAATACCATTTTGCATGAAAAAGATATTAAGAAATTCCTATTTTCTTAGTAAAAAATGTAGTATCAATATTATTCACTATTGGAAAGAATAAAGAAGAAAAGAAAACTGGCAATAGTAGATCAAACCCAGTGATGAGAGGAAGGAAAGATGTTACCCAGGCTGTGTCTAGAATGGAAGGTCCAGCTGGGTCTTCCCTCTTCAGATCAAGACTTGAGGTGTTACATTTCCTTCATTTCAGCACAATAGAGGATGATATAAAGAAGAAGGTCAGCTGAGTAAAATGAAGGCATTTTCCATTACGTGTAATACACTGGTATTCCATCTGTAGTTTCTACTTCTGATAATAAAACCGATTTAAGGGGAGCCTGGGTGGCTCAGTTGGTTAAGCAACTGCCTTTGGCTCTGGTCATGATCCTGGAGTCCTGGGATTGAGTCCCACATGAGGTTTCCTGCTTGGCGGGGAGTCTGCTTCTCCCTCTGACCCTCCCCTATCTTCATGGTCTCTCTCTCATTCTCTCTCTTCCAAATAAATCAATAAAATCTTTTAAAAAAATTTTAAAAACCTGATTTTAAAAAGTAAGTAATGGAACATGATAAATGATACTTCATAGTTCTTCATGTATTCTAATTTATAGATGTTCTTTTTAGAAAATGAAGTAAAAATTTAAATATTGTTAATATATGTACATATATGTATATGTATAACACAGCACTAAAACTAAAATAAACTGACATAGTCTCTGATCCCTTGAAATATCAGTCTTATAAAAAATTTCAATAATGATTTATTAAAAACCTGTTGGGCCTTTTGTAGAATCTGTATTACACTGACATGAGTAACTCAGACAACTGAACAAACACCTAAAGCAAATAAACCATGTGCTAGCTAACATTATGGAAGAGCAAAGGGATGAATACGGATATGCATACTAGAGAGGATGGGAAAACAAAGAAATATAGAAACCCATCAAGATCAAACCTTTTAGAATTCACTACAAGCTAAGATTTCATATTCCCTTCTTTTCTGTCAAATAAAAAGGAAAGTAACTGGGGGGAAAAAAAGTCACTTCTCCATGACTGAAGAATTGGTCAGTTTAGAGCTAAGGACTATACAGGCCCTAGGATTTTGTCCAATAATTATGGCTATTTTTTTAAAGATTTTATTTATTTATTTATTTATTTATTTATTTATTTATGAGAGAGAGAGAGAGAGAGAGAGAGAGAGAGAGAGAAACAGGTTCAATCAGGGTGAGAGGCAGAGGGCGTGCCAGAGAATCTCAAGCAGACTCTTGCTGAGTGCAAAGTCCAGAGTGAGATCTTATCCCATCACCCTGAGATCATGACCTGAGCTGAAACCAAGAGTCAGATGCTCAACTGATGAGTCATCCAGGTGCCCCAATTACGGTCAATATTTATTGAAGTTTTATGATATGTCAGGTATTGTTGTGTTACCCAAGTTTATCTTCCCAACAGCACTAAGGGGTGAATGATAGTATATTTTTAGACACACAGAAATATAATTTAGCTTCATTGCGCTGCTGTAGAGTACACACAATATGTACTCACAGACACATTAACATATAAAGCTGAAATGAGGTTAGCAGACAAGACGGTGTTTGGACGGATGGGTATTCAGTGAACAGTAAATATATTTTTACTGATGATGAGGACAGGAGGAGGGATGGAGTAAATTGGGAAGAGAAGTAGTATATTAATTATCTGTTGTGTAACCAATGAGCTGATATGTAGCAGCCTAAAATCAAAACCATTAGCTCAGGAGTCTTCGGTCAGCTAATCTGGACTGGGCTAGACTGACATTGTCTTGGCTTGACCTGTTCCTGCTTGGCTGATTGATCAATGAAGACCATTTGTGTCTGGCATTTGATCAGCTATCAGCTAGGGGAAGGAAGTGACTGGGCCATATTTTCTAATGTGGTAGCTTTAGATGGTTACATAGTGGCGGTAGATTTCAAAGACTGAGAGAGGTATGCAACGCATCTTGTGTTCACATGGTGGTGGAAATAGATGTTACCTCTTATTGGGAGGACCTGCAGAGAATTATGGCCACTTTTGCAATTTTACAGGTGGTAAGAAATAAAAGAGATGAATTGGAAAGAAATAAGGAGACAGCAAAGTAAGAACACACTGCCAGACATATTTTTACTCCTAAAATCACAGAAATAATTGAAGAAAAAAGAATCTTCTGGGAGACTATTGACAATTAGATTTTTTATGATGAATATAAATTTTTTTATAAGACCCATTTGAAGCATTCCCTATTTCATTTGAGCTTTGCTTATAAAAGCATGTCACACATGGGAATTAGCTTTGATTTTTATAAAATGATCTTTATAGTTCTAGGTTATTGACACCTTTTTGCAAAGAAACAACAACAAAAGAGGAATTGAGCAATTTTTCTTATATACATTAAGAGACAAAGAACAAAATAAATGTGTTAACACTTACTGCAATCTATCAGAGCAACAAGACATCTTTCAAGAGATGGATTTTTCTCTTTATTTTTTCTGTGGCAAGTTTGTGAAATTATAGCAGATTTTATCTGCACAAAGTTAAATCCATCTAACTCATGAATTCTTTGGTGTGATTGTTTAGTAGAGAAAGTAAACTTGGTGGGAAAGCAGGTATGAAGAATTTTTATTTTAATTTCTTGAGGCTGTGATAGATGCTTATAAATATCAACCCAAACGTGCTCTGATGGCTTGCTGACTTTTAGATGTTGGGTCCTCCATGCTGCACCCCTTCCCACTTTTTTCCTGATTAGGATCCTGATTTTTGTCACTCAGTTCCTTCAAAGGACATCAAAACTGATCCAAATGGCAATGAAAATATATATGACATGATACCAGGTGCGCATGCGCTTGTGCGCGCGCATATGCGCGCACGCGCACACACACGCACGCGCGCGCACACACACACACACACTCACACACACACACACACAACTGCAAGTGTTAGCCTGCTGGGTTGTCTCTATACAGTATGAGTCATGGGCCTAGTTATGGACCCACTTGTTCCGGTCTTCAATTGGTTCTTTAATCCTCCTGGGCTGTCTTATCTTTTGGTCTTCTTGCTTCTATCCATAAACACATATTATTAAGGTATGCTAGAGGAGTAAAAGAAGACAGTCCCTTCCTCTTAAATTAGCCTATAGCTTAGGCATCAAAAGAAAAATTCAAGAAGCTAAAAGAAGTCACCACGGTATTTATTATTTGCCCTTTACCCATAACTTCCATTGCATTTCTGTCTCCTACTCAAGATTATGAACTTCTGAAAGGACAAAGTCCATGCCTGTTTTGCTTACCATGGTGTCTAGCATAGAGAAGATATCATTAAGTGCATGTTTAATTAATTCCAAATTGACTTCATTTATGTCAAAAAAATCTCTTGTTACCATGGCTACAAGGTCAACTTATTTCTTCTTTATCAAACTAAAATATTTGCTGTATCAACTACTATTAACATCCAGTTACACAAAACTGACATTGAATTTTTGATGGTGGCACATTTTATTAACTATATAAAGGAATCAAAAAAATTTTCTATGTATGAGTCTCACTTTAGACTCTTCATCATTATGTAATATTTTTGTCCACTGTTACATTTAGATCTATATTTATAGGACTTCATATCTGCATTAGGGGATGGATTTTATAATTTGTCATTAAAAGTATAGACGTTAACCATTTATTTATCTTTACTTTTAAATTTTTAAATAATAAATGCATGGAAATAATTATTAAATAACAAAAATATGCATTTCCTCAACTTATCACAAATGAACATCAAATCATAACCCATGTTAAAAACAGAAAATTATCAGCAGGCACAGTGGGCCCCTTTTGGTCTCTCTCCTTATCCCTGGTATCTGCCTTGCTTCTTTTATGATCACTTTCTCGCTTTTAAGTATTAACACCTTCCTATGTATCTGGAAATATATAAATCTAAGATTCATTAGATTTACCCACATATGTTTCTTTTTCACTGTTTTTACTGTTCTTCATACATTCTTACAATTTCTATTTATATTACATTGTCTTTCTTAAAATGTGTATTTCTAGTATTCCTAAGATATTATGAAGCTGTTTTAAGCTTCCAATAATTCAACGGGAAATCAATGGAAGCCGATGTATTTTTAAGATTTTCCCTTTGACTTTGGTTTCAGCAGTTTTATGCTTTGTGCTTATGCTTAATTAACTAATTTTAATCATGCTGTTCTTCATGGTATTTCTTGAATTTATAATTTCATATTTTTCTTTTTCAATTCTCAAATATTGCTCCTGCTCCCTTCTTCCTTCTCACCTAAGGACTCTTACCTTTTCTTTGTTTTCCACCCTTAATAATTTTAGATAGTGTTTTGTGACCTCTCTTCCAGCTCTTTAACTCTCTTTTTTTGACTGTGTCTAAATCAGTGAGGTATTAATTTTGCTTATTGTGCTTATAAATTCTAAAATTTCAACTATTTAATCTTCTAATTAATTTCTATGTTTTCTAATTGTATACCTAAATTCTCAACCTCATTTTTTATTTATTTAAACAGTATAAGTATAGATATTTTAAATCTGCATCTGATTTACTCAAAATTTGGAGCTCATGTGTCTTTTTATTGTCTGTTTCTACTATTAGCGTTATGATTTCTTGTGAGTTTGTGTCCCTGTTAATTTTTTATAGTGTACTGAAAAATGTCTGAAACATTTTTTTGGGTGTGTGTGAAAATGATTTGAGAACAAGACTAATAACTATCTTCTTCCAGAAAGGAGTTTGCTAGTTTGTTTTGGGCTGACTTCTGTGGACACTAGCAACATAGAATTTCATTCACAGTATCAGGGAATTGAGATGATACAAAGATGAGATGCAATGTCTAGGGGAGCGAATGTATTCCCACTTTAACCTAACTTCCAGAGTTCAGCTGTTTGGAATCCCTTCCCCAAACACAGAGATTTCAACCACCTCCCAACCTTATTTGGCCTGAACTCCCTTTGTCCCTGCTGTGCTCTCAAAATCCTTACTCAGTCTCTTATGCAAATGACCACTAGCAGAAAAAACGCCATAAATGCAAAGATCACCTCCATGAACTTCTGTTTTCTCCCAGATATTACTTTAGTCATTCTTTATTATTATGTTGCTTTACCAATGTCTTTAGGAAGATTTTTTTTTAATTTTTACAATTTTTTATTATCTTCAATAGCTCAGTGTTCCAGATTTCCATTTTACTATTACCAGAAATCAGATCTATCAATTTTCAAATTATAATGCCACTTCTACTTTAGCACTCATTTCCTAACCTACCTTCCTTCAAAATAAAAGAAAGAAGTGCTACTCAGATTGTTATAAGTTAACCATCTAGAATGAATGCTATTGGAGGTACAGGCATGACACAGTTTTAAGCATTTTGCAGACACAGATGTTGACTGAATGGGTTCATTTTGTCTATTGTTAAAGTTACTTTTCTTTTTATAGATCTTTTCCAATCACCAGATTCTAGAATATCACATTTTCTTCCAAAGTTTCATATTTATTATTATACTTGTTTTCATCTAGCCTGTCTCTCTCCTCATGGAGTCACCTACTTAGGAGCTTCCATCATCCCTCTTTTCCAACTAAATTCAATTCATTCTTGTTCATGGTCTGCTTGGAGCCCCAGTACCCCAGCTTCCCTGCAGTACTCTAATGCACAGTCACAGATCTGTTCTGTGAGATCCCAGTGCAGTAATTATCTAATGGCATAGTAGTTAAGAACAAAGTTTCTGGTAAAAGCTTCTTTGACTCCTCCTCTTAGTAGCTATGTGAATTTGGGTACACTACATGTTTAGTTGAACTCTTTCCCTCAAAAAATGTGTTGAATTTCTAACCTATACTTCAGAGTGTGACTTTAGTTGGAAATAGTGTCCTTGAAGATGCAATTAGTTAAGATAAGTAAAGTGGACTCTTAATCCAGTTATGACTGGTATCTTTATAAGAAAATAGAATCACACAGGGACAATGGCATATGATGACACAGCGGAGATTGAAGTGATGGATTTGCAAGGCAAGGAGCTGCCAGAATTGATGACCAGTACAAGAAGCTAGAAAGGGTCCAGGAAAGGTTTCCCCTAACAGGTTTCAGAGAAACCATGGCTTTGCTTACACCTTGATTTAGGACTTATAGACTCTAGAACTGTGAAAAACTAAATCTCTTGTTTTAAATGATACAGTTTGGGGTATCTTATTATGGCAGCCCTGGGAAACAAATTCATTATATAACCTCTTTTTGCCTAGTTTTCTTATCTGTATAACAGAGATAATGATAACACCTGTCTATATGATAGACTTACAGCGAATAGTAACATGTGACAAGTACTAGAATGTTGGCTGGCTTTTAATAAGTGCTATGCAATTTCCCTGTATAATTATTCTATCAGATAAAATTTCTCCTTGAAGGCAGGGTCATGATATGTGTTTCTCATGAATTTTCCAACATGCCTAGTAGAGGGCTAAGTGTACAGTATAAAAACATAAATATACATTTAGTCATTTTCCCTCTATACTATTATTTGTCAACTTCTATTTTTTTAACTTGTACAGTTTTACAAGTTTTAGGTCTTTATGAATTATATTTCTATATCTTGGTTTGTAATTGTGACATTACCCCTGTGCTTTGACTGCTTTATATTCCCCTTTATCTTGAACACATTCCCACAACTTCTCACCCTTAAGCTTATGTCAAATTCCTCATTAACTTGTGATTCCTAAGCATTGATTTGATTGTAGAAACAAAAAAAGAAAAGACAGCTAAAATGAACAGTTTTCAGAGGGCTGTGGAATTTAAAATAAAAAACTTGAGTTACCTCTTAGCTCTGCTACAAACCCATTAAGTAGCCTCGGACACCTCACATAACATTGTGAAACCTAAATTTCCTTATCTGTACAATGAAGAGACTGGATTAAATACTTTCCAACATTTTATCGGTTTTAGTTTCTATGATTATTCAGTGTCCTCTGAGTTCAACCATGAAAATGAAAACCTGGTTCTCATTCATCCATTATGGCCTAGCACATGCAGAAGGCAGCAGGTATCAAACATAACATTTGTCCATTAACTGATAGGGGGAGATGCATTTGACTGTTCATTGAGATAGGATGATGTGCATTAATGTTGCTCTTGAAAAATTTGGCCCTTCCAGTAGAATTACCTGTGCAAGCACAGTAACAGATGTTTCCAAATACATGGTGCATGGCTAACCACCTGGTGAATCTCAGATTTCAAAGAGGCTATTGTTCTGAAAGGTATTCACATACATGGTGGAATAATAAAAGGAAGAAAGTACTTTTACACTGTAATGCATCATCTTTACATTTCAAATCAAAACACTGTGATATGTCATTTGCTTATTTGGAAAATTAATAATGATTTTTTAAAAATCACGTGAACATTTCAAGCTGCAGTCAAATTCTTGGAAGAAGTTAGATACTCCCTAACTTATTTCCTCATTACCAAGTATTACCTGCTTATTCTTTGGTTTTACCTCTGATATTTGGCTAAAAACCCATTCTGAATTTATCAATTACCAAACCAAAGGTCTTGTTATATTCTCCATCCTTTGGTCACTGCTGTCCTTGAAACTATGATCTGTTTCTCTCTTGTTCCTCTCTCCTCTACCAAGTCTCTTTGTTTTTTTCTGTTTGTTTGTTTTGGTTTGGTTTATTTTTTTTTTCAGATTTTCTTCCTACCTTACCCATAAGTGTTTGGTCTTTCTTTCTTTTACCTTGTAAAGGAAGATATTCCTCAAAATATTTATTTATTTATTTATTTATTTATTTCTATTCCTTAGTCCCAATCTCACTTGAGTTGTAAGTCTCTGAGTTTCTTCAACTTTTTTCATGTGGCTTGGTTTCACTTTCCTTCACCTTTCAGCCAATGTCCTCTGTGGAATCCAGAATTTGTCACTGTTGCTTCAATAATGTAAAAAAGACTCTNTTCTTCAACTTTTTTCATGTGGCTTGGTTTCACTTTCCTTCACCTTTCAGCCAATGTCCTCTGTGGAATCCAGAATTTGTCACTGTTGCTTCAATAATGTAAAAAAGACTCTCAATTGTACAGTTGAGATTAGCTCCTGCAGTTCTAGTAATAATGTCTAATGTTCTTTTTTTTTTTAAGATTTTATTTACNTTGTACAGTTGAGATTAGCTCCTGCAGTTCTAGTAATAATGTCTAATGTTCTTTTTTTTTTTTTAAGATTTTATTTACTTATTTGACACAGAAAGAGAGAGAGAGATCACAAGTAGGCAGAGAGGCAGGCAGAGAGAGAGGAGGAAGCAGGCTCTCTGCCGAGCAGAGAGCCTGATGTGGGCCTCGATCCCAGGACCCTGAGATCATGACCTGAGCCAAAGGTAGAGGCTTTAACCCACTGAGCCACCTAGGCACCCAATGTCTAATGTTCTATTAGCTACTTTGGTAACCATATATCTAACATTTGGGTCAGAATTTCTAACCTGACATTTCAAAAATGTGTTTTCTTCACATTTCCTGCATAACAAAATAAAATTTAATACAAGTTTATTTTTTAAGCTTGGTTTTAACCCTCCTTTCCTAACTACATTTTCTTAAAAATAATATAACATGCAACATATTATAACCAAAGATTTGTTGGAGGGATAAGAATGGGCAGAATCAAGAAAATTGTCAAGTTATTTGCACTATCTACAGTGATTAGACATTGGAAGAAATTGTCCTACATGCTAGCTTCATCTAAAATAATTTTGTACTGGGCGCCTGGGTGGCTCAGTGGGTTAAAGCCTCTACCTTCGGCTCAGGTCATGATCTCAGGGTGCTGGGATCGAGGCCCACAT
>LNAC01000321.1:1882618-1952826 GCA_002007465.1 Ailurus styani | reverse complement strand
AATAAATAAAATCTTTTAAAAAATAAATAAATAAAAATAAAATAAAATAATTTTGTACAATTGTCTTCTGTTAGATAAGCCTGAAGTGCTTAATAAAGATTACAAGTTGCTTACTGTATTTTAATAAGTCAAAGATACATGTAATTCATTTTCAAAATATTTTCATCATTTAATTTCAAATAAAATGGGCTCTGCTTTTAACTTTCCATTTGTAACTGTATTTGTTTTTCTATGGCTACTTCATCCCTGCCAAAAGCCAGATAAAGGAATAATAGCAGTATCTGTGGAGTCAAATCCAGTGGTTTTGAATATTGCTGTTGTCCTGCAATTCCCTCAGGGTAAGTGAGGACAAGGGGGAAATCTTTCTGCAGTTCCCTAAGTGTTTTCAGTGAAGAGCGTTAAAGCATCTGGCACATGGTATTTTGTATTCAGCCAGCTCCTTCTAGTAAAGTGTGTTCCCCAGGAGTAAATTAGGCAATTAGCAGAATCATTAACTATTTCAAGCCAAGAAAGTATCACTTAGTGCACCAAAGTAATAATGAGCAAATTAGTAATCATGTAGTCAGCGAGTACTCAAGAAGTAAAGCTGCTCACTTTGGAGAGCCCATTGACTCATTTGTCCAATGAAAGGCCATGGAAAAAAGGGTTTGCAATGGGATTGACTAGATTCTCTGGAGGCAAAGAACTAACACATTGACAACCACTCACATTCTCCAACAATATTATATTAAAAAAATTCAGACTTCAGTTTTTATATGATTATCTTCATTACCATCATATGGTACTTAATCAAAGTACACATATTCAGAGAAAGTAAGGTTCTAACCTATTCAGCACCTATGTAAATAACCGGCTATGCTCATCTCATTGTTGATATCATGATCACAAGGGTCTATTTATCAATCTATAATCAGAAGTTCTAAGTTTAAGAACAGACTGTGTAAGTTTTAGAGTCATGACACTTTGAGGATGATATAAAAATCTTTGAATTGAACCAACAGGGCTACTTTTAAGGTGTTGTAGTACTTGTAGAAAGAATTAGGAAAATATGTGTTATATTACAGGAGTTTAAGAAATATTACTTGCATCTTATATCATCATTTCATATCTGTGATCTACAGTGTAAATTAAAGTAAATACTATTTGCTCTGCCTGCCACATAGTATCATTGAGACAATGAAGGAGGTTGGGAGTATGAAAGCATTTTATGCAAATTTAATAATTACACATCTGACTGCTTCTACATGCCACATGTACTCTACAGGTCAGTGTATTATTGCTCTCAGAAGCTAATTACCTTTATGAAATTTAGCATAATTTCTAGGATATACTAAATTCTCAGTAAATGGTAGCTGTTGTTAGAATGGCATAGCATATCACTCATTAATAATGCTCACATTTTACAGATACTGTTTCTATATTTTCTAGTGCCTAGACTTGGATTGTGACCTAATAATGTTAGAGTAATCTGAAGTCACAAATGACTAGTTATCTTTTTTTTAACCGCAGATGTACTTTTCCATTTTATTAAGTACTACTTTTTCAGTAACTATTTTGAAAATAATTTCATTAAGGGGTACCTGGTAGCTAAGTCTGTTAAGCATCTGCCTTTGGCTCAGGTCATGATCATGGGGTCCTGAGATTAAGCCCCTCATCAGGCTCCCTGCTCAGCGGAGAATCTGCTTCTCCCTTTCCCTCCCTCTGTGATCTTTCTTGCTCTTGCATTCTCTCAAATAAATAAATAAAATCTTAAAAAAAAAAAGAAAGAAAATAACATCATTTAATTTACTTGTCCTGTAGATTGCTAAGTTTTTATTATTTTATTTATTTACTTATTTCTCTATTGTTTTCTCTTCAAGTGGCAGGAAGGGAGCTTTTAAAATGTCACATTTCTGGTTTAGACAAAACTAAAAAGAATTGTATTCTTTTAACAATAATTTGGGAAATTTCATCACAGTTTGGTCTTGTATAATATGCTGTCTCTTAATGTGGTATAAAATTATTAGGAATAGTCAAAGCACCATAAATAATGTTTGTTTGTGAAATTTGAAGAAGTCATTGAGAAACAGGATATATCACTTGGATTTGGAAAAACATTAGCATAGCTCTTGGATGTATGCAGCTGAATCAACAAGCTTTATCTGCTTAACTATAATTGCATTTAATGGATGGAACCACTCGTTAATGAAATGCAAAGATCATTTGATACTAAAATATCCAAGGCCTAGTGCATGTAGTATTTCAATTTTTGTTGTGGCTGGCTGGCCTGCCTGCCTTCCTTCCTTCCTTCCTTCTTTCCTTCCTTTATTTCTTTCTGTAGGCTTCTGGAACGTAAGCAGAAATGGTATAATAGGATACAAACTTTAGTTTTTGTTTTGTTTTGTTTTTTAACTAGAAGAAAATAGTTTCTTGCAATTTTGAAACTCGTCTTCTGGGAAGTAACTATTATAAGTAATTTATTAAAATTTTTAATGCCCTAAAAAATAATTTCCAAAATATATTCCCTCCCCTCTTGCAGTGTATCATCTAAAATAGACAATGTAGATATAAAAGCATAACTAGATGATTCATGGAGACAATAGTAATGCATCTTTAAAGTACTACAGACATTAACAGGTATTCCTCGCTGCTTCGTTATTATGATGTGAAGGACTCCAGAAGAGGAAACCAGGGACTGGTGTTATCTCTGAATCTACTCTGTGCTATCTGATCATGGTCAAATCCTTAAATCCCTTGAGGCCTCAGATTATTTGTTAACAATGTATAGTAATTATACTTGTCCTACTTATTGCATAATTGCCTATTATGAGTATCAACTGAGGATGAATGCAAAATAGCTTAAAAATATGATATGCTATGATACTAGTGCCTGGGTGGCTCAGCATTTAGGCATACAACTCTTGATTTCAGCTCAGGTCACGATCTCAGAGTCATGAGTTCAAGCCCCATGTGGGGCTCTGTGCTCAGCAGGAAGTGTGCTTAAGATTCTCTCCCTCCCCCCCACCCCGCTCAAGCTCTCTCTCTCTCAAATAAATAAATAAAACCTTAAAAAATATATATGATATGATATTGAAATAAGTAAAATTATTTATCTGGGCCTCTTTTTCTTTCTTTTTTCCTTTTTTTTAGAGAGATGAGGTGGGCAGAGGGAAGGGGAGAGAAAGAATCTTGAGCAGGCTTCTGCAGGAGTCTAATACAGGGCTTGATGCGAGGCTCATTCTCACAATCCTGAGATCATGAGTTGAGCCAAAATCAAGAGTCAGACACTTAACCAACTGAGCCACCCAGGTGCCTCTTATCTGTGCCTCCTTAACGCAACTACAAGTTCTCTCAAGCTAGAACAACATTTTTGAATTAAAAATAAAAGAGGGTGCCTGGATGGCTCAGTAGGTTAAAGCCTCTGCCTTTGCTCAGGTCATGATCTCAGGGTCCTGGAATCCAGCCCTGCACTGGGCTCCCTGCTCGGTGGGGAGCCTGCTTCCTCCTCTCTCTGCCTCCCTCTCTGCCTACTTGTAATCTCTCTGTCTGTCAAATAAATAAATAAAACCTTAAAAAAATAATAAATAAAAAATAAAAGGAATCTCTCACACACATTGCATGGAGCACTGGGTGTGGTGCATAAACAATGAATCTTGGATCACTGAAAAAAATAAAGTAAAAATAAATAAATAAAAATAAATCTCTCAGAATACCTATTATTACCTAAGGTACATGTATGTACTAAATAAATAATTGCTGAATACAGGTAGTAACATAAGAGCAATGCCAAATGTGCAAATGTCCAAAGCCATTCCAATGAAATAGTAAAAAAAAAAGGAAATATATATATATGAACTTACCAACTACAAAACAAAACTCAAATTACATAGTGTGACATTCAGGGATCATCCCAAATGCTCAACTGTTTTTTTAATCTCATTTCCTGCCACCTTCCTCCTCTACATACCTAATTCTTAACATGCTTGGATATTTTAGGGTTTCACAGCTTTGTTCATGCTCAACCTGCTGCATCCTACATAAGAATGCTCTTGCCTACTAGGAAAAAACAAACAAACAAAAAGATCTCCAGGTTCCAAGTCCAATTCAAATGTCATCTTCAATGTGAATTACTCACCTCTCCTTTCCATTCATTTTCCACTTCCATGCAACTATACATCCATTTCATCATTCAATAAGTGAACTACTAGTCATTAGCAAAGGAAAGATGTATCTGAGCATATATGAAGATCAACTGTCATAGATATTTGATCCTCTAAGTTAGTCCAAGCAGCAGTTGTGATAACTGTTACACAACGACACTACACAGACTGAACTTTGTATCGTCTAAAGCAGCCTCCTTGCTGCTCTTGCTGCGTCTGCCTGCTACCTAATCCGAAGGCCAATGTCACAAGTTTAGATGTTTATTAAGGCAGTACCTTATTTCTGGATCCAATTCCTCTCTCAACTGTCTCTTGCTATGTAGTGAATCACTCCAAAATTCAGATAAAAACAATTTGTTTGCTCATGATTCCACAGATGAGCAGTTTAGCGAGACCTCGGGTAGGATGACTTGTCTATGTTCCATGTTGTGATGGCTGGGCTTACTCATGTGACTGCAGTTCTCTTACAGTTCAAATCCTACAGTTTATAATCTAAATTGGACTTGTTCACAGGTCTGATAAGGCTTTTCAACACTGGGCCAAGTGTCTCCAGTAGGCTAACACAAGATTGTTCACATGGTGGCTACACAAGATTGTTCACATGGTGGCAGCAGTGAGAAAGTGAGAGCAGTAGTTTCAAGGATCTTAAAGTTTAGGCAAAGAATTCATGTAACATCACTTCTGTCATATTCTGTCAGCCAGAGAAAATCACAGGACTAAACTCAAGGAGTAGGATAGTCATGTTCCAAAAAGGGAGTATAAATTGGGGTGGATGAAATCATTGCAAACATTTTTGCAAATAACCCGCCATACCTGAGTCTACTAACTTGTGAGTGAGTCTAGATTATGCTGAAGCACAGAAGGTATGTGCTTAATGCTACTTGGAGGAGGTAAATATTTCTAACAGAAAAGAGGAGGTTCTCTGGAACAATTTATATAACTTCTAAAGTATGGGAATTACCTTTACCTGAAAGTTCTTTAGAGCCATGTCTGATTTAATTAGTACTTGTTGAATAAATAAATAAGTCAATATGCCTATAAGGCAATCTAGACTTGTGTCCTACACTGTAGAAAATCCTTTAAAACTTTTGGGAAAAAAAACCCACTTTCTGTAAAGATTTATTCAAGTTTATCATAGGTTTCTAATAAAGTATATTTTCCCAAGATATATTTTATTTTGTTGAGTTAAAATAATTTTTAGCCATCCATCTTAATCTTTCATTTTAAACCCTCTGTATCTGTAGTAATGGCTCCCTTCTTAATCTGTTCTACTAGATTTTTCTCACCTTCATATTTTTCTTTTCTATTAACTTTATTTTCTAATTTCATTCTCAGAATTAAACTAAAGATACTTAAACATAATCTGTTTCTCTTAAATTAACTCTCTTATGGTTTCACATTTACAGAAAAGAATATTTTCCTTCCTTGCACTAATTATTATTAATTATGAATTACATATTAGTTTTGATTTTCATTCTCAAAGAATTTAAACTGCAAAACAAAATGTGAAATGAATCAAGGCGGTACTACCTGTTGCCCTTTCTAAATACAGCATATTGTAATTCTACTAATTCTTGTTTTTATGACCTGTTGCCATGGCCTTTTTTTCTCCCCTCTTTTTCTCAGAAAGACTGGAATTCAAGTAAAGACTACATTTTTTTTTCCATAGGGAACTATGGAAAGGATAAAAAAAAAAGGCAAAAGACAATCAAGGTGTGGTTTTCTCATTAAATTCTGTGCTCTTTCAATATCATTCTATCTTCTTGTTTTCCTTTCAACACATTAGCCAAGTGTGGGTGAAATATTCCCAATCCAGTGTTGTATTTATGTTTTCTTAGCACTGCAATGACAGGGAAAAAATGCTTAGATCACGAACAGATATAGTCAGAGCCTAAAGGGGACTGAAAATGTCTGTATTCTCGATGTAGATATTCCATTTGAGGCTCTGTATATAAGAAATAGAGATGATTTTCTTTTCTTTTTCTGGTAAAGCAAATGCCAAAATGTGGGCAAAGAATCAGTGTAGATTGGATTGGTCTGCCATTGATCATTCCCACCACATGGGTATGGATCTGGGATTACCTTTCCCTGTCTACTTTAATCACATTCCTTCAACATCTTGCAGCTTTATTTTGCTAAAAGAAAAAAAAAAGATACCCAGAGAATGCCTAATCCATTCAAGAGCTTAGCAGTCTTATTTGTACTGCTTTTCCACATGTATGTCAGAAAGTTATACTAGAAGGCTGGTGATCACAAAGGGACAAAAACATCACCTAACTCTAGAAATTACAGGTGAAGAAAGAAAACTTGGTATTGCTGGCTTCTAGTTTCAGCCCTTCCCATTCCGAATGGCCCCAAGGTTTAACGGTTTGGGGGGCGGGTGACTATAGGTGTGTAGGATCTAGGTAGAATCAAGTATTGGTCAACTGACATGGGGGAGAGGGTAGTATTCTTGCAAGAGCAGAGATTCTAGGTCTAAAACCGTGTATGTCAAGGAATATTATTTAACTGGTATTCATATATCTATAATGAAAGGGTGGTATGGAAAATGTCAATAATATACCCTATAGTTATTGCTTACTAGAAAGGTGTGAGCATATACTTAAAGCTAAACAGTAATAATAAAAGAAATTAAGTAATAAAACAAGAGAAAAAATAAAGAGCCAGGGTTCCCTTCATACAGTAATACTATGCTGCAGGTCCTTCTTAAGTGTTGTTTCTATATTCATCTCTTGTTGAATATTTTAAAAAATGCTTACAGATGTAAGGGAAGTGCTACTCACACTTGTACTTTCTCTGGACAGTGACTTCTTGAAGATGGAAATATTGTCTAGATGGATCCTGTTGTTTCCGGGGCTTCTATAGGAACAATTAAACAACTGTTAACAATATATATAAATTATAAGTGAATCCCGAAAAACAAGGAGAACTCCGGGGCCACTAAGGCATTCTTTATTCCAAAAATGTTAAATACTCTAGTTGAGTAGTTTTTAAAAGTGGTTTTTGAAATGGCAAATCCTTTGTTTCAAAAATAAATATTATCTACAATAAAAAACATTGCATATGTAATATATATAGCAAATAAAGAGCATCCACTGCCCTCCCCCCCATCCCAGCCCTTTCCCTACTTCCAGAAGACATTAAAATGCCTCTGTTAAATCTCGGAATTTTGTTGGAGCCCATCTGGTAACCACTGCAGTGTGGCCCAGGTCAATCACTCTCTACCTAGAATCTCTATAAAACATGTATAGCCTTTGTTGCTACAGTTGTTCTGTCACATACTGTTATGTGACTTGGGGAAAAAGCTTCTGAGGCTTCAAGTTTTAGAATTTGAAAAATAAGGATATCAAAAATCCCACCACTCATTTCCCATCTGAATACAAGATAGAAACTGATGTAATGTAGATAGACAACAAAAAGCCCTTAGATTACCAATAAAGTTGTTTGCAGGACAAATTTAGGGGAAAGCAAAGGTGATTGTGATCCCTGTGCCCTCCCACCACCTGCAATTGCTGGATTAGACCAACTTGGTCAGAGGTAAAACTGGATAGCAAACCTACAGCTTAGGGGCAGAGCCCTCAATGAGAATTGACTCCATGGCCAAAAGAGCTAAGGAGCTTAAATACCCTATCTGTAGGCAGCCAGATCCCAAAGGAGGGGTAGGAGAAATAAAACCTGAAACAGGCATATCCAATTATGTCTTCAAAATTTAACAAATGAAATTACTTCCATAGGGGTGAGATTGTAAAAATGTAAAGAAATACCCAGCAATTACTCCAATAGAGGTATCCTAACATGCAAACATGAGGGTAGGTAGTAAATGTTCCCTAAATATTCCACATCTGAAATTTGGGTCAAACCACCTGAGAGGTTTATGCAACTGAGATAATATTTTTTAAAGCACTGACATGGTATATGATAGTTATCATGTTCTTGTTATTATCTTAATTATTATTATTGCTCAAAGATTCATTTTATTAATATGTTTCACATTTGTTACTAGTTAATGGTAGAGTCATCTCCTCAACAAGATTGCCCAGCACATTACAACCACCAGACAGTTAATTTGACTGTATGGATAATTGCTTTTACATGCATGGTGACAATGTGATTATAACTTTAAATGTTTAAGATTATGGATTCACTTTGAAGATAACTGACTACCACAGAAAGGAAGGAAGAAGGGAAGAAATGAAGGAGAAAAGGAGAGAAGAAAGGAAAAAAATCAATTACACCGCAAATACTTATATATCTTGGTTAATTATATTAATTATATATCTTGGTTAAGAGGTTTAAGCCACCAGATAGGAATATAAAGTATGCTTACCTCAAAATCAAGGTAGGTACCATTAATCAATTTCTATTCTTAATTTAATATTTTAGAAGGTCTAGTCTTACTAATTTCCTAACATCATGTTAAGATTTCATATACACTTAAAAAAAACAAATTTGTAAAGAAAACCTTTCAAGTATAACTTGATAAAATTCTCACTGATCCTTAGTATTAGTAATTTTCACGTAATATGAATGTGACCTTATTTGCATATTTAATCAAAACACTCTATTTTTAATCTTGGTCCGATGCATCCAGAAAGATTTTCAGTTCTGAGACTTTAGGATCACTTGATACTGCAAGACCTTATAGGTTTTTTGCTTATCAGCTTTAGAACTGAAGGTTAAGGGGCCACTTCTGCACTGTCATTATCAGCATGCTATGAACATAAGCACATGCTAAGCTCACCTTTATCTTCACATTGTTGTCATCCATTCTATATAGAATCAAACAAAAGAGGAGCAATCTTGTAGCAGTGTCCTGTCACAGGAGCAGGGGAACATCATGCTTTATTGTGTATAAGTCCCAGATTCAATTTAACCATAACTATTCATGGCAGAAAGGAAATCAGAACCCTGATATTTAGAAAGATGTGACTTTTACTTCCTAATGGTTATTTTTCACAACTGTAGTTTAAAACTCATCATTTTTAATACCTATTTAGTTTTAGTAACTAATAGTAATTGACTAGAAACTCTGGAGTATTTATCATAACTTTCTACTCCAATACACATAACACCCTGTTATTAAAATGAACTTCCATAGTTCTTATGGCCTGAAAAACTAAACTGCTTCGTTAAAAAAAAATTCATTGCATCAAGTTTTTGCCAATAGTAGTAAGTATACTATTTTTTTTAATTATACAGAGATGTTAACTGACAAAGTATATTTTTTTCTTTTGGGTTTTCTTTCTCAAACATGTTTTGTTATCAGATTAGGAGGCCTTGATGAAATGTATGGTTTGTGGAAGAGAAAGGACATACACCTCAGAACATGTATATAGTAGAGGCAGGCTATGGGGATCAGATTTTTCTGAACTTGTTCTCTTGCAGCTTCTTTGCTGAGATTCCTGGAGAAAAGCCAACATGGAATCAATTCTGAAATGCTCTGCTAACCCATCTGGAAGAACATGTTTGTTTCCCAAACAACCAAAGAGCTCTGCAAGGTAAAGCCTGTCTTCCTGTAGTGGTGAAGATTTCCCTAAGGTGAAGTCTGCAGCAGGCAGCACAGATGTTGCTATAGTGGCATATCAGAACAATGGGAAGACACAGGGCCAGGAGGAATGGACTACAATATGAGCATAATGGAGTCTGGGGAAGTCAGGCAGTGTGTTGTGTCGCACCTCTCTGAGCACACTGACTTCAGGTTACTCACAGAGGCCAAGAAGATGAGAAAGCCCAACACATATGTACTGACAGGGAATGGCTACCTAATGAGATATGTCAGGATTCAGAGAATTTGGAGCGTAAGATTTTAGCACAGAAAAGAAAGTTGGAGATCATTTAGCTCAAATTTCTCACTTTGTAGGTGAGAAAACAGAGGCTAAGACTGAAGATATGGCTTGCCAAATTTTTCACAACTGGCTTATGGGAGAAGAAACGCTATAATCCATCATGAAAATGTGGAAGCATCCTAAAGGTCCATCAGTAAGAGATGAGTAAGTAAAATTGTCCTATCTCAATAATAAGGGAATGTGATGCTTGGATTGGCATAAGTATGCTCCTCAGAAGCTCCTGAAACTGAAAATGGAATCCCACTCAGACCCACTCCATGACCTGAAAATAAGGAGAAAGTGGATTTCCCACTTGTTTCTGAATTTGGAGCAATTGCATGATGAAGGGGAAATGGAAGCTAGAGAGGTAAACAAATGTTCATGACAAAAAACAAGACTGTGCTCCTTTAAAAGTTCTACCACCTCAGGGCACCTGGGTGGCTCAGTGGGTTAAGCCTCTGCCTTTGGCTTGGGTCATACTCTCAGGGTCCTGGGATCGAGCCCCGCATCAGGCTCTCTGCTCAGCGGGGAGCCTGCTTTCCCCCCCCCCTCTCCGCCTGCAGCTCTGCCTGCTTGTGATCTCTCTCTCTCTGTCAAATAAATAAATAAAATCTTAAAAAAAAGAAAAAAAGTTTTACCACCTCACCACTTGGGAGAATGATGCCATTTGCCAGAGCAGTGGCTCTGGAATCATTTTTAGAATGAGAGAACTCCTTACACAAGGGTTACATCCTATCAAGTTAGCAAATTATCTAGTACAAAAAGGCAACACATTCCTTTTAATAGCCCAATTTTTTTCCCTCTGTTATATTCTGGAGGAGTCTGAAAAAAAGAATACCCTAATCCTGAAAATAATGCCTCCAGTGATTTCTTACTGAGTACTACTTTATATAGACTACTTCATTCTATTCTCTCAAATATTAAGTTAAAGCTTTTATTCTTATTCTATTTTATAGATGTGCAAACTGAGGCTTAGAGAGGTTAAGTGGTCTAAGGTCACACAACTAGGAAATAATACAATTTGGAATCAAATACAGAGAGTAAGACTTCAGAACCTTATATTTGCTCTCATCTAAATTTAAGTTGGTCAAAGAAAAAATAATTTCCATCTTACTCATCATTTTCTGCAACACTTGGTTCATTAGTGTGCTTGTTTGATTCCTGGAACAAACATTCAGGTAGTTTCTACCATTATTCCCTTCCCCTAGATGTCTGGGGCTTGTGGAAACCTTGTTTACTCTCTTAGGAGCAACTGTCTTCTTTGAACCATAAACGAAGTGCTAGCTCAAGTCAGATTTCACCCACTGTGCTATTCCTCAGCCTCACCCTATGGTTGTTTTGAGCACTAAAATCTATTCTCATGATGCTAGGTGTTGCTAATCTACCTTTCTGCCAAGGTCAGAAATAGTCTGTTGATTCTGCATTCAGGTGAACAGGTGGATTTTTTTCACCTCAGTTGCAAGCATCTGAAAACTGTATTAGATAATTCAAACCTTCTTATCACAGAGATCCATCACATCACATCCTGCTTATGCTCTTTTTTCCTCTCAGGGAGAAATTAGAAACATGATTCCTTGTCAAAATTAGAGGATGCTCATACAGGCAGGTGACACCATGACTGAAGAATACAATATCTTGAAGAGACTTAAAATATCATCTTATTCAAAGAATGTCACCTACAGGAATAAGGGCATATGCCAAGGAGGGGATACCAGATTCACTTGAGCATTCTTTTTAAAAATATACATCCTACACCATCCCTCAACACACACAGTCTGCTATAATACCTAGGAGCATATTGTCTCCTGCAACTGTACACTGAAACTCACCCAAAATTCACTAACTAAATGAACCATCATTATAGGAATAATGTGGCATAAACTATAAGTATGTTACTGTAAAGCAGGGAGTACTATGTCAGCCAGAGTCTAGGAAGAAAATGGAGCCTATGAATGACAGGCATAATAATAGAGAGAATTTAATTAAGGGAATTTGTTTACGAAGGCATTGGAAAACCTGAAAGCTAAACATGAGAAGCTGAGGTAACCTAGGAATCAGCACTGGCAGTAAGTCATTGTCTTTCCTAGGGTTGGAGGGAAACAGTGAGTCACATCTTATGATTGGAGTCACCTGAAAGGAACTAGAATCATGAAGAGAGGAAATACTGTGGGATGAAATTCTCTGAGACACTCCTTCTTGCCTTTCAATCTCTTAACAACTCTCCCATTGACTCTATTGAGAAACCAGTTTTTAAGGAAGCCTAGAAATTTTAACTTGTGGGGCACAGTTTCCTATAATAAAGAACATGAAGCAGGGCATATAGATGAGGAGTATCTCCGGATAAGTAAGATTGTTCAACTTCACTCAGTAACAAACTCCATATTTTAATTTTCATAACCAGAAAGTTATTCTTGTTACTTAAAATTTAATTCCTTTTAATATTCAGTTAATTCACTTTTGGTGGACTACAATGGATGATTATGTCACATGTAGAGGCTTTAGCATTAGTATATTTTTAAAACAGTCAGGATATATTCACCATACTTATTTTAGTATCAACCTTTGATGGTCAAAAAGTCAACATTTTATTTCTATTTTTAAATTCTTACATATTTCAATGTCTTAACATAATAATGATCTTATGTTTGATGTAGGGATTTTATAAAAAATCGTCTGATATCCAAGAATATTGCCTTTATTTTATTCCTTTTTTTTTTTAAAGTAGGCTCCACGCCTAGCATGGAGCCCAATGTGGGGCTTGAACTCATGACCTTGAGATAAAAACCTGAGAGATGCTTAACCAACTGAGCCACCCAGATACCCCTACAATTTTTTCTAAAAGTTTATGGTAGGGCATGTTTCTTTCTCTAGCCATTTATACCAACATTTAAAAATCTTCCTTCAATTTTTGGCATAAATTCTTATTAAGGTAAAAGAAAATACTTTGTGAAGACTTTGGAGAGAACTTTGATGGTTTGCTCAATAATTTCAAAAGCAAAATAAGTGTATTCAAAACTACATCTGTCTTCCTGCCTACCTACCTACCGATCTACTTATTATTTTTTAGAAGCCAGTCTTCTGAACATACTCAACCATGAAGTGAAATAAACTCACTAAAGTCTAAATTCTGAACTGCATCTGTGGTTATAAGCTTTTTAGAAAGTGAACCCAGGAAAAAACCATACCAATAATACAAGAGCAATCAAAACAAAAATAATAACAAAATAACCCCACCTCCCAAATGACATTATATGTAATAAGTAAATATGTATGTGAATTATTAATTTACATGAAATCTATAAAATAGGTGTTGTTGTAAATTATGTGTTGTCCTGGGTTATTTACTTCTCTGTGTCATAAATTCTATCTTGAAGAAACAAAACAACAGAACCAAGTGATAGGGGACTTAATAGAAATTTTGGTAAATAATTTAAAAATAAAATGTGTTAAAATCAAAATGTTGCGTGCTCTCTCTCTCTCTCTCTATGTATGTATGTATGTATGTATATATATATATATATTTTTTTTTTTTTAAGAGAAAGAAAGAGAGAGAGTATTGTGGGGTGGGGTGGGGGGTACAAAGAGAGAGGGAAAGAGAGAATCCCAAGCAGGCTCATGGAGCCTGACTTGGGGCTTGATCCCACAACCCTGAGATCACAACCTGACCTGAAAACAAAAGGTGGTTGTTCAACTGACTGAGACACCCAGGTGTCCCTAAATACATTTCTATTTTAAAACAGTTTCAGAATTTCAGAAAATTTGCAAAGATAGAGCAGGATTTCACAAGTAGACTGGGTCAGCTTTCTATGTACCATTCCTACTATCTCGTATCATTATGTACATTATTACAATTCATGGACCAATGATGCTACATTGCTATTAATTATGGTTCATTCTTTTTTCAGATTTTCTGTTTTACATTTTTACCTCTAAGATTCCATTCAGAATACTTCATTATATTTAGCATTTGTGTGTTCGTAAGACTCCCTTGGTTAGAGTTTCTGAGGCAATCCTTGTTTTTGATGACTTTGGTAATTTCTAGAGTATTTATCAGGAATTTTGTAGAATGTTCTCCAATTGGGTTTTTCCTGATGTTTCTCTTATTATGAGCCTAGAGGTATGTTACTGGGAAGTAAGACCACAGGAGACAAATGTAGGTCACAATGCCTCATACCAACAGTATGTGTCTGAAGATGTGTATGACTGTTCTTAAGCTTGGTCACTTAGCTGAGGTAGGTCCCTCCTCCATTAAGTTACTCTTTCCCCAGACTATTCATAAGTGGCTTTTGAAAGGATGTCATTATGTGCAGTCCACATTTAAGGAGTGGGAATTTATGCTTCACCTCCCTGATAGTATCTATATCAACTTTGGGGATTATACCTGAGAGATACTACCTTCAATATTTATGTATCTATTCATTTTTTGAGAAAAATACTATAAAATAAAATAGACAGTACATTTTTGAAAAGAAGGTCCACCTCAGTAATAATCAGAAAGACGCTGGATCCAATCATCTATGCCTAGGATAGTATCTGACACATGGTCTGTGCTTGGTAAATATTTGCAAATGAATAATGATTAAAAATGTGAAAGAGATCATATATAGTGTTCACAGGTGGTAAAAGATTCCAAGCAAAGTGGGGAAGAACAAGATAAAATGCCACGAGGAAAGAACATGCCCAGTTTGCTAGTAGAGGCAGGAAGGTTTATTTAATACTATTTTTAAGTAGTATCTTCAGTTCCTTTTGTGCACTGACTCATGCTCTCTTAGCATACCTTTTCTATCAGCCACTTCAACAGCTGTCTTCAGGTGCATCTTACTGGGCAGCACCTCACCTCAGCAGCAGGCTCTGACCTGGGGCCTCTTTGACACTCAATGTGGAAACCTGTAATCCTGATTACTCACTGCCTGCACAACCTGAATGTGCTAGGCAGGTAATCACCCCTTTGATAAACCTAGACCAGTGGGGGGGAGGCAGCCAAAAGGTAAGTGTTCTCTTCTTCCAGCCTGCAGATAAATCATTTTGAGGCACATTCTACACAGCTCCCAGAAAGATCCAGCGGGACTGTCGTTCACGGTAATCAATTTGAAAATGCCCTTTTTCATTGGTTTTCCTCTCCTCTTCTGAGATAAACTCAAGCCCTTGTCTCAGTCTCCACTTTCTTGGAAAAAGCAAAGACAAATAGAAAATATAATTTTTATTTTCATCTTATATATTATTGTATTTTCATTTTACATTTTTGTTGTAACTTTTATTTTCTTACCCAAAATTACCAAAAATAATTATAATATATATATATATATATATATATATATATATATGCGGTCATTTGTGCTTTTTTTTTTTTTAGATTTTTATTTATTTATTTCACAGAGGGAGAGAGATCACAAGGAGGCAGAGAGGCAGGCAGAGAGAAAAGGGGAAGCAGAGATCCCAGGACCCTGAGATCATGACCTGAGCCGAAGGCAGAGGTTTTAACCCACTGAGCCACCCAGGCGCCCGGTCATTTGTGCTTCTTAAAGGAATTAAAGGGTACATCTATTACTTAGAAGCCATAAAGCAGGCAAGGTAATTGATATTTTCTTTATTTTATAGGAAAAGAAACTAATATGCAGAAAGGTTAAGTAATTTGTTCAAATATTTCTCCATTCAAGGTCCATAGAAGTAAAATTTCTGCTTGGTTATCTAGGAGTTGTTCCTATGCAACCGTAACCAATCAACTATTTATCTTTTCCCTTGAGTGTTGACAGCACTTGACTAAGCCTAGCTTTCAATGATGGAGTGGAAGAGACAAGGCCTTTTGAGAAACTGGAGTGACAAACTAATTATTCTGGCCTGTAGCCATTATCAGTGATCCAATCTTGTATTAGTAAAGGTCATAAGGAGAGAAAAGAGTTGCAAAAATTACCCAATAATAGAAATTTCAAGCCCAAAGATAGCTTTCAAGACCATACTGAATGGGAAACATAACTAGTTAGGTCATCAATTATTTCAGTCTTACTGATATGAGATGTTTATATTGGAAAATTTCTCTTTTATTTGAAAACTAATAGTCTTCCTCCCATGGCCTTTTTAAGTCAGACTTTGAGAAAATAATTTTTCTTAGAAGAACAGATAGTACTGATATTCTGAGAAGCTAGCCAAATAAAAAACCAAAAAAAAAAAAATCTGATTCATTGTCAATAGAAATGTAAGTCACCAGAATGTTAACCTGCATAAAAGTAAAAAAGGTAACTTAACATAGTATGTTTACTATATAAATTATTTTGGAATAGAACTTTGTTCTCTCTTCTTCCATTCTCCTTCATATTGAGTTTAGCCTCATTTCTCTTCTCCTACTGGTCTATTTCCTCCATCTTGGAATCAACTTTTCATTTGTTTAGACTACTGTGACCACATCCTCATAGACTAATATTTCATAAGAGTTTCTTATGTTTTGAAATACGCTTTATTCTTTTGAACTGCAAATATTCCTGAAAAAAGTAACATATCAAGTCATGGGTTCCTTACTGTAAATATATATTCCCAGTTTACAGTATGATGACATGAATAAAAAGGTTTGGGAGGAAATAAAATGTTGAATGAAGAAGAGACATAAAAACTTGGAGAAGAGAAATTGAAAAAAAAAAAGGTTAAGATAATATCTGCAGGTTTAAAAAGATATCATTTACCAAAAGTCATTTACGAGCCCGATCTAGTGCTTGAAGCTAGTTTGCAACAATTCAAATGTTCCAGTGACAGGGAGCTTTTCACTTTCTGAGGACACTTATGTCATCCAGGACAACAGGGACAATCATTTTAGACAGTTAGCCTTTATACTGAACTGAAATATGTCTCCCTGTAGTTTCTTACATTGATTCTTATTTCCTCACTTACTTGACATACTTCTTAAGAATATAAGAAATGATCTGTCCATAGCATGCCTCCTTTTCTATAAACTAAACACCCCCCTTTCTTTCTGGAAATATGACACATTCCTCCTGCAGTTGTTTCTCTTACATGGGTGGTTTTTGCTAAAAGGTAGGACCCAGAACAAACCCTCCCTATTTTTGCTAGAAATAACTTTTTTGAAGGTCAGACTCAGGTGTTATGAATGGTGTCAAAGGCAAACAACTTATTTCTTATTGTTATTTCTTTAATCCATAGGAAAGTGAGTTAAAGAAAGCAGTATGGGCTTTAAAGCTAGCGCTGAAAAGGGGATCCATGTTATAATGAGGCTTCTGGGGCTTTTAAAAATCAAATCCAACAAGTTTTACAACTCTCAGGAGATGTACATAGATATAAACTTGCAGAGGCGCCAATTAAGGACCCAGAAAGGAAGATTTAAGATTCTTTACATTGGGTAAAATGTAGACTAGAAATTAGAAATCAAATATAAATTCTGAAAAATGTGCATAGGTCTCTAGACCTCAGAACATCCCCTAGGACTTGACTTTCAGTCTCTTGACTATGTTGAGAATATCATTGTGCCAATCTATGTACATAGTCCCCTTAGCTCTTTTGCCTTAATTTATGCATAGCCAGGAAGGAAAAGTATTTCAAGGGATGACACTGATTTTTTTTTTAGACGTCTTTTGACAAGTCTTTTTCTATTACAGAGCATGGGAGTTCCAATCAGCCTTCTTGTTCAAGTACTTAAAGTTCTTAGCATCATGAAAATTAACCTACCTTAAAACAAGCTCAGGCCTGCCCTCAAAGGCACTCAGATGCATGACAGGGTATAAAGAACAATCCTAAAATAGGCATGATGTCTCTGACATAAACACATATGACTGGAACTAAATAGTTAGAAAATAAGATTAAGGTCTCATCCCCTACTAGCACATGGATTTATTTTGGAAGGTAACCCACTTATCCTTGATGGAAATTTTTTCCTACAGTGAATTATTTGAGTAATATCTTTCCAGATACTACTGGTTGAGGGAAGACGAAAAATAGAAAACTGAGGCAACAAGAAGAAAGGAAAGATTGAGGCCACCAAAATTACCTTTATTCACTTGAGAAGTTTGTGGGCAGTAACGATGGTTGCTACTCATCACTGAATATTGAGCCAAGGTTCCAAATTCAATTCATGCAAGTCCCTAATTCAATATTTATATTAATCGCAGTTACTCCAAATGCTCTTTCCCAGCTCTTTCTTTTCCTGTTATTCTCTTTCCTATCAATTTAGTCCATACTCACATCTTAAAATGATCACTGCTCTTTCTTCTCTGGACCTCTGTTTAGGCTACCCTATGTTTATGGAAATGCACACATCATCCCAGCTTATATTTTCCCATCAATATATCTGAATCCTCTCCTTTCCTAGACAAGGAGACCTGGACATTTCATCCTTATCCATACCCTGTGGATATTATGCTTTACTTAATATTTTTCCCATCTGAGCACTAGCTACTTCCATATTCTATGTTTTACCCATTTGATATGTTTCCTATGCAGTTGTTAGTGTTTCCAATTCTCCAGACACATTGGTAAGTGTGTCAGATCACAGACTCCTAGAAAACAATGTTTAGCTTGTACTATCAGAATGCCATAATTACATGTAAAGACTGGGGGGGGGCTACCTACTTTTCAGTCTTTTATTCATCAATTTCTCCATCAAAAACCACTACACATCTCCTGGGGGCACTCAAAATTATCATTATAATGACTCTTTTAAGACTCAAATTTTGTTTTCAAATGACCTGTTTAAATTGAATATAAATTTCCTGGAAGAAGTAACATTACCCATTAATAGCCATTAGTTTACTATTAGAGTTTAGTTTATCAGATTTTCTAGTCAGGTCACAAAGAGCTGATCCCTAGGACATAGGAAAGGGAACTATGAATAGCATGAAAGAGCATCAGAAATGTTCAGAGAATGAGATATTGTTTGGGAACTCTCTGTTCATAGCTTATTCCACTCCGATGCTCACTCAGCAGCTTGGTTATCAGTTAAGGAATAGGAAGGACTGGAAAAAGAAGAAATAATGAGCAACTTTATATCAGGTAAGCTGAGCATATAGAGGAAAAATAAATGCTCTTTTATGATGATGCCTGTAATGAGGAAATATCATTTAGGGTTTCTACACTAAATAAGCTATTAGATTCTTTCCATAGGATTTCATAATCTGTTTTCCCAGCTAAAGACTTTTGATTCAAAAACTAGAAATGTGGAGGAACATAGGAAGATTGTGTAGTAGAAGGATCCTCTGCTCACCCTGTCCCATGTTCACAACTGGATATCATCCACATCCAAGTCAATGAACCAGAAAGCAATCCAAAGACTAGAAGAACAAACTCCACAACTAAACATAGAGACGCGGGGCACCTGTGTGACTCAGTGGGTTAAAGCCTCTGCCTTTGGCTCAGGTCATGATCTCAGGGTCCTGGGATTGAACCCCACATTGGGTTTCTTGCTCAGCAGGGAGCCTGCTTCCTCCTCTCTCTGCCTGCCTTTCTGCTTACTCGTAATCTCTCCCTCTCTGTCAAATAAATAAATAAAATCTTAAAAAAAAAATAAACATAGAGATGCCGCATCTGAAAGGTTAGGAAGGTCAGAAAGGTTGGAAAGAGGCTGCCTGCAGGAGGGAGGGGGCTACATGTGGAAAGGGCAAGGAAACGGGCCTTCATACCAGGGAGCTCACATGGAGAAGAATAATCCCCATAATATTTGGCTTTAAAAACCACAGGGATTGGATTCTGTGAGTTTATAAAAACAGTGGGCTTGGAGAAAGAGGCTTTAAAAGTTAGCTAATTCAGCACTAGGTGAGCCAGGAGGGCAGGTGATAGCTGAGTCACTGCCCTTAAAGAGATAGTAGCCTGCACAGAAAGGCAACCTAAAAATGGCAGTTTAAACAACACTGGGGTCAAACAGGAGACAGATTTGCTCATAGTGATTTCTGAGCATGCTGGGGGGACCTCTTTGAAAACAAGGGAGCTGGCAGGTACCATTTTCCTTCCCTGCCTCTCAAAATAAACAAAGAGCCACTTGTAGGAGGCAGAGCTACACAGATACTTGTAGTCTGGATGCAAAGCTCAAGGTAAATGTTAAAGCTGCACATATGCCCTACCCAGACACAGCACAGTGCCCACCCATGAGCCCCTAGCCACCTATGCATGCCATGCTCAGCTGCACCCAGATGCATTCAGTCTTACAGCCCCCAGCCACATCAACACTTTGGGGAATCTGACATAGGACTAGTGACCCATGGCAAATTTTGCTAATATCACTGCCCTACTTCTAAGTTCCCTAGTGCACATGCCCCTCTGAGCTGATCTTCCTGGGTCCCACTAACACCACAGAGGGCAAGCACAGCCCACAACAGGCAGAGAGAGTCAGTGCACATGACTTCACTGAAAGGAAAGTAACTCAGACACAACATCAGGGAATAAACAACACATACAAGATACTCTCTGAAGTGACAGGTCTGGTGAACAGAGAACACTGGACTGCTGGGCACTCCAGGACCTCTTCTTCATAAAGTCACTAATTCCAACAACAGAAGACATAGCTGACTTACTTACTTTCTTTCTTTTTTTTTAAGATTTTATTTATATGAGAGAGAGAGAGATCACAAGCAGGGGAGAGAGGTAGAGGGAGAAGGAGACTCCTCACTGAGCAGGGAGCCCAACATGGGACTTGATCGCAGGACCCTGGGATCATGACCTGAGCTTAAGGCAGATGCTTAACCAACTGAGTCACCCAGACATCCATTGATTACTTTTGTAACAAAGAGAAACAGACACAGAGAGGCAGACAAAATGAGAAGACAGAGAAATTTATCCCAAATGAAGAACAGGACAAAGTCAGGGCCAAATATCTTAGTGAAACAGATATAAGTAACATGACTGATAGAAAATTTAAAGCAATGATCATAAGGATACTCACTGGGCTTGAGAAAAGAGTGGAAGACATCAGTGAGACCCTTAACTCAGAGACAAGGAATAACATAGAACAGGTAATGTGCTCAATAAACAGAAAAAAGAAACACAATTGGTGTAATGAACAGCAGGATGGAAGAAGCAGAGGAATGAATTACTAAACCAGAAAACAGGGTAATGGAAAGTAAGCAGGCTGAACAAAAGAGAGAAAAAAGAATTATACAAAATGAGAGTAGACTTAGCTGTGACTCCATCAAACATAATAGCATTTATATTATGGGAGTCACAGAAGAAGAAAAAAGAAAAGGGATAGAAAATTTATTTGAAAAAATAACAGCTGAAAACTTCCCTAATATGGGGAAGGAAACAAATATCCTGATCCAGTAGGCACAGAGAACTCCCATCAAAATCAACAAAAGCAGACCCACATCAAGACATATTGTAATTAAATTTGTATAATATACGATGAAGAAAAAAACCTTAAAAGCAGCAAAACAAAAGAAGTCAGTAACTTACAGGGGAAAACCCATAATGCTAGCAGGAGATTTTTCAACAGAAACTTTCCAAGCTAGAAGGGAATGGCATGATCTATTCAAAGTGCTGAATGTGAAAAAATCTGTAGCCAAGAATACTTTATCCAGCAGTTATCATTCAGAATAGAATGAGAGATAAAGAGTTTCCTAAACAAACAAGAACTAAAGGAGTTTGTGACCACTAAATCATCCCTGCAAGAAATATTAAAGGGGATACTTTGAGTGGAAAAAAGACAGTATAAATGACAAAAATGTATAAATGACAAAACAGTATAAATGACAAAACTGACAGTATAAATGTATGAAACAAAAACAATAAAAAAGCAGGGAACTCAGACACAAAAAGGATATAAAATATAATAACATACACTGAAAATGTAGGGAGAAGAGGAGAAAAGAATGGGTTCAATCTTAAGCAACCATCAACTTAATATAGACTGCTCTAAGCAGAAGAGGTTAAATCCAAACTTAATGGTAACTATATGTCAAGAACCACTAATAAACATGCAAACAATAAAGAGAGAGAAATCTATCACTAAAGAAAATCAGCAAAACATGAAAGAGAGAAACACAAGAAAGAATAAGAGAAATCTTGAGAAATAACCACAAAACAAGTAATAAAATGGCAATAAATACATATTTAACAATAATTAGCTTGAATATAAATGGACTAAATGCTCCAATCAAAAGGCATAAGGTGACAGAATGGATTAAAATAAACAAGACTCATCCATATGCTGCATACAAAAGACTCATTTTAGACCTAAGAACACCTGCAGATTCAAAGTGAGGGGAGAGAGAAATATCATACAAAGGGATGTCAAAGAGCCAGAGTAGTAGCCACACTTATATTGGACAAAATGAACTTTAGAACAAAGACTGTAACAAGAGACCAAAAAAAAAAAAAAAAGGATACTGTATAATAATATAATATAGGGGACAATCCTACTAGAAAATATAACAATTATAAATATTCATGCACACAACATAGGAGTACCAAAATACATAAAACAATTCATAATGAACATAAAGGAACTAATTCACCCCACTTATATTAATGGACAGATCATCTAAGGGATCATAGTTTATAGTTTATCACAAGGGCAAGAAAAATCTCAAATAAACAAGCTAATCTTATACCTAAAGAAACTAGAAAAAGAGAACAAACAAAACCCAAAACTTGCAGAAGGAAGGAAATAATAAAGATTAGAGCAAAAGTAAATGATAGAGAAAAAACCATAACAAACAAGTAAAACAAAAACACAGCAGGGAAAAATCAATGAAACCAGGAGATGTTTCTTTGAAAAAAATCAATAAAACTGGTAAAATTCTAGCCAGGCTTACCAAGAAAAAGAGACAAAGGACTCAAATAAATAGAATCACAAATGAGGAGAAATAATAACCAAAACCATGGAAATATAAACAATTATAAAAGAATATTATGAAAAACTATCTGCCAACAAATTGGACAACCTAAAAGAAATGGTTAAATTCCTAGAAACATATAAACTACCAAAACCGAAAAAGGAAGAAACAGAAAATTTGAACAGACCAATAACCAGCAAAGAAATTGAATCAGTAATCAAATAATTCCTAACAAACAAAAGTCCAGGACCAGATGGCCTCACAGATGAATTCTACAAAAGGATCAAAGAAGAGTTAATACCTATTCTTCTTAAACTATTCCAAAATATAGAAAAGGAAGAAAAACTTAAAAGTTCATTCTATGTGGGCAACATTATTCTAATAGCAAAACTGGATAAAGACACCACTAAAAAAGATAACTACAGGCCAATATCCCTGATGAATATGGACGCAAAAATCCTCAATAAAATACTAGCAAACAAAATTCAATAATACATTAAAAGAATCAGTTACCATGATCAAGTGGAATTTATTCCTGGGTTACAAGGGTGGTTCAATATTTGCAAATCAATCAATGTGATACATCACATCAGTAAGAGAAAAGATAAGAACCATATGATAATTTCAATAGATGCAGAAAAATACTTTAAGTACAATATCTATTCATGATAAAATAGTCAACAAAGTAAGTTTAGAGGAAACATACCTCAACATAATAAAGGGCACATATGAAAAAAACAAAACAAAACAAAACACTGCTAACATCATACGCAATGGTGAAAAACTGAAAGCTTTTTCCCTAAGGTCAGGAACAAGACAAGGATGTCCACTCTCACCACTTTTATTTAACATAGTACTGGAAGTCCTAGCCATAGAAATCAGACTACAAAAAGAAATAAAAGGTATCCAAAAAGGTAAGGAAGCAGTAAAACTTGTACTATTTGCAGATGACATACTCTATACAGAAAACCCAAAGACTCCATCAAAAAACCTGCTAGAACTGATCAACAGATTCAGTAAAATCATAGGACACAGAAATCTGATGTATTTCTATGAGCCAATAATGAAATAGCAGAAAGAGAAATTGAGAAAACAACCCCATTTACAATTGTACAAAAAAAAAAAAAAGAAAAAGATAACCTAGGAATAAACCTAACCAAATAGGTGAAAGACCTGTACTCTGAAAACTATAAGACACTGTTGCATGAAATTGAAGATAACACAAAATAATATAAAGACATGACATTTCATACTCATGGATTAGAAGAGCAAATATTATTAAAATATCTATACTACTCAAAGCAAATCTACATTTAACCCAATCCTTACCAAAATACCAACAGCATTTTTCATAGAACTAGAATTCTAAAATATGTATAGAAACACAAAAGACCCCAAATAGCTAAAACAATTCTAAAGAAATTAAAATTAAAAAAAATTAAAAAGCAAAGCTGGAGGCATCACAGTTTCAGATTTCAAGTTATATTGCAAAGCTTTAGTGGTCAAAACAGTATTGTACTGGCCCAAAAATAAACACATAGTTCAATGGAACAGAATAGAAAACCCAGAAATAAATCCACAACCATATGGTCAATTAATCTTCAACAAAGCAGGAAAGAGTATCCAACGGGAAAAGGAGAGTCTCTTCAACAAATGGTGCTGGGAAAACTGGACAGCAACATTCAAAAGAAAGAAACTAGGCTACCTTTTTACACCATACACAAAAATAAATTCAGAATGGACTAAAGACCTAAATATGAAATCTGAAACCATAAAAATCCTAGAAGAGAGCACAGGTAGTAGTCTCTGACATCAGTTAAAGCAACTTTTTTCTAGGTATGTCTCCTGAGGCGAGAGAAACAAAAGCAAAAAATAAACTATTGGGACTGCATATATAAAAATCTTCTGCACAGTGAAGGAAACACTCAACAAAACTAAAAGCCAACCAATGGAATGGGAGAAGATATTTGAAAATGACATATCTAATAAAGGATTAGTATCCAAAATATCTAAAGAACTTATCAAACTCAATACCCAAAAACCAAATAATCCAATTAAAAAATAGGCAGAAGACATGAGTAGACATTTCTCCAAAGAAGATATCCAGATGGCCAACAGACATGTGAAAAGATGTTCATTATCACTTACCATCTAGAAATGCAAATCAAAACTACAATGAGATACCACTTTGCACCTGTCAGAAAATCAACAACACAAGAAAATCAGGTTGGCAAAGATGTAGAGAAAAAGGAACACTTGTGCTCTGCTGGTGGGGATGCAAACTGGGGCAGTCACTATAGAAAACAGTATGGACCATTCCTCAAAAAGTTAAAAATAGAACTACCTTATGATCCAGCAATTGTACTATTGGGTATTTACCCAAAGAATACAAGTACACTAATTCAAAGGGATACATGCACCACTATGTTTATAGCAGCATTATTAACAATAGCCAAGATATGGAAGCAGTCTAAGAGTCTATTGATTGATGAATGGATAAAGAAGAAGTGATACAATATATATCACTTCTTTATATACATATATATAATATCACTTTCATTTTATATATATAAATACATATATATACATGTGTGTATATACACACACACACACAATGGAATATTATTCAGCCATAAAAAGAAGGAAATCTTGCCATTTTCAATGATGTGGATGAGCTAGAGAGTATTATGTTAAACAAAATAAGTCATCAGAGAAGAAAATACTATATGGTCTCACGAATATGTGGAATTTAAGAAACAAAACAAATGAGAAAGGGAAAAAAAGATAGGGAGAGACAAACCAAAAAAACCAGATTCTTAGTTATAGAGAACAGACTGATGGTTCCCAGAGGGGGAGGGTATTATGTTAAATATGAGATAGGGATTAAGGACTGCACTTGTCACAACTGAGCATTGGGGGATGTACGCAAGTTTGAATCACTGTATTGTATACCTGACAAAAATATTACACTATATGTTAACTAATGAATTAAAATAAAAACTAGGGGTGTCTGCGTAGCTCTGTCAGCTAAGCGTCTGCCTTCGGCTCAGGTCATGATCCTGGAGTCCCTGGATCAAGCCCTACATCGGGTTCCCTACTCAGTGGGGAGACTGCTTCTCCTTCTCCTGCTCTCTTCCCTTTCTCTCTGTGTCAAGTAAATAAATAAATAAAATCTTTAAAAAAATAAAATAAAAACTAAAAATGTAATCAAGGGATGGAGGAGAATACTCAGCAGATCACGTGGTTCTCCAGGATCCAGCGAATAGTAGAAAATCAGCCCTTTGAATCATGTTTTCTTCCTTCTCAGAAGATAATTCCTTCTCAGATTCACAATAGAAGAGTAGTGAAAAAAAGCAAACTTAGAAACAACAGGATGAAAAGGTCTCATGTGTGTTTATGAACTTTCATGACATTTTTGTTTCCAAGAAGGAAGGCAGGGCAGACAATTACTTACTATTATGCAATTTCCTGGTACTCTTTTATTATGCTAATAAATATATCCCCTCTGACAAACTAGATAGTGTATTAGAGCCTATGATGAAAGCTCTTAAATATGGATTTGCTTTTCCTTAGGGAACCAGACTGCACATTTATTGTTCCTGTTATTGTTCCTTTGAGCACAAATAGGAGTTTATGTTAGAACAGAATTCCAAACAGAGGCTTACTTTCCACTGGGACTTTTTAGTTTAAAACACACACACACACACACACACACACACACCCCTATATGAGCTCCACTTTGTGTTAGAATTTATGGTCCAAGGTACTTTAAGTTGGTATATCTACATACTCCCATAGTAACTTTAAAGGTCAATATTATCATCCCATTACCTAAATTAGGAAACAAAGACATAAACTATATTCTGATTTGAAGACACTGAACTTTTTAAGACCACAATACACATTTAAAATATGTTTTAATATGAAGAAAATAAAGAATAATAATACCCTGGAAGAGTTTTAGCACGCTTTAAAACTTCCCAAGCTCTTTGATGTCCACTACCTCGTTAAATCTTTATGACAACTGTTTGAAGGAGAGCTAAGTAACATTATATCTACTTTGCATGAGAGGAAATTAAGAGCTTCAGTGACTTCCTAATGTTACAGAGCCAAGTAGATCTGGAGCTAGAAATACTCCTGATACCTGTCCAAAAAGAGACAGGAAACATTTTATGATGGATGTTTATTATAACTTATAACTGTATGTGTATTTATTTCCTTTCCTTTTTAAATTTAAAGTGATATAAGTTTAAAGAAAAATGAAATAATATGTTTACTGTAGAAAATGTAATGATAGAGAAAAAATGTGATGAAGAAAAATTATCCTACTGAACAAAGGTAATTATTATTGTCCTTTTGGAATTAATTATTCCAGATATCTATAATGTAGTATAATATAATATAATATAATATAATATAATATAATATAATATAATATGCAAATGAGCACTATAGTATAAACGTTATGATATAAAAGTTAATATATAACATAATAAGCTGCTATATAGACCTAGATATGAACTTTGATCTTATTGCTCAATGACTAGGCAGCAAAATTTTTTTACTTCCTTAATTTCACTTTACTCATCTATAAATGAAGATAATAGTATCTACATTATTTGAGCTATAGATTAATTAGTACTGTATATGCAAATCACATAGCATGCTTCCTGGCTCTGAGCAGATATTCAATAAATCCTAGTGGCCATTATTGTTTGTATTATTATTGTTCACATGAATAAATATCAAATAAATATTCCATGACATTTTTTATAAACATAAGATTATTTTGTTCATGCTCAGAAATTTGTTGAATTCTGCTTTTAGTTTCTCACTCAGTAATAATCTATGGATATTTTTCTATATCAATTGATTTTTATAACTTTCTTTTTAATGATTTTTTATTGTCCAAGGTGTGAATGTATCATACTTTAATGTCTTCTGTACTGATAAACATTTAAGTTGATTCTTATTATAAATCACTGTAAATAATTCTGAAATGAACATATTCATGCCCATCTGTCCCTACATGTTCAACTATTTCATGAAAACAAATTTCTATTAATGGGAGTAATTTGTTAAGGAGAAACAATGGCAATGGAGGTGGTTCCCCAGAAAATGGTATATTCCCAAGTCAGCCAAATTATAGAGGAAAAGAACAACTGACTCAATGGTATATTTCATATCAGTGGCAATGATTTAGTTGCAGAAAGAGAAAATATTAAGTCACTGAGGGTAAAATAATAAAGGGATTTATCAGCTCATAATATTATCAAGCCTTCAAGTTTCTTCTATTTCTATATTCTGTCATAGCAGCAGATCAACTGACTTCTTTCATGTCCCTCATTTCTTTAAGATGTTTGGAACCATTCCGATTATTATACCCAGACACCACATTTCAACCATTTTTAATATCATAGTCACCAAGAAGGAATTCCTAAATTGGTCCTATTGTTGACTCATTATCTGAAGATAGGTATTTCAGATTTCAGATTTTCTACTTTGCTTCTTGGATTGAAACTCTTTCTGAAGAAGTGACTGTAGTAGATCTTTCTGTCCTCAATCTTCCAATCTCTCTCTTCCTAAGCCTCAGACAAGCCTGCCAAATCCTTAGCCACTGCCCATGTCTCCTTTTATTTTCATCCAAATTAGAGGACTAAGTATAATACCTCGAGTTCAGCCCAGTAGGGGGCTTGCTCCTCACCCGTGTTGTTAAGGGCCACTACTGAATGGTACCAGAGTATAGCAGCAGTACAAGTTAGACATACATATATCTATCATGCTGATTCATCCACGAATTACACTTGGTATTTTCCCTTCTCTGTTGGTTTGTGACTCCAAGATGTGAGCTGGTAGAGAGGCACTAGAGCAATAGTAGTAGGTGACATGGGGATTTTTGGACTGTTTTCTTGTGTAGCTTATTTCTGATTCTGCTCATGTCTCATTCTTGGTGTTATAACAGGAAAGAAACTTAGCATGTCTGATTCCATACTTTTTTATTTCTCGACCTATAGATTAGAAACTTCAATTTAGCCTTGCATATAGGCATGTTCCTTCATCAAAAAAAGTTTGCTTACAACTATGATTTGCAAAAACTGCTCTTTATCTGAAACGTACCTCCCTGGAGAAGATAAGGAAGTCACCAGAGGGTCATCATACCAACTCTTCAAGATTGAGGAATGTTCATACTCAGGGAGAAATTGAAACCATGCCCCACAGGGTTAATGAGGCTGAAACTAGCAGGAAGTTTAAAGCTTGATTTTCAGAGAACTCTTTCTTTCTAATCAGCTATTGTATCTTTTCAAACCCCACTAACAAACCCACTAGCTGTCTCTGCAGAACCCTGGACTCATGGTCAATGGATATGCCATTGGTTCATTGAGGTAATGATATGCCTGGAGGTTCATATACCTCCAGCCTATGAACAAGCAAGGCCCTGAATTCTTTAGCCAAGATAATGAGCCCACGATAGGATCTAGTTTATATTGGCTCTCAGAGCATGCCATAGCTCCCTCTCCTTGTCCTAAGAGAACCGCCTGACATCAAGGGCTGAATTTTGCCTTGTTTTGTTGTCAAGTCTTCACCTCAAAGTGAATATGGGATATATGTTACGTGCACGTTTGCTCAATGCACATGCTCTCTCTTTCCTCATGAATACTCACATTTCCTTGCCCTTTTCATCAATGTGCATGTAATCTACCCTGAATTTCTCCTCTAAAAATTCTGCTCCTTAACCCAGAACCTGAGATGGCCTTTGGACATTAGTTCAATGTCCCCCAGGTTGCTGGCCTCCTGAGTAAAGAAAGCTACTTTTCCTTTCCAACCAACACTTGTCTCTTGAGTATTGGCTTTCAAGTGGCAAACAGCCAAACTTGGATTTTGATAATTGTCTCACTTCCATCTTATGATGGGTTACTTCTGTCCCTGACTGTATTTATGAGTTGGCTCAAAATGAATAGCTCTATCTGACCATTTGATTCTCCATGACCAGAGACTCTGTCTTACCTGGGCCCAGGTAGATAAAATATATTTGCTAAAATACCACTGAGTTTTAAGTTGTAATTGTAGTTTTGGAGTTAATAGACTCCACTTGGCACAGAGATATCTAAAACTATACCACAAAACTGCCACAAAGTACACCCAAGTAGCAGGGCTGCTTGCGTCATAGCATGAGCCTACTGCTAGGCCTCTTCCTTCTTTGCCCCTTGCCCCCCAAACTGACAGCCTTCCTTGGCTTTCAGTAAATGGGTCAGGGCAATATTATTCAAGTATGACTCCATAGACCCTGAAAAAGCTTAATGGGTGATGTGCTTTCTCCTTACTGGTGGGAATTGAGAGAGAAAAAAATTTGTCTTTTACTATGGAGTGGATGTTCTAGGAGATCCTAGACTACTGAACTCCTAAAAATGTCACTGACGTGCCAGACCACCTTGTGGAACTCAAGTTTCTTATCAAAGTTTCCAATGTATTTATCTCTTTTTGATCACCTGGCTTGGTTAACACAATGTCTTCAATATTGTTGACCAATATGTCATTCTGCAAAACATCTGAATACTACTACTTTCCTGAATTACACTTTGAGAGTGTGTAGGAGCCTAAGAACAAGACTAGAAGTATGTATTTCTTGCCTTTCCCATAAAAAGTGAACTACTTGTGGTTCTCATTTTAATAAGTACGGGAAAAAGTACATTTACCAGATCAGTAGCAATATACCATGCACCTAAAGTTGTGTTCATAAACTCTAAGGAGGATATCTGGATTTCAGCTGCAATTGAGCCCATTACTTGGTTGGGATGTAACACTGTTTTTTACTTAAAATCAAGCCCCACATCGGCTCCCTGCTCAGTGGGGAGCCTGCTTTTCTCTTTTCCCCTTGCTCATGCTCTTCCTCTCTCTAGCTTTCTCTGTCTCAAATAAATTAAATCTTAAAAAAAAAAAGAAAAACAAAAAAATGTGAAGGCTTAACCAACCTCCACGTATGTCCATTCTTTTCAGGTGCCTTGAAAATGATCACTGTCAACCCGGTGTGAGTTAAACCTCGGCTTAGATTCCACTTTTTGCCTGGACTCCATATTCCTCCACTCTGACAAGGTTTCTATGATGATATCTTATATTTCCAGGTATTGCTGTCAGCTCAGATTCTGTGTCTGTGATCCTCAAAATCTCTGGGAGACCCTTACCTCTACTATTATGGGTATATGAGTATAACTCTGTGTGACACTATGGAGAAGGAAGAATTATTATGTATATACCTGCAGGTCCTTCCCTCCCCATTAGTCAATGAATTCTGAAAGCTCATTCATGTCTGGAAACTGGGAAAGGGATCATGACATTATTGGAGCAGTGGTCTTCAGGCTCCTGATTATCAATCACTGATTTATTAATGCTATATAAATGGATCAATAACCTTGTTGACTACCCATCTACCTTGCCACTAGCAATGCATTATTCTGTTACAATCTTTATAGCCCCTTTCAAGTGAGGTCCTTCTGATTTCTGCTCTGACCTGCTGCTCAAAATAATAATTGCACCTATCTTGCTTTCCATTATTAAGTACCACCAAGTGACTTATATTATTTTGAAATCCTAAAATTCCCACTATTATTAGAAAGCTAGGTCTATAACCACATCATCTACTCTAACCCTTGCTTACAAAATGATCACCATTGAGTCTTTTAAAAATATGAGTGCTTCTTTTTATCAGAGCATTTCTTATTGCTTTGGTAAATGTAGCACATTCATGGACCTATCTCAAAACAGTTGCCTAGGGAGATTTTTGGTCACTATATAGTATACCCATTCCATCATGTCCAATTCTTTAAGAATTTTTATTTCCTTTCCATTGTTTTTGACAGTTTTTCTGGCACTTGTATCTTATTTAAGGTGAGTCGTTGAATTTTCCAAATGCACAAGAAACAACATAGAAATATATTTATTAGTATCAACTTCAGGGTCCTTCTCAGGATTTTAAATGCTATATCTCTGAAATGACATTATCATTCATATTTAAATTTTTATTATTTTCCTTTATCCACCATCCTTAGATCCAGTCCTATATGCATTCTATGGGTTGCTGCTGGTACGTGTTAGATGGGTCCTGCAGACCCTTCAGCAAATAACAACCTTCTTCCTTAGAAGGTACAATATTTTTCTGGCTGGATGATTGTAACTTGATCCTAATTATTAGTCTGGTGGCCAGAAGGAAAAGTGACAGTAAATCTTAAGAGGAAGGAAGAAGTACATATATTCTTGCAAGGCAGGGTCCTCTGTAATATTTTTAAACAAGTGGAGGAAGCTCTAGTCTTTTATAAGCTGGATGAACTATTTCCAGAGCCCCAAAGAATATAAGGACTAATGATTTTCAGGTGCATTGCTTCAAATATCCCCATTGAAACGCTCATGGTCCCACTCCTTCCCAATCTAGGTCCTAATTTTAGCATAGTAGACATGCCAGGGTTGAGAATTCAATATTTTCTGGAACTGGTCCTCAGCTTTTTTGCCCCTTAGCTGCAAGTCTTTATAAAATCTTCAAGGAGCCCTTCTGGCTTTCACATCTAGCCTTGTATTGGTGATCAGTTACCCCAAGCTAGTGTGTGTGTGTGTGTGTGTGTGTGTGTGTGTGTGTGTGCGCACGCGCACGCGCGTGCAGGCTTCCAATGCATCAGTGACTCCTTTGTATGCATACCTACTATTTTCTTCAAAGCTCTCTAACAACTCTAATGTTATACTTATTAGTGCATTTACATCTTCCAGTGTTCCATCCTAGTTCACTGATCGTGAACTTATTAACATTGCATTATAAACTTATGTTAAGGGCAATCAGTGCTCCACTGAAATGTGTGATGACATCCTCATTAACAGCCAGCCAGTGAGTGACACAAAGCCAACATCCTATCTTTGAGTCTATTCCTAGGATTACTCCTGGTACCAACTTTCATGAATCTCATTCCATGGAAAATAGACTCAGGGACTCTGATATCCGTGTGTGTGTGTGTGTGTGTGTGTGTGTGTGTGTGTGTGTGCGTGTGTGTGTGTGTATGGTGGGGGGTGCTTACTGGGATGTGATCCCAATAATAACATCTATCAGATATGCAGAGTGCAGAACAGCATAGAAGGAGTAGTTGAATTGAGATATAAGTGCAAAAGTGGTCACAACTGATCCCATGGAAAGTACTAGACCTGGCCCTTTAGAGTCTTTCTAATAAAGTCAAGGGACACAGTACCCATACCACAGACAGTTGTTACATGCAGAATTTTTGAGGCAGCTTTCTTACAATGTAAGTTATTCCTGCAGAGGGACTCAGCCATGAGCCACCAGCAACTAACATTCTGGTCAGCTGAAGAAATGAACGCCTTGGTCCTGAAGATTAATGGAGGCGGTGTACAATAATGTCCATTACATTTTTTGACAATAGTAGCAAAAAATAAATCAATAAAGGGAATAATGAGAAAGTTCATTGATTTCTGATAAAGAAAGATGTTTAAGAATTGGCAGTTCTGTCCTCCAAAAAGGAACAAAACTGCTAAATTTTCCTCCTTATTCTGTTAATTGGATGCATAGTACAAAATGTGGGCTTGGCATAGAGGAAAATAAGATCTTAGGCAGCAGTTTGAAGTAAATAATGTCATCAAGGACTTCTGGGCTTCAGTTTAAGGAAGGAGGGAATAAATGACTGAAGATATGGTAGAGTTTCTTCTCATTAGGGCAAGGCTAAGTTTTCCAAAGATAACATGGTATAAGAAAAACAGCATGGGTGAATTTACTTACAGTTACAACTGATCAATATTATGACTAATACAGTTTACAGAATACATTTTATAAAACAAGGAGTATAACCTTGGAATTTGGAAAACAAAACTCAGGTTAAGAGAGGTTACATTATTTAACCATGATCACATAACAAGTAAGAGCTAATCTAAGTAACTTCATTCTTTTGGATTAAAATATGCATGTGTGAGTGTGTGTATGTGTGTGTATACATAATGTAATAATAAAAATATACTTTTTTTGTACTGTACTTCTTAGTATAGAATGAAATATCTTGAAGTTTGAACCCAGGGTAGTAATTATGAAAAACAGGGATAAAGAAGGCAGGAGATTGAATCTCAGACCAGAGGCACATGTCAAAATGAGTCATGGGGAGGAACAGGGTTGAGTGGATTGAGTTTGTTTAATTTAATGGCCCCAATGTTCCAAATGTGGCTGCAAATGGTGAGAGGATATGGGGATAAAGAAATATTGAATTGAAGCTATATAGAGAAACCTCTCAAAGATATCTGAAATTAGAGATTTTTTTCCAAGCCTATCCTTCATCACAAGATCTTTGGCAAATATTTCTGTTTATGAGCTGAAATAAATTTAAACAGGAAACCACAATTTTCTTTGTGATTACACAGCAGTAATTTCAAGACTGTTTTCCTTGGGAATCCAGTTGGTAATTACTAAAACTTCAAAGCTAATTATGTTGTTATGCTAGTGGGACTGTAGCTATGGATGAGAAGTCTTTTCCATTAACAGGCTCGATTTGTAGGCACTAGTAATTCTGCGTTCACCCTAAAATCTTCCTCTCCTTTCTACTCTTTAGTGGTGGAGGGCAGCAATAATTCAATTGATATGTCCCTTTGGAGAGGGAGATTTTAGTAAGAAAATATTTATCAACAGAAAATAATTTTGTTTTTGTTTTTGTTTTTTTTTTAAAGATNGTGGAGGGCAGCAATAATTCAATTGATATGTCCCTTTGGAGAGGGAGATTTTAGTAAGAAAAAATTTATCAACAGAAAATAATTTTGTTTTTGTTTTTGTTTTTTTTAAAAGATTTTTTTATTTATTCATTTGACACAGAGAGAGAGATTACAAGTAGGCAGAGAGGCAGGCAGAGAGAGAGGAGAGAGGAGGAAGCAGGCTCCCTGCCGAGCAGAGAGCCCGATGTGGGCCTCGATCCCAGGACCCTGGGATCATGACCAGAGCCGAAGGCAGCGGCTTTAACCCACTGAGCCACCCAGGCGCCCATAATTTTGTTTTTTTAAGGAGCAAGCAATTGAGCAGAAATTTAAAAGATTCTCAAAACATAAAGATGCTATATATTTTTTTAAATTTTATTTTATTTTTTTCAGTGTTCCAAGATTCATTGTTTATGCACCACAACCAGTGCTCCATGCAGTACGTGCCCTCCTTAATACCCACCACCAGGCTCACCCATCACCCCACACCCCTCCCCTCCAAAATCCTCAGTTTGTTTCTCAGAGTCCACAGTCTCTCATGTTTCCTCTCGCCCTCCTATTTACCCCAATTCACTTTCCCTTTTCTTCTCCTAATGTCCTCTGTGTTATTCCTTATGCTCCACAAGTGAAACCATATGATAATTGACTTTCTCTGCTTGACTTTTTTCACTCAGCATAATCTCCTCCAGACCGGTCCACGTTGATAAAAAATTGGGTATTCATCCTTTCTGATTGCTGTGTAATATTCCATTGTGTATATGGACCACATCTTCTTCAGAGAAACTTCTCTAGTAACAAACTGTAGAAATGATCCCTGAAAGTATAGTCTTTGGACCACATCTTCTTTATCCATTCATCTGTTGAAGGGCATCTTGGCTCTTTCCACAGTTTGGTGAGAGGGATTTAATACCTAGGGATTAAATACCTAGTAGCGCAATTGCAGGGTCATAGGGTAGCTCTATTATTAGTTTTTTGAGGAATCTCCACACTGTTTTCCAAAGTGGCTGCACCAACTTGCATTCCCACCAAAAGTGTAAGAGGGTTCCCCTTTCTCCACATCCTCTCCAACACTTGTTGTTTCCTGTCCTGTTAATATTGGCCATTCTAACTGGTGTAAGGTGGTATCTCAATGTGGTTTTGATTTGAATTTCCCTGATGGCTAATGATGATGAACATATTTTCATGTGTCTGTTGGCCATTGTATGTCTTCTTTGGAGAAGTGTCTGTTCCCCTGCAATTGCACTACTGGGTATTTACCCCAAAGATACAGATGTAGTGAAAAGAAGGGCCATAAGTACTTCAATGTTCATAGAAGCAATGTCCACAATTGCCAAACTGTGGAAAGAGCTGAAATGCCCTTCAACAGACAAATGCATAAAGAAGATGTGGTCCATATATACAATGGAATATTATTCAGCCATCAGAAAGGATGAATACCCAACTTTTTATCAACATGGACAGGACTGGAGGAGATTATGCTGAGTGAAATAAGTCAAGCAGAGAAAGTCAATTATCATATGGTTTCACTTGTGGAAAATAAGGAATAAAATGGAGGACTCTAGGGGAAGGGAAGGAGAAGTGAATTGGGATAAATCAGAAGGGGAGATGAACCATGAGAGACTGTGGACTCTGAGAAACAAACTGAGGGTTATGGAGGGGAGGGGGGCGAGGGGGGATGGGTGAGCCTATTGGTGGGTATTAAGGAGGGAACGTATAGCATGGAGCACGGGGTATGGTGCATAAACAATGAATCTTGGATCACTGAAAAAATTAAATTAAATTAAATTTTAAAAAAGAGAAGTGTCTGTTCATGTCTTCTGCCCATTTTTTTGACATGATTATCTGTTTTTTGAGTGTTGAGTTTGAGGAGTTCTTTATAGATCTTGTACATCAGCCCTTTGTCTGTAGTGTCATTTGTAAATATCTTCTCCCATTCTGTGGGTCGCCTCTCTGTTTTATTGACTGTTTCCTTTCCTGTGCAGAAACTTTTGATCTTGATGATGTCCCAAAAGTTCAGTTTTGCTTTTGTTTCCTTTGCCTTTGGAGACATGTCTTAAAAGAAGTTGCTGTGGCCGATGCTGAAGGAGTAACTGCCTATGTTCTCCTCTGGGATTTTGACAGATTCCTGCCTCATGTTGAGGTCTTTCATCCATTTCAAGTTTATCTTTGTGTATGGTGTAAGAGAATGGTCGAGTTTCATTTTTCTATACCTAGCTGTCCAATTTCTCCAGCACCAGTTATTAAAGAGACTATCTTTTTTCCACTATTTTGTTGCTTTGTTGAAGATTATTTGACCATAGAGTTGTGGGTCCATATCTGGGCTCTCTACTCTGTTCCATTTGTCTATGTGTCTGTTTCTGTGCCAGTACCATGCTGTATTAGTGATCACAGCTTTGTAGTAAAGCTTAAAATCAGGTAGTGTGATGCCCCCAGCTTTGTTTTTCTTTTTCTACATTTCCTTAGCATTTTGGGGTCTTTTCTGGTTCCATACAAATTTTAGGATTGTTTGTTCTAGCACTTTGAAAAATGCCAGTGGAATTTTGATCGGGATGGCACTGAAAGTATAGATTGCTCTGGGCAGTATAGACATTTTAACAATGTTTATTCTTCTGATCAATAAGCATGGAATTCTTTTCCAGAAGATGCTATATTTTAAAAGGGCAAACTGGTTTCCAAGTGGAGGTTTCTAAGACCTCTTTAACAAGGTATAGTTAAATAGATTATGCAATAGGTGATATTAAATAAATAATCATAGACAACATTGTTGTGAAGAACTAACATATCTGACATCCCACATGAGTAGGATGCTGTTTCTATAAGCTGTTAAGTGTGTAGTGAGGTGTGAGGCTTCAAATATAATAGAATATAAATATATTGGACAGGCAGTGTATCTAAAACATCCCATATTGAAACAAAGACAGCTGTGTATTTTGACAATATCACATTTAGGTAAACAAAACAGCAAATTTGTTTAAATACAGTGCCACAAATTCAAACAAAAAAGCATTTACTTGAATGAGTTATTAAACTATTAAGCATTTTTTTTAGTTGCTCTCTTCCAAGACATGAAGGAGAAATTAAACACACCCAAGGCAACAAACAAAGGAACAAAGAATGTAAATGGCTAAATGTCAAGATGTGCCAAATCAAAGCTGACACAGCAAAAGCATTATTGCTATATTCTTATATCCTCATGAAAACAGGATACAGTCATATATTTTAGAAAATGGGAATAAGTTCTAATCTTGCCTCCAGGGCATACTTGTTTTGTCACCTTGGGCAATTACTGATGTCGCATTATTTCTTAGTTTTTTTCCATTTAAAATAGGGCAAAATATTCTATCATGCTGGTGATGGGGAAAAGACAGCACTTTTTACCATACTTAGAAATAATCACAATCCAGTAATATTAAAAAATAAAACATGATTTGATTTGCAACATTTCCAAATCTCTGATAATACTGAAATTTGCAGCAAAATGATCCTAAGTTGTGTTTAATTTAAACATGACTGTAACATATACATTTAGGTGGGCAATGTCATGCTGTCAAAACTCTGAATTCTTTGCTCACAGGGACTTATGAAAGACACTAGTTCTAATCTTGTATCTGCTATGTATCAACCTGCTTGATTTTGCATAAAATATTTCAGTTCTTAACCTCTGAATTTTAGTAGTTTTACCTGTAAATTAAGGATAATAGCACCAATCTCACAGAATTGTGAAGAATCAAAAAACATAAGCAAAGTACCTACCATAAGCAGAAAGAGCTTGATACACTTTCTGCAATTTCCATAGGGAATTCAAAAGGAAAACTAAATATCAAAGTTATTCAAATATTTTCTTAAAATTGAAGGTAAACTATAATCACCACTGTCCTAGATTTTAAAAATTTTCTTTCCCTAACCACCACCCCTAACAACAGCAAAAACTAATTGGCATTGGTATTGGCTCTTTCTGAATGTGATCTTGCTTTTATGTTGCTTCAGGAAAAGACAATCATCTCAGGTAGTCGTTGTTGATATTATCATCCAAATTAGTTATTCTAATAAGAAAGTAACTTACTATTTTACAAGTAGGCCCTTAATAAAAACATGTTAATTACCTGATTAATCCAGCCAAGCAAAATACAATCTAACTGACTGGATTCAAACCACATTTGTATGTTGTGAGAAAATCAGAATTTGAAATGTTTTCATTAGCATGCTGACATTTGGGTTTATAGCAATTAGATATCTTATTGATACAGTACTGATGATTAGAGTTGCTTTATGACTTAGCAAAATTTTGGGAAGAGATTAAAATAGTAAGAGAAAAAGAAAAAATAATAATCAAAGATCAGAGTTTTAGGTGCTAAATAAATGTCATAGACTAATTCTCAAGCTGTTATCCCAGTTCATTCACATTTATTTAATATTTTTTTAAGATTCTATTTTTAAAGTAATAGCTATACCTAGCCTGGGGCTCAAACTTACAATTCCGAGATCGAGAGTCACATGCTCTACTGACCGAGCTAGTCAGACTCCCCTCATTCACCTTTATTATACCAAAAATATATTGAATAAGTACTCTTAGAACAACTATGAAGGACTTTAATAGACAACATTCTTAATTTGACCCTGAAGCTACCAATGGTGAAAAACTCTCAAATAATCTGTGGTTTTATTATTCAAGCTTTATGAAATTCAATGAATTATAGAAATGTAGTTAATGATGTGGGAAACAAAGGAAGAAGAAAAATTATTAAATTTCCTTACTACCTGCAGCCCATTGACAAGTCCTTGAAACAGGCAGAGTGACATTCCTATAGGGACTCACTGCATCAATGTTGACACTTTGCTAAGGGCAAAAGGCAATCCTAAACCCCATACCCCACCCAGGATCCTCTAAGTCTATTTTAACATATAAAAATTCTTTTTTTTTTAAAGATTTTATTTATTTATTTGACACAGAGAGAGAGAGAGATCACAAATAGGCAGAGAGGCAGGCAGAGAAAGAGGAGGAAGCCGGCTCTCTGCTGAGCAGAGAGCCCGATGCGGACCTCGATTCCAGGACCCTGAGATCATGACCTGAGCCGAAGGCAGAGGCTTTAACCCACTGAGCCACCCAGGCGCCCTAACATATAAAAATTCTTATGGAAACTTCCTTTATCTCTACACCCCAGGATACATGTTGGCAATCATCCCCCAAGCATATGGCTCACTGATATACATCTGAAGGGTCTCATGACTCAGGTTTTGTGAGACAGTAATAAACGACACTTTCCCAACAATAGCTAGCCCCCTCAAGGTCCTGGAAACCTTGCTTCCAAATTCCTTAGAGACTTACCCTACCCCTAATGTTCTCCTAACTTGAAAGCATGTAATGTGCCACTCTTCATGACCTCGGGGCAACTCCTGCCCAAAGGTCCTCTCTCGTGCTTTAATAAAATCACCTTTTTGCACCAATGATGTCTCAAGAATTCTTTCTTGGTTGTCAGCTTCGAACCCTCACATCTTTCCTACATCAGTTAATGGATTTCTTTTTATCACAATTACATACTTAACACCGTCTTCTAAATTAAAGTTCTCTATTACTCTGAAATTTTAGCTCTGAGTAAGCCTTACTACATAATCATGAGTTGCTTTCTATGAACTATGCCAATTAGGAAAAATGGCTAAGATAAATTTATTATCTAGGGGTTTGTAGTCATTGTTTTTTTTTTTTTTCATTTGACTCTAAGTTTAATTTCAACATAAAGTTCATTAAGAATAGTCATGTTAGCGCAAAAGCTAAGAGAATTATGATTTGTGAAGTATCAAGAATTATTTTAAAAATGTTGTTTAGGCTTTAAAGTAAGATATAATTCTCCTTATTAGTTTTTTTAATGTATGTGTCAAATGGGAAATGAAGAAATAAAACTGCTGAGTTATGGAATAATCTTACTTCAGGTTGAATAAAGGTAAAATTTAGTTGATTGGCATTAGAGAAAATTTTCTTGGTTCTCTAGCATCAGCGTCAGTGTCCAACCATGCAGCATGAGATCAGTGGGGAGAGAGGAGATGGGCAAGAAAAGAAAAATGTCTCCCTTCAATCAGTGAGATTATAAGTTGTTTCTATAGTTTCTGGATAACACAAGAGTTCAAAGATTCCTGAAACGTTCCTATTACCAAAGATTATTGACTGAATTTCCCTGTGTTAGAGAAAATTTACATTTTTCTCTAGCAGGCTATTTTTCCTCCCTTACAGATTTTGTTTCTCTGATGGTCTGCCCTATGCACATAAAACTGAGGTTCCCGGGCACCTGGGTGGCTCAGTGGGTTAAAGCCTCTGCCTTTGGCTCAGGTCATGATCTCAGGGTCCTGGGATGGATGGAGGCCCACCTCGGGCTCTCTGCTCAGTGGGGAGCCTGCTTCTCCCTACTCTCTGCCTGCCTCTCTGCCTGCTTGTGATCTCTGTCTCTGTCAAATAAATAAACAAAATCTTTAAAAACAAAACAAAACAAAACTGAGGTTCCCACTTTCTGGCAAAAGTCCTTTTGGATAGGACGACCTCCAGGCTACCTCCTTCTTTCCAGCAACCCACACCTAGTCCACAGGAAAAATGTGCATATTCCTTGCGCTAACACGTTCTGGGAGCTCTGGCTTATCCCAATAGAGACATCTCTACCATGTTGCCACAAGCTACTTCAGATTTTCAGGTATGAGTCAGGCACCGGTATACAATTTCTGTATGTCTAAGAAATGCTTAGGAAGCTTTCTTACTGGTCCATGTGAAGCTCACTTCATCACACTCTTACCATGACAATAACTCACCATAAGTCTCTTACCCCTTTTATGTCTTTAATTGAACTAAGAAGTCTAAGAGTTGAGACGTTGACTAGAAATAATTTCCTGTGTAAATTATACATATAGAGTTCTCACTTTGAAATTTCACATATCTCCTTATGTTGGTATCTTGGTCAAAATATCAGTATTAATATCTTATTTTATATAATTTGGTATAGATTAGTGATTTTGCATTACCTGGAACACTGGAGCATTCTAACTTAGGGGTGATGAAATTCTTAGTGCTAACATTTGATCTTTTTTGAATGATTTCATCGTGTTGAATGAGCATGTATTATGGAAACTATGAAAAGGATGCTGAGTATGAGGCTTATAGCAAGGAAACAAATTCAACATTAAAGACCAGAAATTAAGATTCAGGGAACTGGATGAAATTGGACTTTTATACTGCTCCTGAGAGGCAGGACAGGGCAATATTTAACAGTGAAAACTATGTAGAATTAACATATTTTCTACTCAAGCATTTACTAGTCATATCATTTAGGACTAATTCTCACTTTTCTCATTAATAACAATTATGTAATAATAGAACCTACTTCATAAACAACACAATATATTATATTGAGAACTTTAGCTAATTTTATTCAGTGTGTGTGAGCACATGTGTGTGTGTGTGCAGTCTCTTCTTAACTACACATAATGCATCTGAAATAATACTGTTGTTTCCTAGCTCTCCAATGATATAATTTATATCATTAAAATATGTGAAACTGCTGTACTCACAACTCAGTTGGCAGCAACCTAATGCTCGCAGTGTCTACAAAATCTGAATATGGGCATCCCCAAATGTAAATGTTTACTCATATAAATATATATCTCTGGGCCTGAATGAATGTGATTAAAACAACCCCTTTTTTCTCTTTTCGAGAAAATACTAGGTATAATTTCATTTTTTATATTTTTATGAAAAATATTTTGAAGCTGGCCATATAATTGGTAAATAACTCTATCTTCATCTGAGAAATATTTAATGCCATAATCATGATTAATAACCATATGTTTCAATATACAAATGCAGTGATAGAAAGAATAGTTCTAAACAGACTTGAGTAAAAAGATAATTGGCAGTAACCACTCTGGTGCAAAGTCAAACACCCAAGTTAACAGATATGTGAATACTGAAGAAAAGTTAATGGGCATACTTTTGTTGGAAATGAAACACAAACTTAGTATGGTATTTGTTATAAATACATCATGCCTGGGAAGGGAGGTGGCCAATTAGAAAATTTTATTCCTTTCGCATGTATGAGCAACTGCTGTGAATTTTTCAAGTTGTAAAAACTACAGAGGAATATAAAAGAATGATATTCAGAAAAAATATAGGGGTGCCTGGGTGGCTCAGTCGTTAAGCATCTGCCTTCGGCTCGGGTCATGATCCTGGGGTCCTGGGATCAAGCCCCGCATCGGGCTCCCTCCTCAGCAGGGAGCCTGCTTCTCCCTCTCCCACTACCCCTGCTTGTGTTCCCTCTCTCTCTGTGTCTCTATCATATATAAAAAAAAATATTTTTAAAAAGATATAAAGATATAAGGGCTGATTTCACTGATATTAATGCAACTAATATTTGCTCTAAGAATGGTAGTAAGAATGCTCACTGAAAGACTCATTATACATAATATGTATTATATATTTAAATATATATGTGTATATGATTATGTGTCTCTGTTTATGTAGGGTCTAATGATAGCTTGGACTTTAGTACACATAAGAATATAAAAACTACTCCAATCCTTTTCTTCTTTCTCCCTTCCCTCCCTTCTTACTTAAGTCCTTTAAAGTTCTACCAAGTTTATTTGCCCTAAAAAAGCCTTCTCTGAGCACTAGAGTCCACATTAAGTATAGTAGTCCAAAGATAAAAAGGGTTTCAAAGTTATCATTAAAACTATGGCTCCATCACTTATTATCTGGGTGACATCAAAATAACCAATACAAGTCTCAGTCTCTTTATCAATAAACAGAAACAAAATTACATGCTTTTTTAAAAAAATGATAATTACATGAGAAATATATGGAAAGTCCATGGATCAATGTCTAGGACATAAAAAGATTTCAATAACTGGTCATTTTTATTGTTGGTCCTAGCTAAAAAAACCACCTCAGTGCAAAATTATTCTTAGTCTTAGGTTTGTTGTTTTTCTCTCATCTGATTCATAAAACTTTGTACATATCTTTTCATTTTTCCTAAGGATAAGCATACCAGTTGGCACAGAGATCTCCATTTGGTGAAGTAAAGCCAAATAATTTTGAAGACTGAAGGGATCACAGAGATTATTTATTCTGTTTCTCTCGTATACAGAAAGTATGGTGAGGTGATTTAAGTGACTTGCTTATAATCACCAAAATTTTTGATAGACTAAAAACAAGATTCCAGGTTTTCTGTCCCTTGATCATTACTATTTCTACTCTCTTATTTTATTTTATTTTATTTATTTGAGAAAGAGAGAAAGAACGAGCCAGGGGAGAGGCAGAGAAGCAGACTCCATGCTGAGCAAGGAGCCCAATGTGGGACTCAATCCCAGGACCTGAGCTGAAGGCAGATGCTTATCTGACTGAGCCACCCAGGTGCCCACTATTTCTACTCTTAAGCAACACTTTATATCAATATAAAGAAAGAGAAATACATTTTTATGGTTATAATTTAAGCCATAAAATATTTTCTCTACAAATGTATCTGTCCCAAAGAAATTAAAACACATCTTAATTACATTTTGTATTTATTCTAGAAATTCAAGACTATTCGTCTACCTCACATCCAGACCTTCTTTGACTATATCCAGGACAGGAGAATCAGGTGATTCCACATGTAAGACAATTTCCTTTGCCATCATTACTCATCTACTGCCTTCTCACTCTCTGTGAGATGGAAGGTTGATCTGGTTGTGGGGAAGTGAGAAATATGCCATCTGCTCAGTTTTCTTTTCCAAGTGAAGGTAGAACCCTTTTTTCCCCTCTTTACTCCAGTTTTAGCTATCATTAATCTTTACTCATTGTCTGTTTTTAAGGACCTAATTCTACACATATCAAGGAGCTAAATAAGATATCTGCTCTTTCAAAATGTTGGAAATTTTGAGTGAATAATACTGTAAAAATTTACTCATCTAATGTTAATTAATTCATGATTTATTCTTATATGAAAAAATATATGGATTTTAGAATTTGAAATCTGTAGAAAACCTCATTTGAAAATCATTTACATGTTGGAAGTTAACAAATGTAGAGTTACTATATTTATGGATTTTCTTGGCACCTCCAGGTCTCTGTTCTTTACTCCAAAAAGGAATAACTATATCATCTATTTTGATCATGATAACCAGTCATTGAATATACTTTGACAAACATACATTCATGCAGCAATTATGCTTTCCATAGGAAATGAATGCAAGAGGTAAATGGATTAAAAATAATTGAGAACAAAAATAAAAAATCTATTAAGCAACTGAATATTTGTTTATTCCTTTGACCTCTCCTTTCACATATCACCTTTTTTTCCCCTCCACTCCAAAGCAAAAATGTGATGACTGGCCAAAAGTCCTCAGAAGGGATAATGGTAGAATGACCTAGAGTTCAACAGTGCTGGATTCAAAACAATCTTCAAACAAACATGAATAAACATACATAAGACTCTTAACTGTACTGAGCCTCAGTTTCTTGATCTGTAAAAAGGAGCTAATAGTATCTGTTTCTTGGAACTGTTGCATGGATGAAATAATTGGTATATGCTGCTGAACACAATTTCTAGAACACAGTATATTCTCAGTAAATATTAGTTTTCTTATTTTCTTCCTAACATATGACATCTTTTCTTCCTTTAAAATGTTACATTGCAGACTCTCAATAATTCTCCAAAATTTTAATTTATCACATAATCTTAATTTCTATATCAAGTGTGTTTAAATGTGGGTTTAGTGGGTTAAACTGGGGTACCTGGCTGGCTCAGTCAGTAAAGCATGTGACTCTTGATCTCAGGGTCACAAGTTTGAGCCCTGCATTAGGTGTGGAACCTACTTTAAATAAATAAATAAAAGCAAGTGACATTCTAGATAGTCAATTGTCATTTTACTTATTTTTAATTTAAATTCAATTAATTAACATATAGTGTATTTTAATCAACATATAAATATTAAACATCATGTTCAAGAGTGATTAGGTTCTAAAAGATTTTAGAATTCTGGTAAGGAAATAAGACATATATACTCGAAATATAGTAAGATAGGGTATAACTCTATAAAATTTTGTTTCTTGCTTATGATGGATTCCTAGTGACTATTTCAGTTCAAATTATAATAAGTTCTCAATTAAAAAAATGATGAATTAATTACTGAAATCATGAATTAATGGAATGTGATGAGGGCCATAAGGGTATAAATTCAGAGGAAGGAGAGATTTTTTTCCTGGAGAAATACTGGACAAATTTTCATGATGAAACTAATTTCTAAAGTTATAAGTTTTAAGGAAGGAGACTTTAAGGATTATTTAACCCAACTCACTATGTTCTCTATAACTTTTAATGTTTATGTAATTTCAGATAAGAGAAAATTTGTACTGATCGTATACTTTCATTTATCCCTTACCCAAATTATATTTGTCTCATTTTATCATTGTTGATAAGAATTATTTCAGAATAAGTTGGAGATATTGTGCCTTTTTACATCTTAGTAAGTTATTTGTATCTCCTAAGACAGGGCATTATCTGTATAACCATATTACTATTATCAAAAGTGGACAATTTAATATTGATATAATTATTGCCTAATCTAGAGTTCATATTCAAATTTCATCTATAGTCACAATTTTGTTTTATAATTATTTTGTTCCTACTTTTGTGTGTGTGTGTGTTTAAAGATTTTATTTCTTTATTTGACAGAGACAGACACAGTAAGAGAGGGAACAGAATCAGGGGGAGTGGGAGAGGCAGAGGGAGAAGCAGGCTTCCCGCCAGCAAGGATCCCGATGCAGGGCTCCATCCCAGGACCCTGGGATCATGACCTGAGCCAAAGGCAGATCCTTAACCACTGACCCACCCAGGTGCCCATTTCTACTTTTGAACTAGATTCAGAATCACGAATTGTATCTAGTTGTTTGTCCTATTTCTTTAGTCTTTTTTTTTTTTTTTTTAAGATTTTTGTTTATTTATTTGACAGAGAGACAGAGGGAGAGTGCACAAGCAGGGGGGAGTGGCAGGCAGAGGGAGAGTGAGAAGCAGGCTCCCAGCTGAGCAAGGAGCTGGATGAGGGGCTCAATGCTAGGACCCTGGGATCATGACCTGGGCTGAAGGCAGACACTTAACTGACTGAGCCACCCAGGCGCACTTTCTTTAGTCTTTTTAATCTAGAACTGATACTCAGACTTTCTTTTTGTGTCTAAAACATTTTTTTTTTTTTGAAGTATGAGCTAGTTGAAGTCACCTCAGTTTGGGTTTGTCTGATGTTTCCTCATGGTAAGATAAAGATTGTGTTACTTTTGGCAGTAATACCACAAAGTGATACAGTGTCTTTCTTACTGCATTATATGAAGAGGTACAAGGTATTGATTTGTCCCAATATTTAATATCCATTGGTTCATCATTTCTATTTTTTTCTACTCCAAAAAATATAAGATTTTAAGAAAATTTATATTTTTTCGGTATGCAATCATGGATTCTTATTTTACTGAATACATTAATAAATCATCATTCATTATATAATCTGATGCTCAAATTATCCTTTTATGTCCTTCTGATAGGTCCCCATTATTCTCTTAGCACTTTCTTTTTTCCTTGTGCAATGAGATGTTCCAAGAGAATTCTTTTACTTTACCTGCCCCCAGTCCTGGAACAGACTTTTATCCGTTACTGGAGAATGTCAATCAACTTATTTTTAAATGAATGGAAGAGAAATGCATGTGAAGGTGATTTTAACTTAAAATATTGAAAAATCATGTTTTCCATTTTTAAGGGAGTAAATTCATGGTTTCTTATGTAAATTGTAGGTCATGGTAACCTGGCATCCAAAGCAAAAAAAAAATAATAATAAAAAGAAAGGAAAAAAGAAACTCAAGACAACAATTCCATTGCTACATTTGTCCTACACATCTCTGTTATCTTCTCGGTCTGAGAGAAAAAAATCTTATTTTCTTTCTCCTTTCAAGCATATTCCTTTTTCTGCTTTTTCTTTCCTCCTTGAACCCCATTCCAACTGCTGGATCATGGGAGTAATAAAATTAAAATTTTACCAAAGGTAAGCAAAGCTTGTGTTTTCTTCCTTGTACAAATCTCCAAAAAAGAAATCTCTAAGTGTTTAGCTACCTGCTTAGAATTTGTATGTGTTTTGGAGGTGAGGGAATAGGAAAATAACACACATGAATTAATGTGCCAATAAATTATCTTGTTCCAGTTCTTTCTACCATACTGGAAGATCATTTCCCTTGCCGTCCTGATAACTAAATATTCTAACATATTGCTTTATATTTGCATCTGATTAGAAACATCAGATTCAGCAGGGGTAGACTCTATGTAAAATTGCTTTCCTGCTGCTCTGGGTTCATGTGAAAGAAAACCAGAGAGTAAATCAATTCACTCTAAGTATCTATGAATTTAAAATGTTCACCCTTTCCAGGACATGGGCTAACACAATGAAAGAAAGAAATGCTTACCTCTAAGGAATGGAACTCTATAGACATTTGGTAAGATATTGTTTAGAGAAAGGGTCAAAACCATTAGAAGATAAATAAAACCTTTTTTTTTTTGAAGGATCACAAACCTTAATGTATAGACTTACTTACACTAAGTATTAGGTCTGAGTTCAGTCACTACTAACATTTTTGAAATGGGAACCATCTAATTCAGACAACTTAGGGCAGGTAATAATATATTGCTGAACTATAAAACCAGAAGATAGAGAGGTTTGTGGATAGGAATTCAACACATCTGGAGTGTATTCCCAGAGCCATTGCTCAATGAGTAACAGGATTTTCATTTGGACAATTTTTGCTTGCAGGTGGCAAAATGAGTCTTCTCCTTTGCTCTAGGGTGTAGAACCTAGAATCTTGGCAAAGCATGCAACTCCTTTTGTTTATGCAGAAACAGATAGAGCTGGGACTTAACATTCATTTGTTATCTCCTTAGGGATAAAGTAGGTTCAGTTATCAGCAGGAAAGGTAGCTGTCTTTGAAAAAGCTAAGGTTGATAACTTCTACATTTCCTCACTTAATATGCATCAAAAAGTGGACACTGACCTTCAAGGAGTACAGCTTTCATTTATTGAGTAATGAAGCAATTTGCTGTCAAATTGTCTCATTAGATTCTATTAGTCATTTGGGATATAATGGATAAAGAGTTTAATTTTATTATTTTCCTAGGATCAGACCATTGGGACTGAGTCTAATTTAGGAAGGCACAGTAGAACACATACTTTCTGTAGATTCCTTAAAAATAATATTTTAATTCTTTTGAAATAATGGGTTATAAAAAGTCTTGTGAATTGATTTCATTTTTATAAACCCTTAGACTTGACAACAGAGTTCCAAATAGAAGTTGTGCCTCTGCCACACTATCAGAGAAAACCATGAAAGATAAGCTCTTCAAAGACAAAGAATACATCTATCCAATAATACTTCAACTCTACCATTTAGTTTTCTTCCCAAAGTTCAGCTCTACTTAATTCAAGGAGAGCATGTTAGGATCAGGTAAGTTTACTTGAGCAGACCCAACATGGGGGAAATGGAGGTTCTAACAGAATTCCTCTGAGTCTATAGCAGTTTTGACATGAGTCAATCCTTACTCAAATAAAAATGGAATTTATAATATTATTTCAATCTTAATACCACCTATTCTGCTTTGATAAATGGTATCTTCAGCATTTGGATTTCCCTACTAACAGCAATACACATTATCTATGCACCAGGAACATACTTGAGAATTCAACCAATATTTTCTACCTCCATTAAAGAGTTAGTGATACTAATTAAGATAGATTTGATTTCATCTGCTAGATGTCTTTCTTTAAATCAAATTATACCACAGAGTATTACAAACCTAAACTTTGTTGGCTTTGATTCCTTCTGAAATGTCTTTGTTAGCCTATAATTTAATAATAATGTTATGCTATTGGCCTTTAATAAGAATGGCATAAGAAACAGGTTTATCATAAGCATTTCTTCTATAATCTTGCTATTAATAACAGTATGCATTATTTTTTCAATTGTTGCTGGTAAAGATTTTCAAAATAAACTGCCATTATATTTGACATAAGAAAATATATTAATGTTATATTTTAATTGGATAGAATAATTAGAATTTTACCCCGATTCTCCATTCACCTTAGTTTCTAGAAAGCTTGGTGTAAATTAGTATTTAGTCACTCATACTTTGATGAACCATTTATTTTTTCCCATTTCCTTACTTTCTATTTAATCTTGGTGTTCTATGGTGTTCTTGACTTGGTCTTTTTAATTGAAAACCCACTAAATTTGGGGGATATGTGGGAGATATGCATTTTATAAAAATACATTCATCAAAGTAATAGTATTCTGCAAAGTAAAGTCATCATAATCTTTGTTTAAAAAGACAATTTGTTAAGTGTTTCTTTGCACAATGTATGATAGAGGGTGTAGGATGGGGAAATTACTAAAAATTCACTCAGTGTATTTTTAACTTCCTTACTTACCTTCCTTCTATAAATTAAATATTTACTAACCTATAATATTGACCCAGGAATAGCTTTCAAGGTTTGGTTAGTATTTACTATGCATAATTTATTATCAGAGTTTGTCTATCAGCTGAAATAGATGTTGATGCTGCTTGTAATACAAGAGTCATGAGTTCAATTCTTGAATGGAGCTTTTATACTTGCTTTATTCCAACACCCTAACAAGTACCTATATCTTTGGCTAATCTTAAGCAAATGTGCATAGTTGGACCTTAAGTGGATATGAAAAAATCAAATATTTAAATGTACAAATGTAAAATATTACCACTGATACAAATAAAAATTCTTTTACTATACAGACAAAAAAATATGGTATTTGTTAGTTTTGTCCAGAACTAGGACATCAATCAGTAGCAAAAATTATAAACATGAAAACAAGCCAGAGTATTTGCCTTTTGGTGCTGGCAATTGTTGGTTGACCATATGCAGATTAACATTCTTTTTGATATGTAAATTCACAGGCTTAAAGTTAGTATGCTAGCAATACAAGATTTTCCTACACCTTTAAGAAGCTCTACTTTCAGATAACCTCATCAATCCTTTTGCATCAGAATCCATTAATTTTTACCTTATCCTCTTTCTTATAGCAGAGGATCAAAAATATAGAATATATACAAAACTTAATATAGAATATAGACTATACACAAAATTTAAATTTTGTGATCATAAATATAACCTTGATATCAGCAACCTAATTGTTATTAACAGTTTTGCTTTAAGACACATTTTTAAAAGACTGCCTTAAGAATTTAGGACCCATTCTCTTTTCTAGCTCTTTCTTGGATAAGGCCACCCGGTAAGGATGTACCAGGAAGATATTCTCCTAGACATTAATAGGATTATTTATGCCATTAGACTAGATTGAGTAGACATAAGATACGAAAGTGTGAAAATACAACTTTTCCTATAGAAAAATTCATAAGGAAGCAACCTCTTACACTCTGCATGGCCTATTTGTGATGGTTCTGAGGAGGGATTAACAAACCACAGCCAGGGGTCCAAATTCCATCCACTGCTTGTTTTTGTGAATAAAATTTTATTGTAATGCAGCCATGCCTATTTATTTATATATTGTCTAAGGACGTTTTCACGCTACAGTGGCAGGACTGAATAGTTGCTACAGAGATTATATGGCTTACAAAGTTTAAATTATTCACTATCTGGCCCCTTACAAAAAAAAAGTAATGTTTGCTAACCCCTGATATTTAATAAAACTTGCACTGAGCGAATAATTTAACAAATTTTTCAGGCAATGTGAATTTATTTATGATAGGCTTTCTTCTTTGCTTGGTAAGTAGGACATGCTTAATCAAACTTGATACCTACCACTAGCATAGTGTTACTACATTAAGTATGTTGTGTACTAATGTAACTGCATCTTCCTCTTACTGCCACATTTTTGTTTTATTCTCTGTGTTTTCTTAACTTCTAAAAATCTAGTTTTGCTGTATGTATATCTGCACAAATTCTCAAAGAATCTCTACATTGTACAAAGAACACTGTCTAATTTATTCTCATTCAAATGCTCACCTCTCCGCAAAATTAAATTTTTCCCACAATAAGTGGGGTGGAACAGTATCTTATAGAAAATATGTTTTGGCAATTAAAGATAATGTGGTTTTTAACTTAATATAATTCAACTACAAAACTTTCTGTCTCTCTCTCTCTCTTTTTTAAATCAAAGGACTGGTATTTAAACATTCAAAAATAAAATATTTGAGGAGTTAGCATAAAGATAGTAATACAACTATAAGAATTAGACTTAAGTAGACCTAGGTTCAAATCCTGGCTATACCACTTCTGAGACATAAGTAAGTCATACACTTTCGGGCCTTACTTTTCTTATCTGTAATGTGGGAGAATATAATAAAATTTCACTTGCTTAATATGAGAATTAAGTGAGATATAGCAAGAGATATTTGTCTGTTTTGTTCACCGTCATACTATCAGTCCTTGCCACAAGGTACGTACTCTAGATAGATGATAGATAGATAGATAGGTAGATAGATGATAGAGAAGTACTTTGCAGAGTCATGTCATACATTAAATATTCAGTAAAAATCAGTTTCTGCTTCCTTTTTAGACATATTCATTCACAGTAAGTTTCTTTGGTCTTATTTAGAAATAGTTACAAGTTACTGGAGAGGATAACTTTTTAACCTATCATGCTGCCAGTCAGAGACAGGAGAAATTCTGGCTTATATGCAATGCACACATGGGCTACTTTGAAGTTTACCACAAAAATTCTCAGAAACATGTTTCTGTAGAGATCTTTTTAACCCGAATTCTTAGTTCCTGGAGTTATGGTTCCATCTCTGTTAAAGAAAAATTGAATGTGCCGTAAATAGTGGGAACCGTGGAAAAAGATGTCTCACTTTCTTTCAAGTATCTTAGTTCAGGCCTGAAGTCCATGAAAATTCACAACTTTAGGGTATGGCAAATAGATTATTTTGTTGGGCACCTGGGTGGCTCAGTGGGTTAAAGCCTCTGCCTTTGGCTCAGGTCATGATCTCAGGGTCCTGGGATCAAGGCCCGCATCGGGCTCCCTGCTCAGGGGAGCCTGCTTCCTCCTCTCTCTCTGCCTGCCTCTCTGCCTACTTGTGATCGGATCTCTCTCTGTGTCAAATAAATAAATAAAATCTTTTTTAAAAAAAGATTATTTTGTTGGTAAACTTTCTAAGAAAGTTTGTGTTTTCTCATTCTCTGAATTTTTATTTATTTTTAAAAAATATTTTATTTATTTATTTATTTATTTATTTTTATTTTTTTTTTAAAGATTTTATTTTTTTATTTCACGGAGGGAGAGAGATCACAAGGAGGCAGAGAGGCAGGCAGAGAGAGAGGGGGGGAAGCAGGCTCCCCGCCGAGCAGGGAGCCCGATGCGGGCCTCGATCCCAGGACCCTGAGACCATGACCTGAGCCGAAAGCAGAGGCTTTAACCCACTGAGCCACCCAGGCGCCCTTATTTATTTATTTGACAGAGAGAGAGAGAGATCACAAGTAGGCAGTGAGGCAGGCAGACAGAGAGGAGGAAGCAGGCTCTCCTGAGCAGGGAGCCCGATGCGGGCCTCGATCCCAGGACCCTGAGATCATGACTTGAGCTCAAGGCAGAGGCTTTAACCCACTGAGCCACCCAGGCGCCCTTTCTGTGAATTTTTTNCTCGATCCCAGGACCCTGAGATCATGACTTGAGCTCAAGGCAGAGGCTTTAACCCACTGAGCTACCCAGGCGCCCTTTCTGTGAATTTTTAAATCATTTTCCATCAAATCAATAATATAAGCATAAATAGGAAGGACAATGCTCCTGACTTAAGAATCAACAACATAATGAAGTATAGGTAGCATTATTATAACTGAATGAAAAAAGTGAACAACAATGGAAAAAAAAAAGTGGGCTGCAGAATGAGGAGATGGGGGGGTTGCCACTAGAAGATGAGGTCAGTTCACTGACTGATGCTAAAAAGAGGAAAAAATTATTAATAAGCCATCAGATCATATCACTGTTCTGCTGATGTAGTCATTTATCCATTAAACAACTTACTTATTGACCATTTATATGTTAAGTAACAGTTTTACATTAGTCAATAAAATAGACTGGGTCCCCTTTCCTCACAGAGGATGCCTAATTTCAGAGGGTTGGATTTATCCTCTTTTACAGATCCCTTAGGAATTCATATTAATGAATGCCTGTTCTTTATTATGTAGTACACCCCTCAATTCATATGTTGAAACCCTAACCCAAATGGCTTGGTATTCGAAGGTGGGGCCTGAGGGAGGTAATTAGATTTAGAAGAGATTGTGTGAGTGGAACCTCCATGATGGGATTATTGTCCTGTTAAGGAGCGAGACTAGAGCTTTCATTCTCTCTCTGTCTCCCTGTCTCTCTCTCTCAGTGCCTTATGACAAAGCAAGAAGATAGCCATTTGCAAACTGGGAAAAGTGCCCTTACAAAGACCTGTCAATGCTGGCTCCTTAGTCTTGTACTTCCCAGGCTCTAGGACTGTGAGAAATAAATTTCTATTGTTTCACCTGCTCAGTGTGGTATTTTTGTTATAGCAGTCTGAGCTATGACACCCTTCAAAACAATCCATGATGTTCACTTTAATTTGATTTAATCTTCATAAATATATTGAAATGGGGTAGTGTAAGCAGAAAGAGTTGGAGGTCCCCCGGAAAAAAAAAAAAAAGACATAGCTTTCTTGACCTAAGAAAAGTCAGTTTAGGCTTCTAGCCATCTTGTGAAAGAATGTTAAGAACAAACAGCCACTGTCTGGACAGGAGCTAGCCAAAACCCACCCAAAAGTGAAGATGACCCTACACACATTCTTGAGTTTTCTTTGAGCACTCAGAATCTAAACCTCTTTGAGCACTCAGATATAGGACCCAAGAAAGCCAGAGAATTAATGATGCTGATGCTGACCACTGCCGACCCTTGTGACTTGGACCTGGGCTCTATCACACTAAGATGACTTTTGCCCCAGTTCCACGTTGTATTCCCCATTGCACAAGCCCCTTCATGAATATGTATGCACTTTTAGCTTAAAACTTCCCCAATTTTGCTGTTTGGGGAGACACTGCTTGGGAAAAGATCCCTAGTGTTCTCCTTTATTGGTTTCAAGTAAAACCCTTCCTTTTCCTATTCTTTGGTTTCATAGCGTCTTGGCTTAACATTCACCAAGAGGTGAACCCAGTTTTGACTGGGTAATGTATATCCTAGTACCCAGTCAGTCTCCGTCAACATGATACAAAGGAATGCTTGAAATGGTCCACCATTCAGTGTTGAGGTGGTGGACTTTTGTTGTTATTTTAATCAATTTGTTCTGCACAATTTACAACTAAAATTAATTGATCATTCACTTGGGATTCATTTTCAATTCAATTTCTTGATTTTTCCTATTCTTTGTTTTGTCTTTTGGCTTCACATTTACCAAGATGTGAACCCAGTTTTGGGTAACAGTAGTGCAGAGAGTTTAGTTTACCTAGGATGTCTCTTTTGATGAGTGCTCTTTGAAGCAAATTACACATCTATGAGCTTTTAGTCCACTCCAGTGTCTCAGAGCTAGGCAGTTCTACTTAAAGGTAGAAATATCACTATTATAAAGTGAAGCCTTTTTCTTTTCTTTTGAAACCCTCACCTTATCCACTATATAGGATAACTGACATTTTATTCAACATTAAGTAAGTGATTATTTAGGATTACATCAAGTACCAATTAGGGATGACAGTCAAATAAAAAGTACATTTATTTTCACTCACTTTGGGAACTAACATAATAAAAACAAAATAAAATAAGCACATACTAACTTTCTAATTTTTTTCATAATGCAGTGGTGAAAAGTAATAGCAGAGTTGATAAGAATTACTAGTCACAACTTGTTATAATTAGGATCTTGCACACATTTAAAATATTAGGGAAGGGGAAGAATAAGTATCTTTCTCCTGATCCCTGTACCTGACCAAATTCTTCACAATGCTTGGAGGACAAGGTCATTTAACCATATCTTTGCTCCTTTAACTTTGAGACAGGAAACTGAAGGTATCTTGTGAAAGACTGCTTTTTGCTGCATCTATTCTTGTCAGGACCTGTACGCACACCTTATACATGCCTTAATGCATGTCCTCTTTATAAATGTCAAAGATCTAATAATTTATTTGGAGTCTTCCAGCACAACAGATAATATCTAAGGATATTATCTTAGATAATATCTAAGGAGAGGTCATTATGTATATTTTCCAAGACCATCGACTCTGGATACCCTGACACCAAGACCCCTGGCTCAAGGGCATAAGTGACTTTTGGGGGACACCTGAGCACTCATCCTTATTTTGACTAGTTCCTAGATGCTAAGAGGACCTGAACACCAGACCACCATCCTTAATAAAAACTCGAGACCCCAAGCAGAGATGAGACTCTCTCTCCCTTCCTTTCTGAGTCTTCCAGATATTCCATCTGTTATATTCTATCACTTATGCTATTCAGTAAAGTGTGCTTTCACTTCCCCTCCTCTTGTATTTGATTTCTATCTACAAGAAGCCAAGAGCCCTCTTGGTTGGTCCTGCAAAATCCCCTTTGGGTCCTAGGACCTAGCCAGCCTCCATCAACAGGACACAAAGGAATGCTTGAAATGCTCTATGTTTTAACCAGTTACATCATTCAGTGTTGGAGTGGTGGACTTTTGTTGTTGTTGTTATTTTAATCAATTTGTTCTGTACAGTTGCTACTAAAATTAATTCACCATTCAGTTGGGATTCATTTTCAATTCAATTTCTTGACCAAATTGCATTTTTACATTAAATTACATTCGTATGGATCTAAGTTGAGTGTGATTACAATGATTAATAAGGCCATGTAACTTTATAAATTAACCATAATTGGCCACAGTGATTGGAAGGTAAATCCCATTATAGAGGATTGGATTTGAAAGAGTGGAGGAGATAGGGTGGGTGGGTGAGGGGCGTATATATTCTGTTATAGATGTTTTGTGGAAATATCCATTAACTAGAGGGATTAGTATTTATTCATTTGTAAACTCGTTTCACTTAGCTCAACCTTTTTTCTTTTTTTTTTTGTAATGAATAAATGAATGAGTTAATGAGTGAGTGACTAGCAATTTTCAAGTGCTCCTTAAGAGAGCAAAATAGTAACAATAATCTTTTGAATAGCCTATAATTTCCTACTAGGAAGAATTTTTTTTCTCCTCAATTTTGAGTGTATTTTATGTAAAGAATAGGAAAATGTTCTATGTTTTAATCTAAATACCTTATGAATCTCATTCATATACATTATAGAATTTAAAAACATAAGGGGTGCCTGGGTGGCTCAGTCAGTTAAATGTCTGCCTTTGGCTCAGGTCATGATCCCAGAGTCCTGGGATCAAGCCCTGCATAGGGCTTCCTGCTCAGTGGGGAGCCTGCCTCTCCCTCTCTCCCTGCTGTTCTCTCTGCTTGTGCTCTCTTTGTCTCTCTGTCAAATAAATAAATAAAACTAAAAAAAAAAAAAAAGATTTGATTCCTCAAGTTAAAAATGTATTTTAAAAAAAATGAAAAAAAATTCATTCTAGTACAATGGAATTAACTACCATTTTAAAGTGAAACTGACTTTATGAATGCGTTATATATACATGTATATATACATACACACACACACACACACACACACACATATATGTGATATCTGTATATATCTATAGCTCTATCTATCTATCTCCAGGAAACATGCATACTCTCCTTCCTATACCACTAAATAATCCACACACAATTTTGTTTTAGTTCACTTTGATAGTGTAAATATCTGGTAGAAGGCAACGAATAATCTTATTCTTCAAGTTGCTTTTATATAGTCATCCTCTATTATGTTTGCTACCAAGTTGTAGATACACAAAGTGGATGTTATTTTTATGTTTCAACCTAACTGGACTAAGGGATGCCCAGATAACTCCTAAAACATCATTTCTGGGTATGTCTGTGTTGATGTCTATGAAGGGATTAAAATTTGAATTGGTAGACCAAATGAAGAATGTGAGTAGGCCTCATCTAATCAATCCATTAAGGGCCTAAACAGAACAAAAAGATAGGAAGAAGGTCAAAATTCATTCTCTTTGCTTCAGCTGGTACATCCATTTTCTCCTGGCCTTGGACTTCAGGTGTCACTGGTTGTCATGCCTTTGGAATTAGAATGGGATTTACACCATTGGCTCCCCTAATTTTCAGGCCTTCAGGCTCAGACAAAATGACATAACCAACTTTCCTAGTTCTCCAGCTTGTAGAAGGCAGATAATGGGACTCTTCAGCCTTCATAACCATATAAGCTGAAATCTATAATAAATCTCCTCATATACACATATATGTGTGTATATGAGGAGATTTATTATAGATTTTTATATATATTACATACATTTATATATTTGTAAATATATATTGGTTCTGTTTCTTTGGAGAACCCTGACCAATACTGTGGGGATGTGACATCTAGGCACTCAGGCTAGGTCTTTACTTTCAAAAGCACTGGGCAGGTCAATCAGACAGCTCTACTCCCTGAGCGCTTGAACCTTGTGCTTGACAAGAACATAGATAGTACAAGAAAAGAAATATAGTAGTTGGGATACTTTTGATTGCAAGTAACAAAACAAATAAATATAGCAATAGCTACAAAATCTTACACTTGCTTACTATAGGAAAAATGTTGGTTGACAAAATTACGATAGCTTTAGTCACAGTATGCATTTTAGCTTAATCCCTTCGAAGTACTCTAAATTCTGCCTTATGCTGCATTAGGTTCCTAGGATTATAATAACAAAGCTACTTAAAACAAGAGAATTCTTTTTCTTACTGTTTTGGAGGCTAGAGGTCTAAAATCAAGTTGTCAGAAAGATGAGAATCCATCCCACACTTTGAGCTTCTGGTGTTGCTGACAATCTTTAATATTCTAATCTCTGCCTCCGTTATTATGTGGCTTTCCCCCTATGTGTGTTTCTTTTCCCTTTTCTGATAAGGGCACTAGTCATATTAGTTGAAGGCATCCAACATAAACCTGTTGAGCACCCTTGTCTTTGTTTAGTTCTTTAAATGAAAGATATTTTTCAAAAGATGCACAGAAACACTTATGAAGACATCATGAACTAGCTTGACTGGAGTCTAAAAACCTGACCAAGGACAGGATTCAGAACCTCATTGCTTCACTGGCAAAGGTTCTAGTCTTCTCTGCTTCCATTATAACAATAATTTAAATGACAATACTTATGTATTAATTTTTAGAGCTCTGTGTACATTATACTACTGCCTTCTAATGTTTTATATCTTTTAGAACATTACATTATTTTGACTATAACATCAATATAATTTATAATAATGTTATAACTTGGCCTCAAGGGTAACATTTTTTTCTAACTTTGATCAAAGCATGATGGTTTTATCAATTTGCCTTGCTTTAAAACATGAATCACGGAATTGTTTTTTCTTGAGTTTAGGCCATGGTCTATCCATAACTGGTTAAGGAAATGTCAGTCATTTTATTTGCTCCAGAAACTACATTTAAGGTTTATATGTAGACAACTTTTATTTTTTCATTTCCCTTTAGTTTTCTAGAAGTGTCCAAGGAACTTTAAGCTACAAATTAATTAATGTTCTGTGTGTTTCTACAGGAGAAGCAGGATGTAGAACTCCTTACATAAGGAATGCTGATATTTCTCTTGGATGTATTGTTTTCAGATCTGCCTCAACCCATAAACACACACACAGAACTTTTTCTCTAAGTTTACCTTGAGAATTTTGTAGAATTGTGGAGACCTGTGTGTAAATGAGATAGTTAATGTAAATGGTGTAATCAGTGTACAATGTTGTACACAAAATAGAAAAACAACTTAAAAAGATAAAAACTTAGACCAGAATCTATTTTTTCTTGGGTGTAAAAAGGAAATGGAATAGAAAAATGCGTGAGAAGTGGTGCTCAAGGAAATTAGAGAAGAGCTAGGAAGGTAGACATACATAAATCTAAGTCAAGGAAGTCCTTGAGAAAGGAAGAATGGACAGTAAGATGAAAGAAAAGAGGTCAAAAAAGACCACGCTTTGGTCAATCACAAAGTCTAGCTAACTTGCTAGAGTACCACTCTTTCACAGTGAAATGAGCATTCTTGCTAAAGATCAAGGAGTACAAGAACAATGAGAAAGTTGAGATTAGAAGTCTTATTCGTTGTAGCCTATTTATGTTAAATAACCAACCTAGAATGCTTTGGCTTCCTCACTGTAGTTTATTGATTTGTCTTGGGTATAGAAGTTAAAAATATCTAAACTATGGAACAGAGTAAACTCCTCAGCCTGGTTGTCAGATTTTATTTCTAGGTCGGTTAAAAAGCAAGTAGTGTAGTTGCAAAGGTGCTTTGTAAAGGACAAATTACACAAGAAAGAATGAGAGAGAGAGCAAAAATAGCTCCAAATATATGTAGATATATTTGAACATATATCTATATTCATCATTTAATGAATATTTACTTTGCGCACAGTGTAAGACACAGAAAGTAATGGTTCCTGCTCCCATAGAGCTTACATTCTCAAAGTGCAGAGTCCTGTGTTTAAATTCCAGCCTTGCCACTGTATTGGGTAAATTTTAGTCAGGTATTAAAACATCTGGAGCCACAGTTTCTTTTTGATATATGAAGTAGGGCTAAGAGTACTTACCCTAAATGGTGGTTGTAAAGACTTAATGAAATAAAATGCAAAATGCTTGGGTCCATATCTGCCATATAGTTGACATTCTCTGCTTTCCTTTCCAAGTGTAGTGAAAGTTAAATGATGTGATAGGAACAGAATTCCACGAGCACAAAGGAAACTAAATAAAATCTTGATTTTTAAAAAAGATTTTATTTATTTATTTGACAGAGAAAGAGAAAGTGAGCACACATAGGTGGAACATCAGGCAGAAGGAGGAGGAGAAGCAGGCTTCTCACTGAATGGGGAAACCAATATGAGGCTTGATCCCAGGATCCTGGGATCATGAACTGAGCCAAAGGCAGAGCCTTAAGCAACTGAGTCACCCAGGTGCCCAAAATCTTGAATGTTCTTCTATGACAAGACACATTGTTGACATTTTTTTTTAAACCAGGGATTGATATTTTGAAAAGAGAGTATTAAATTCTTAGATAAGAAAATTTTAAATTAAAGAATGAAATTATTGGGCACCTGGGTGGCTCAGTGGGTTAAAGCCTCTGCTTTCGGCTCAGGTCATGATCTCAGCGTCCTGGGATCAAGGCCCGCATCGGGCTCTCTGCTCAGCAGGGAGCCTGCTTCCTCCTCTCCCTGTCTCTCTGCCTGCCTCTCTGCCTACTTGTAATCTNGGGCGCCTGGGTGGCTCAGTGGGTTAAAGCCTCTGCTTTCGGCTCAGGTCATGATCTCAGCGTCCTGGGATCGAGGCCCGCATCGGGCTCTCTGCTCAGCAGGGAGCCTGCTTCCTCCTCTCCCTGTCTCTCTGCCTGCCTCTCTGCCTACTTGTAATCTCTCTCTCTCTGTGTCAAATAAATAAATAAAATCTTTAAAAAAAAAAGAATGAAATTATTTATACATAGAACTGAGTTCAACTATTGAAATCTTCAGATTCATGTATGAAAGGTGTCTATCCACTACATTGTAGTATGAATTTTGAATTTTTCATCAAATCATGATATTTAGGTATAGTAAGTCCTATATATAACTTCCTCTGTTCTTATAAATGTATTTTACACTGGTCTCATTTGCAAGAGTATGGGCTAAGATCAAGTATAGATTATGTTCTCAAAACTATGAGATGTTAAACATTTCACATGCTAATAGTGTGTGTTCCTGGCCTATTATCTAATGGTATAATGTTAATGACCAAGTTGCATGTCACTCATTTACGTAGGTGGCCTGCCAGGTAATGAGCCTTCCTAAAGAAGGAGCTATGGTAATTATCCTTGGTCTGAATGGATATACTTCTCATGATTATTTATTTATTTATTCAAGTCTATTTAAAATATTGCAATGGTAGTATTTTAAATTGGCAATACCCAAGGTGAAATTACAAACTGCAGTGTGGAAGCTAGTCAATTTAGTCTGTAAGGTAAGGTCAGAATCTTAAATGAGAAATAAAGCTACATCACCTATATTTATCTTCCATCTGTTTAGAAACTGTTCAGATTGCCAACACACTGATGCATCATTTACTTATAATAATGTGTTAATCACAATAATGAGCAATCAATTTTCAGATGTTAAATGAACACTCAGAATAGGAAACCCTGTCATTTAAAAGGCCAGTTAATGAGAGCAAGGTGGAAAAATTGCTTGATTAGGCAGTTGACTTTTTTAATACAAATGTTTGTGTCGCCATGAATTTAAAGTCTACTAAACAATTGAGTTTCTTTATGCTGATTTTCAGCAAATTAAAGGGAACAGACTGCTTTTAAGGGGGAACTTCAACTACAACTGCTTTCATTGAGAACTTACTTCATGAGAAGTGTTTATGTCATAGGTTCTCCCACATAATAGATTTTACTTGCTTACAAATTGTAACCCAGTTTCTTATCATATAAATAGTCCATGGTCTAGAGAAGATGTTGGCAAACGACAGCTCACTGGTCAACTCCAGTCCACCACCTGTTTCTGTATAGCCTGTGAACTAAAATTAGTTTTTACTATTTAAAAGGTTGAAATAAATCATGTTTGAAAAAATAATATTTGTGACAAATGACAATAATAAAAAATTCAAATTTCAGAGTCTATAAATGGAGTTTTATTATACCACAGCTAAATGCATTCATTTACACATCGTCTGTAGCTGCTTTTGTGCTATGTTGGCAGAGTTGTGTGCAAAGATAGTTCAGCTGGCAAAGCTGAAAATGTTTATGAGGTGATTCTTCAGTGAACAAGCCTAGAAGTTATAGTATATGTAGAGTGTAAGTATTATGGAGACAGGGGTGAAGTGTAACGGAATTTCTACTCCTTATTCTGCTGGTAGCTAAAATGGAGCAAAACAATTTTGTCTGCTTGGTTATTTTAAAACTTTGAGCTGATACTTAATTTCTTCTTTTATGCTAAATCTGATGCTGCTCTAAAAGGAACTGTCTTAATCTTCCATTGGTTACTGTTCAATATTTATTTACCTAGGACGCGGAATTCTCAATTCAGTTGAAAATAAGAGACTGAATTGTATTTGGGTATGGTGTTTGTATGTTTTGAATACAAAAGGAGCTTCATCTATGTAAGAACAAATTAAGACCATGTTGTAACCTATTATGCTATGTTGCTACTTTATATTCTCAGTGGTTAAGACATGCTTCTTTAGGTCTTTCATGGTAGAGTATCTAACCTGAGACACTGCATGCATTCTCACCTACCATGCCCAGGTATAAAATAATGTCATTATGTTCAACATATTTATTAAAACACTAATGATAAATATAATGATAATATTAATAAACAACAAAGATTTTTTGAATACCATTTTGTCCTACGTCTGTTTTAAATACTCGATAATCCTATGATGTACCTACTATTTTATCTCTATTTTACTGATTAGAAAACAAGCAAAAAAGATTTCACAATTTGTAATTCTGTTCAGAACTCTCTATTTCTAGACTCTATGAAAATTTAAGACCTCTGAAGCCAAACTTGAAATAATTTTGTAGGCGTGTCTTGATCATAGTTCTACTGACTGGGACTGGCCAACCTCCCTTTAATCCTTTACTTTAATGTTGCATTGGGATGCTGAGATTAAATCAGAATGTCTTAGAGTTCATCCATTGAAAAAGTATTTTATTGTTGCTCTATAGGTGAAACCATCAAAACTTCATAGAATCTAAATGCCTTAGTTCCTCATGACATTGAAAAGGGAAGATATATCAGATGCACTCCTGTCCACAGTTTTGAATGACTTAGTAATGAGGCTTTGTTAGTGATTCAATAGTATCACACTGCTGATGTGAATAATTTGAACTCTTCCTGTATCTGAGCAAAGTGGGACAATCTTGTGGAATATAGTTCATTTGCATAATGTTCCATTTAAGAAAAAATCTACATGGTTATGCAAACATGACATATGTTTAGAAGCCAGATGCATTATGCATGCCTATTTAAAAGATTCAATTACTGGAATATTAATGTCTTCTTTTTTTCTGCCTTCGGTATTCCTTCCAGCCTCCGCCTTACCTTCATACCTCCAACTCAACAAAGGTGGCCAGACATTTGGATTTTCCTGTGTCAGAGGAAAGCTGTTATTCAGGATCAAAAATTGAATATACTCAAAATCATTCTGCCTTCCTATAAGTGATGGGGGAGAGGTGAGCCCTTTGATTTAAGAGAGAGTAAACTGAAAACTCCCAGAGCCTAGGAAGGAGACTAAGGCCCTAGAAGTTACCTTAGTGGGGGTTCTCATTTCCCAGTAGGAGCCCCAGGAGGGTAACTGGAGCTCAGAGGAAAATAGCACAACTGCAGGCAGACCCAGCTACACATACCCAGCAAAGATGCCTGTACATTAAGCACAGAATAGGAGCAGTCCAGCTGTTGAATATCTAGGACATACCTTGGCTCAGATAATGCAGTGATTAGTGGTGACCATGATGACTGAAGATTAGAACCCCTTCTTTCTTTTGTCAAGCACTACTTAGGCCTCTCTGGTTTCAGGGCAATTTTAAGGAAGGAAATAGGCCTCCAATTAATTCCGGAGAAGACATTGTCCTCTATTCTAGTAGGAAAGAGGCTTATAGCTTGAGTTAGTTTGATTTAAAGAAATAAATAGGGGCTCCTGGGTGGCTCAGGAGGTTAAGCATCTGCCTTTGGCTCAGGTCACAATTCCTGGGCCTCATGTGGGGTTACCTGCTAAGTGGGAGCCTGCTTCTCCCTCTCGCTCTTTCACTCTCTCCCCAATTGTGCTCTCTCTCTCTCAAATAAATAAAATCTTACAAAAATAAAGAAAACAAATAAATATGCCATTTCTTGCATATTTGAGGTTGAGGGCTAAAATTCACAGCCACCACATATGTACATACATATAAAACAAACCCTCCTTCTGAATATCCTCAACTCTGTGACTTTATATCATTCTCTTTGAGTTACATAAAACTATGCCTAAGTGAGAATGAAATGATTATCCATCAACAAATACATAAGTTGTTACTTTAATTTCTCAACATGGTACCTAAAACATTACACCTTGGTTTCCTCTAAAAAGAGCAATTGCACATGCCTCAATTATTATTTTTCACATGTATTTCCACTAGTTTTAGATACTTCCTCTGAGGTATTTCTTCTGTCCCATTATTTTGTTTTGTTTTTTCCTCAATATGGATGAAGACCTAGGATGCTTGGGTTATTCATCTAGTTTACCAACTGAGTCATAGACGAGCCTCTGGCACCCATTTACTTTTCTCCAACTGTAGTGCAGCAGTCAGAAAAACCCACCAAGTCCTCTCAGAGTGATTTAATATTTCTCTTTAATTATTATTGGTGATGGATTTCAGATTCTCTAATGAAGATGTCTATTGCAGGGCAATACGTTATAATTTAATTTGGAACTATTACCCTGTCTTGTTCTGCTTTCAGAAGGACATGAAGAAATCAAGCTTTGTATTAAATAACGTTCTTTGTGAGGTAAATAACTAAGAATTGGGAATAAAAATGAATCCATAAGCCTATTTATTGAGAGAGAGAGAATATTATCTTGTCTACTATTAATGGCATTCCTTTAATAACATCAATATTTTAGACTAGACTTAAATATAGTATTTTATTTTCTCACCTCCACTTTTTATTGAGGTTTCGTTTAGTCTATAAATTACTTTTATTTCACTTGGGGCCTCTGAATGCTGTGCAGCAAGAGATATACAGAGATTAGACATTGCCTTCTTTTCTAAGGATCCACTAACAATACAAATAAAGAATTTCAATTTTTATTTTTAAACAGCCACTATCTGTGGTGGTATTTGGAAAGGACATTGAGTGGCCTAGTCTAATTTTAGAGAAGTCATATTTTAGTTATAATTTGGCTAGAACATGGTATTTGAAGACCATTAATAAATCCTTGGTTCTTTCTGTAAATAGAAAGTTAGAATAAAGTAGACGGAGCTGCAAACAATATGATGTTCTTAACAACAACAACAACAACAACAAAATCAATATGACTGATCATTGACTTCTTGTGAACCATAGAGGAAGGCCTTCTTTGAAAATAGGGAGAAATTGACATGTGCCAGCAAGATGTGATGTGAGGGGTATTTGAAAGGCCCCGGTGTATAAGTGCCCCAGTGATAGTGTGATGCTGTTGGAAATACTTCCACAAGTTACAGTTTCCCGAGCTCTCTGTCCTTAGCTTGTTTATCCTTATTTATTTTTTAAATTAAATTCTTCTTGGGCATTTGAAGTAACTATTTAATCTAATTGGCTAAATCTTGAAGGTAGATTTTGTCGTTGTCTTAGGATCTGACTACACGGGAGTAATATCTGTCTTCTCTCAGGTGAAAAAGCCTTGAAAAATACCTGAGAACTTGTGGATGATTGGAGAAAGAAAGAAATGTCACCTGCTCTACAACTCCCTTAGGAGTTATTCTGTCCATAGGTTTGTATGTGTCCTTCTTATACTATTAAGGTTCTTCATGGTGTTTACTATTTTTTTTTTCAAATGCTTTCATGATACTGAACACTGTATATATTAAAAGTCTGGTGGTCTGGGGGTCAATATTTTCCTTCATCTCATACCCCAATGCTTATTTACTTTATATTTAGTATTCCTGTCTCTTTATGAACCAAATTATAATCAATTTCTTAGCAGGATATGTTTTATGACAAAAAAGCTTTGTTCCACTTACAGAGGCAAGATAATACAATGTTAGAACACTCCAGAACAGACTTGCCTGGGATTAAAAAAAAAAGTGGCTTTTTCGTTTTCTAGCTGTGTGACTTGGTAAAAAAAAAAAAAAGTTAAATTAAATTAAATGAGGATGGTAATACTACCTACCTAACATGGTTGTTGGTAAGATTAGGTTGTGTGTGTGTTTGCATGTACCAATTAGGATATTACCTCACACACAGTTTGGGCTAAATAAATGTTGTTATTGTTTATTGTTATTTATTCAACAAATATTTATTAAGCATGCATTATGTATCAGAAATGTAGTATCTTCTGCACTAAAAATACAGTAGCAAAAACAAGACAAAACAAAGATTATATTCATAAAGTGTACATCTTGAATTATAACACCTGGCTAGTATTATAGTTGCCCGTTATTCCTGAAATCAAGGAAAGATGGTTACTACCCATTGTCAAACTGGCTAAAGATTGCAAATGGTAGAAGAGGCTACAAAATTGCATTTTGCTTTGGAAGATTTATTTTATTGATTTTAATACATGGGTGACCAGTAGATAACACATAACAACTAAAATAATTAAGAATGAGAGTTGGCCACAGACTCATTTTAAGTAAAAGTATACATTGTTGCTTATTGCTTTTCAGGGATCATTTGTCGCAGTTCTCACTGGGTCACTGACATCCCTTAGTTTTTCATCAGGACAACAAACTCCTTAAACCCTCACTAAACAAGTATCATCATTTGGCATTGTTTCAGTAATCAATCTAATGGAAGTTTATCCATTAGATTCCATTCTAATGGAAGTTCCACTGAAGCAGGAAGAGGCCTTTAAGAATTATACAATCCAAAGACAAATTAATATCAAATAAATCCAGTAAAATTTTATCAACACTTAATAGAGAGAAATAACACTTTTTAAAAAGATTTTATTTATTTATCTGAGAGAGAAAGAATGAGAGAGAGCATGAGAGGGGAGAAGGTCAGAGGGAGAAGCAGACTCCCCATGGAGCCAGAAGTCCAATGTGGAACTCGATCCCAGGACCCTGGGATCATGACTTGAGCTGAAAGCAGTCGCCCAACCAACTGAGCCACCCAGGCACATGAAATAACACCTTTTAAAATATTACAATACAATCCTCATTTCTTGGAAATTATTTCAATTCCTTCCCTTCCTCCCTTCCTTCCTTCCTTCCTTCCTTCTTTCCATGTTTTTTTTTTCCCACATCTGTCTTCAGTAAATTCAGAGAATAACTTTGAATAATCCAAATTATCCCAAATGACTCTTTCAACTACTCCTCTTCAGGTAACTGATTGACTTCCTTAACCTTCCTTAATAGGTTAGTAGGAGAAAGCATAATTTTGAAGTCATTGGATTAAATGATTTATTTGGCAAAACAAAAGAATTACAGAATTTTACAGTTGAAAGGGGCAATATGGATCAGCAAAGATAGCAGCTTCGTTTTATTTTTTTAAGCTGTGTAATTCTTTTTTCAAATGAAAATTTATGCAGAAGTCCAAAGTGTAAAACAGATAAAAGGAGAGATGCTCTGATTGAAATGAGGTGCAAGCCCTAGAGCTCAACTCCTGCGGCTATGGCAATGGAATTTCCTTCAAGTCAAGAAGCCCTTGTTTAAATGTCCCTGACCAAATTCAAGTCCTTCATTTCACATTTGAAGAAATTTAGGTCTAGAGAGATAAAAATACTCAAGGCCAGAGATACAAGATCAGGAGTAGAACCAAAGTCTGCAAATAGATATTCAAGATGCTTTTCTTCATATTAGAAAGTAGTATTTTACAGTATGAATGAAAGGTTAAGCTGGTTGATGAACTCATGTTCCAATGGCGAGGTCACATTTTAAATAGTGCACGTGGCCTGGGAGAAATTGTTACAATCTCTTTAGAAGATAAAATCTGCCACAATCCTTCTTCTGACCACAAGAGTTCACATTCCTGTGACATGAAAAATACATTTATCCCCTCATGCATATCCAAATTTAATCCCATTGCTGCAAGTTTAAAGTCCATGATCTCATGAAAACCAGGTTCATATACATAAGAGGTTTTAATTTCTTAAGGAATCTCCGTACTGTTTTTGGTAGTGACTGTACCAGTTCATATTCCCACCAATAATGTGTAAGTGTTCTCTTTTCTTCACATCCTCACCAACACTTGTTATCTTTTGTCTTTTTGATGCTAGTCATCCTAATAAATGTGATGTAATACCTGTGGTTTTGATTTGCATTTCCCTGATGTTGTCAGAAAGATTACTCCTTATGTTTTCTTCCAGAAATGTTACTTTTTCAGGTCTTATATTCAAGTCTTTAATCCGTTTTGAGTTGATTTTAGTGTATGGTGTAATACAGGGGTCTATTTCCATTCTTTTGTACATGGATATTCAGTTTTCCCAACAGCATTTATTGCTCATCATCTTTTCCCAAAAGGAAAACCACATATTTTAGGTTTTAGTATAGCAGCATCCATCTGATCTGGATACAGTAGATGCATAAAAATGTATCTCAAAGTTAGTGAAGTATAACAACAACAATAATTTATTATTACTATTTCCCATGGCTTTGGGAATGGACTCTGCTTAGCTAGGCGGTTCTCCTTAGGGTGTCTCATGCAGTTGTCGTCAGACAATCATTGGGTCTGGAGTCATCTTTAAAGCTTTCTTACATATCTGACAGTTGATGATAGTTGTTGCCCAGAATCTGCCTCCTTTCACAATGTAGCCTAGGTTTTCTTGCATTATAGGGACTAGATTCCAAAAGCATGTTCCACAAGAAACAAGCAGATTGTCTGTATGACCTAGCCTCAGAAATCACATAGCATCATTTCTACTACACTCTATCAGTAAATGGTAAAACATTTCACCTAGACTCAAGAGGAGAGAACATCAGCTCTTTTCATAGATGGAGAAGTGGTAAGGTCACAGAGTAAAAAGTCAATGTATTTGTAAAATAATATCTGCCACAAACACGTACCATAAAACATCAGCTGTAATGTAACACATAGCAATAACAAAACATAAAGAAAAAAATTAGAATAATGACATTAGATTATTTCAAAGTAAATGGATGAAAACAGCTTAATGTGTTTATTAAAAAATAAAAAAATAAAATATTTGCCACAGTAGGGAATATTATTTGAAAAAGTTGACTATCTCAATGTTTTGGTATTTGAAAATAGATCCAACAAAATGTATGATAGTTGCTGCTAGGAGAAGGTAAATAGTTCACAATAAATGAGTCATAGTGCTACAATAAATATTTCAGAGGTCTTAAAGAGATAAAATAGTCTAAATACGAAAAGAATAAATTGTACTAAATTCTAAGACACAGTAATGTGATAGAACATTATTTCTGAAAAAACAAGTTTTATGACTTTTAACCCTCTTTGCTTAAGAGGTCTTCCTCTTTTCTTCCAGAGAGTCTACTGTAAGATAAAGTATATTAAAATAAAGGAAAAGCTAATTACATTAAATGCTGCAGCTGCTTTTGGGCAGCAATTCAACATGCTTTCAAATTGGAAAAATTCTCTCACTCTTTCTTATGGGAAAGGAAAATGGAACTAGATTGAGCAGTTTTAAGATTGCTGGCATCACAAATTGGGAATTACTTAAGTCATAATTACGTGAGGCTCAAGTGAATGGCCAGTTTAGAGAACACCTTTTCTTAGCTCACTCCTATTTAAAAAAAAAAAGTCTCTCCCTCTAACTCCCTACTTACTCTTATTGCTTCCCTTCTGAGGTGGGGAGAATAATGGCCTCCCCAAATATATATACATCTCTTAATCCCTGGAACCTATAGATATGTTTTCTTTGAAACAAAGATTTGCAGGTGTGATTAAGGGTATGGACATTGAGATAGGGAGATTTTGAAATTACTACTTCTTCTGCCTGAAAGTCTCTTTCCTCAGGATCTTCACCCTGCTGGAATCTT
>LNAC01000321.1:1826402-1882576 GCA_002007465.1 Ailurus styani | reverse complement strand
CGAGAGTCTCTTATGGTTTGTCTCCTTCCCCATCCCATCTTGTTTCACTATTTTTCCCTCCCTACCCCCCACGACCCCCCACCCTGCCCCTCAAGTTCCTCATATCAGAGTAGCTCACTCCTTTTATGAAGTCACAGTACCTCTAATGGTAGATCTATCCATATATCCCTCCCTTGCTGTTCCTTTGCACTTAAAGAACTCCTTAAAAGGAAAATATTTATCGTGTGTCTAATATGTGCTAGGCATTATGCAGGTCTTTTTTAGCATGGTACCTTATATTTTCCCTCCTGAGATTCTGTAGTAAAAGTATTCTCAACACCATTCTGTCTTAGAATTTGTTTGCTTGTTGCTTAATTTTATCCAAAAATTACTTTCATTAAATACTACTGACATGTAAAAGCATAGAAAAGCATATAATGAATATCTGCATACCTATCACCTAGCTTAAATATTTCAAACAAAATTTAAGTCCTTTGGGTAGCTTTCCATGATCCCATTTCTCTCCTTCTCATCCAAGAAGTAATTATTATGAGTTATATTATTTCTACCCATGAAACTATTTTTATATTATTTTACATATTTAAAACTATAAAATATGTTATCATATCTTCTGCAACATTTTTCCCTAAAATTGTTTTTACCTTTATCCACATTTATTTATTTTTATTTTACTATTGTGTCAGCTATGTAATATTCATTAAATTTACCCATTCTTTTTTCCATTAATAGACATTTGCATCATTTAAAATTTTCACCAGTATAAACCATGTTGTAATGAGTAGTTTAGGTATTATTTACTGGCTTTTGCTATTCTCTCAAAATATAAATTGTGATTTTTAAATTAAATCAACATTTACCCTATACATTATAATTAGTATAAAAATACTGTTCATTAGTAAACCAAATAGTGCTTTGTGATTAGCTTTCTCTTCTTTTACTACTTTTTTCCCCCTCATGTTATTGTGGGATAAGGAGGTGTAAGGCAGGTAAAGTATGTTTCCTAATCTTTTCATTGCTTTATTGAATAATTAAGAAAAATGCATTTTTAGAAGGATGTAAATAGTACTTTGATAAGTTTAACTTATTAAAATAAAAAAAATCTGCGCCAAAGAGAAGAAGGTAAAGAAAAGGAGGAAAGGTAAGACTAATATATTTTGAATATCTTTTTTACTATTTTATTTATTTATTTGAAAGAAAGAAAGAGAGAATACATGTGAGCATGGGGGAATGTGGGGGGAGAGGGAGAGGCAGAACCGGACTCCCTACTGAGTAGAATGAGTAAGGAGCCCAACCAAGGACCCTAAGATCATGTTCTGAGCAGAAGGCAGACGCTTAACTGACTGAGCCACCCGCCTGGCTGGATATCTTGATATCTTGAATATCATCACCTCGATATCTTGAATATCATATACTACGTATTCAAACATATTCAAATATGTTTATATTTTATCTATTGAATACTAGATATACTCTAGTTGACTCTAATATTTCTAATATAGAATAAAAAACTTCCTTAACCCAGTCTCTCCCTCTAACTCCCTACTTACTCTTATTGCTTCCCTTCTGAGGTGGGGAGAATAATGGCCTCCCCAAATATATATACATCTCTTAATCCCTGGAACCTATAGATATGTTTTCTTTGAAACAAAGATTTGCAGGTGTGATTAAGGGTATGGACATTGAGATAGGGAGATTTTGAAATTACTACTTCTTCTGCCTGAAAGTCTCTTTCCTCAGGATCTTCACCCTGCTGGAATCTTATCATCACTCTGACTTCAGTTGAAAGGGGAGCTCTCACAGAGTGAGGTCTTCTCTGGTCAAGTAAAAAGCAGTCATCTAGTCAGTATCATAGTTCATTTTAATCTCTACATAATATTTATCAATTTCTTTTCTTCTTTACATGTGGATTGATTTGTTTCCATTTCTCACTAGAAAGTAAGCTCCATAATGACAGGGATCTTATCTGTTCCTGCTATATCCCAGATCCTAGAAAAACACTATTCATACATTATACCCTCAATTTATGTTGCATGTGGAAGTTAGATGTCTTCCAACTTAAAAATTCAAAATTCCATGTCTATGTAAGACTTAAGAATCATGAGCATGCTCAAATGTGCATAATGTTTTGATAATATCTACACAAATACGTTCATACTCTGAACAAAAATCATTATAGCTAACATAAAAGGGATATTAACTTACTTCAGCCAAATATTTTGGACAGAATATCATATGGAATATCTTGACTTCTAAATTCTAGGTTTTGCTCTAACTGTATCTCATATTAGAACTTCTCCTTGAATCTTTTTACTAATCTGTACAATGATGGGGTGGGTATAATAGTCTAGGAATCTTATAATTTAACTAACATTGCATGTTGATGCTGGTGAAGGAGCATTATTTTGATTCAGGATTCGGCTTCTTTTTTTCTCTCAAGTAGGAACTACTGTTTGTTTTGTTGGGATTACAGATAAATCAATACAGATAGGTGACTCTACCATCTAGAAAAAATAAATGACAATCTTATAGAAAAATTCTTCCTTTGATGTTAAATGGGTTTAATATTTAAAAGTATTCCCTAGGGTTCCACTTTTAATAAAGACAATCATACTTCTTAAAAAAATTAAATCTCTTTATGATTTTTTTTTTAAAGATTTATTTATTTATTTATTTGACAGAGAGCGAGAGATCACAAGGAGGCAGGGAGGCAGGCAGAGAGAGAGGAGGAAGCAGGCTCCTTGCTGAGCAGGGAGCCCGACGCGGGCCTCGATCCCAGGACCCTGAGATCATGACCTGAGCCGAAAGCAGAGGCTTTAACCCACTGAGCCACCCAGGCGCCCTCTTTATGATCTTTGAATATGTTTGCATTATGGTTACTTTAGCATTATGGATGGAATAATTTGTAATAAAGAACACCTGCCAATTTGTAACCACAACCAGAGTGGTATGTGCCACAGAATAAAAGGTAACATTACTTTAAAAAGTATTTTCTTGCCATGAGAGAAAATATTTCCCTTTCAAATTGCTTCACCTATATGTTAATTAGTTTCTTTAACAAATATTCATGAGACTTCACATTCTCACAAAAAGACTCCCTAACATGGAAAGAAATCTAAATTACTTTTCAGACTTAGTGATACTTCTGTAGATATTGATAAAATGCCTCTTAAATCTATGAATATAAGTTTCTTTCCTCAATATTTTCCATTACAAGATATTTAATAAATGGGGCAGTTATTGTCAAAGAAATTTAATTATTTTTTAGCATATCATGCAATTTACTAGCTTGCCAACATCAGACAAGGCCAAATAGTATATGAAACTGCTGAGGAATTTGATTATACATTGTTGAATATAGAAAGAGGATGTCCTGAAAAATAAAAGATGCAGCTAGCACTTTGCTCTTTCTCACCTCATACATCACTAATTGCAAAGTACAAGACTGAAACATAGTAAGATCATGTAATTGTCAATTTTTATAAATATATGCTGAAGGCCTTTCATGTAACAGTTTTAAATCGCGGACTCAAACCTCATGGAGATATAGCAGCTGTCCACCAAATTCCACTATTTATTTTTCAGCTATACAGAGTTGGCAAATTTACTCCTTTTGCCACCCATCTCTTACCTCCCCCAATTTAAGCCTAAGATTGCAAATCTGACATTTGCATGGTTAGTGACTATGATGGATGAGCTGGGGAGTTGGTAAACTAAAAACAGCAATACTTCAGGAAGGTATATAAAAATGAGAATACTGCATACAGGTAAAGGTGTGCTTTCTGAAATGAATGGACTGATGGTGGTGTAAACTCTGAGAATTCTTTTGGAAAGCAATCTGATATTCATGAATATTATTACCAAGATTTCACAATTATTAATTCATTACTAATTTTGTTTCTTCTATATCCATTTCTTTCTGCTACTGGGTTGTTACTTCATTTTATATATTTATTTTAGGGAGACAAAGAGAAAGAGAGAGAGAGCACGAGCAGGGAAAGGGACAGAGGGAAAAAGAATCCTTAAGCAGACTCCCCGTGGAGCATGAAGCCAAGGCAGGACTTGATCCTAGGACCCCAAAATCATGACTTGAGCCAAAATCAAGAGTCAGCTACTTAACCAACTGAGCCACCCAGATGTCCCTGCTACAGGATTATTTTTAATCAAATTCCAAACATCTTTCAGTTCACCTGTAAAATTCAATACATTCATTCTAAGACACAGATTCTACTTATAGAATATAACCATAATACCATCACCCTACTCAGAAATCAAAATAAATTCTTTAATAGCCTCACGTAAACAGTAAGTGTCCCATTTTCCTGATTGGCATATAAATCTCTTCTATGCCCTCCCTGTTTTTCTTTTGTCCTCTTTTTAAATGTATTCATTGTGGTTGATGTGTCTCTTACATTTCTTTTAATCTATATTAATGTTTGCTATCAGTGTCTTGGCAGTAGAATATGAACAACTGCTTCTGGATCCATTTGCTAGTTTTTGTATTTACTTAAAGTGCAAAATAAGTAGATTTTATCTTTTAAAATGTATATAATATATTCAATAAAAACAAATTCCAATTTGGCTAAAACTTCAAATTTAACTAAAAGTGAAACAATCAGGTCAGAAAAGTAAAATATTTGGTGTTACAGAGTATAAGAAATATAGTGATTATTGATTTTTATAATATGTAATTGATTTCTTTGTCCAAGTAACATAATGTGACAGCTAGGCTACCCCACCCTCTCCTCTTCTTTTCAGCTCCTATGGCATATATTGGCAACCTCTGAATTTCAATTAATTTTTCCTCCCTCTCTTTTTCTGCTTCCTACCATAATTAGCTTTCTAAGTCTCCAGTGTGTTTAAACAATTTACTCCAATTAATTTGGATCAGGTGATTTTGTACTCTCTTCTGACATAGCCAGATATTGAGCTGCCTACAATAATATCATTTTCTAATAACCAAGTTGGGCTAGAGAAGAACTTGAAAGAGTAAAAAGAATATACTGATTATAACTCATTTTCCCTGTATTTTCCCAATGTGTATTGTCAGAGGAAAAGAGAAGTTTAGGATTGATTTATGAGGTGAGTGCACATTTGCATGTCCCATCTAGCAGCGTAAGAAAATGTAAGTAGACACTCACTGTCTGCTAATAGTTTTTCATCACTGCAAAGCTTCCATGCTATTATTCCTTACCTGAAGTGAGTTGTTAGATTTTTGAGGTGAAACAAATTCTCTAGATATCATAGCTATCTTCCTACAACCTTTCATAATATAACACCACTCTGCAACCTATATTTTTCCATGAATTTACTCTACAGAGAGATTTTATCTTTTACTATGGCCTAACAAAAAATGAGACCTTGTTTTATACTTTTTGCTCACAAATGATACTGGTCTTATAATAGGCAAAACCAAACATGGTCAGAGTATTCTTTTCATACCTTTCAGTTATTCTTTACTTTTCTCAAACTCTGTAGATAATCTGATTTCTTCAAGCTGTCCCGCCCAGATCTATCAAGGGTCCTAGTAATCTTCATTCTTCTTTGCCATCAAAAATTTCCTGTCAAAATGTATAAACTTCCAGTTATAAAATAAATAAGTCATAGGGATATAATGTGCAGCATGGTAACTATAGTTAATAATATTGTATTGCAAATTTGGAAGTTGTTAAGGAAGTAGATCTTAAAAATTCTCATCACAAGAGATAAATACTTTCTAACTATGTATGGTGATGAATGTTAACTGATTGTGGTGAATCTTGCAATATGTACAAAAATGGAATCATTACATTATACATCTGAAATTAATATACTTTGTTATAAGTCAACTATAGCATATGTATATTTGACACTGAAAAATAACTCATTTTCTAATTTACTTGTCTAACAGTATATCTTTTTAATGTAACGTACTTTCCCATATTAATGTGATGACTAGGGAATACATGAAAATTCACCTTCACTGAGCATCTGCTGTTTACCACTTGGGGTTTTATTGTGTATATTATATTTTATAACGTTCGTGAAATCATTACTTATAATCATCACTAATTCTGAGGAAGACATTTATACTCGTAGCGAAGAAAAAGAAGATTCAGAGGGACTAAATAGCTTGGCAAGTTTTATAAAAATAGGAATTGGTAGGGCTGGGGTTTTGTTTTTTGTTTTTTTTAATTCTTATTTATTTGTCAGAGAGAGAGCACAGGAGTGAGTGCACCAAGCAGGGAGAAGCGGGATCCCTGCTGAGCAAGGAGCCTGATGCCTGACTCTGGGATCATGACCTGAGCCAAAAACAGACACCCAATGCTTGAGCCACCCAGGTATCCCAGTAGGGCTGGGTTTTGAAATCATAACTTCCTGATTGCAAAGTCCATGATTTTTTTTTCCCTCCCATTTTCCATTTCAAATCTTCTCTACCCCAGAAAGTATCATAGATTTTGGAGCACTGGGTATGATTTTATCCGTGCATTCTTTTATGGTATAAAATGTCTTACGTGTACATGAAATTGGCAAGTAGAAAACTGCTGTTACAAATGCCAACCGCAATTTCACAGGATATTTGTAGATTTGGTAAATGGCAAAATTTAGCTTTTTAGCACATCTAAAAGGGAACTTGGTATCATAGTCTATCTTCTGACATTCGAACAAAAATAGAGAAGTATATTTTTAGAATGTAAACGTGTCTTTGCAGTATGTTGCCAACAAAATCTATTGGAGTTAGATTTTTAAATGCCCAATTGAAATTTAAAAATCTCCTTAGGAACTAGTGCTGTGAAGACAAAGCTTGAACTTACTGGCTATTTGCTTAGCAGAAGTCACATAACATTGATGGGAAATAGAGTATTGAATTCTTTTTTAACTGACATCTGTAAAAGTAGGATTTATTTTTTCACAGCTATAAGGATTAAGTTATATCCTTTGCTAAGTATGTAAATGTGACTAATTGAATTAATGCTCTGTCTACAAGCCAGCTTCTTCTGCATTATTAACAACTATGACAAGGAAGCATATTAATAACAAAAATAACACAAGACAAAAATCATTACTTCTTCCAGGTTAGCAGCATGGTGAAAACAGGTGAAAGGTTACTGAATAGCCATTAATGGCAGGACAGTGTCATAATGCCCAAATATAAATTATGCAGCTTAGTCTATAAAAAGTTTTCATCTGAATGCTGCTGAAAAAAACAATGATGAGTTACATGGAAAAAGTGGAAAAATTAATTATTAAATCTGTCTGCACTCATAAAGACCTCCTACCTAAACACTAAATATTTCAAGTTGCAGTTTGACCTTTCATACACCTTTTACATAGGCTCTCTTTCTTTAACAAAATGCTACAGAGAATGGAAGTGTTGTCAATTAAGTAAAAAGGGTGTTTGCATCAACCTTTTCATGTGTGGAATTTAATGACATTTTAAGGTTAAAGTAAAAGTCAAACATTGATTTTTTTTTTTAGTGCCTTCCCCTAATGCACCTAATGAATAGACATTCCAATAAAAATCTTTTAATCCATTTTAAACCTTCCACTATCAAAAGACTTCTTTTCTTTTCTTTTTATTACCAAACTTTTTTTTAATCCCCACTGACAAAGATTCAGGACAGAAAGAAACATGGAGTCAAGATGACCTAGGGAATCCAAATCCAGAAAATCTTGACAACGATGTATTCTAAAATATAGTTAATTAGATGAATCATACCTGTGCATACACCTTTTAGAAATCAGGAGAATGGAAATTCAGAATTCAGACACTGTCATATTGGATGCTGATAATTTTCCAGATATTTGAAAGGATTAGATCACTTTCACTTTACTTACAAGATACAATATAGAGGCATGCCTGTGTCTACATATTTTGCTAACAGGCATGCTTGTGTCTACATATTTGGCCATAGATTGGCCTACATAAAATGTGTAGTTGAATCACAAAGAATCAGTAAATTTTGTCCCATAACATCATGAACCACAATATGAATTATAATGAATCTGACCGGGCGCTTGGGTGGCTCAGTGGGTTAAAGCCTCTGCCTTCGGCTCAGGTCATGATCTCAGGGTCCTGGGATCGAGGCCCGCATCAGGCTCTCTGCTCCACAGAGAGCCTGCTTCCTCCTCTCTCTCTCTGCCTGCCTCTCTGCCTACTTGTGATCTCTCTCTCTCTGTCAAATAAATAAATAAAATCTTTAAAAAAAAATGAATCTGACCCTTTAAGTAGAGCTTTGCAATTTAAATTTAACTTTACATATGTAGTATTTACCTCACATGGTGATCTGAGGTTGAAATGAGATGATCTCCATTTTAAGAGTAATTCTTAATGTTTTGTTAAAATCACAGTATCAGAATCATTATTACCTCCTTAACAGATTTTTATTTCAAATTCTGAAGAGCACTGAAAAGATCAGCACATTAAATATATAAATAAGTAATTAAACTTTCTCGTGCTAGACAATAATAATAGTAATAATACTACAATGGTTAACACATATCTAGTACTTACTGTGTATATGCAACTTTCTGAGTGTATTATATGTATTAAATATTTTAATACTCATAATAATCTTAGCCAATAGATATACTGTCATCCCATTGCACAGAGAAGAAAAATGGAGAGAGAATTTTAATTAACCTGCTGAAGTTTCTATAGCTAGTAAGCTTCAGAGCTCACATTCAAACGTTGGTTATCCATGTTGTCCAATGTCCATATACTTAGCTGCTGTGAGGTTTTGTTGGAAACTAGTTGAGATATGCTGAGGGAAAAGAGTTTCCATCCACTGTTGGGGAGCAAATGATGGTAATTTTTGAAGCAATAATGGTGAAGAAAGTTAGGATGGTCTACTGTTGTCTGTGTACGTGTGTTGCTGACGGTTAAGGGTAGGTTCAGCAAATGAGATCAGAATGAGGTAAGAAGCTACAAAAGAATAATCTCATTTAATTTCCTTTGCTAACAAGCTTCTGTTCCAGTCCCAAGAATATCAATGAATACAAACTGATTTCAGAGTTTCTTCTTTAAATTTCCAGAGCACACAGTAAAGAGCCTCATACATTACACATCAATCATTTCATCTTAGTCCATAAAAGATCTTCACAATTCCACCTCTGAAATAGCTGGGGTGTGCTATTGCTGTAGAAAAGTACAGAGTGTCTTGAAATTAGAATCAAAAGATATATTTTGAATCCAAATTCTTTCATTAACTTGTTGCAAGATTGTGGAACACAATTCACTTATTCTTGCTGAATTTCAGTTTCCTCTTATGTGTAATAGGAATAACACTTTTTTCACGATATTGTTATAAACGTTAAGTAAGATCTTACATATAAGTGACAGTGATTAATAGCAATAAGGCTAGATGATAGGCCATTTTAGTTAATTATTCATTCTAATAGAGATTTAAGATAGCTATTTTCGAGCAAGTTAAACATTTTCAAAAAGTTAGAAGGTGGTGAAAGATAGTTATCACTAAAATCACAATGAAATATCAAACTTATGACCTGGGAGTTTATCATGAACTTGCAATCCTTAATAGATAATATGATTTAACATTGAACAACTCCTCAGTTAATGTGCTGTTGCTTCTGTAACAAAAGACCACAAGTTAGCAACTTCAAATAACACAACTTTATTAGTTCAAAGTTCTGTAGGTCAGAAGTCTGGGTTTGGTGTCACTAGATTCTCATCTGAAGGCTTGGCCAAGGAAGTGTTTTAAAGCAGTCAGGTGGTTGGCATTACTCAGTTCCCCACAGTTGAAGAACTAAAGTCCTCATTTCCTTAGAGATGACATGCTAGGGGCTGTTCTCAGCTCCTGGAGCTCATGTGAATTCCTTTCCACGTGGCTACCTCCGTCTTCATACTTCCTTTTAAGGGCTCAGCTGATTACTTTAGACATACCCAAGATAATCTCTCTATTTTAAGGTCAGAGAACCTTAGTTCTCTGGTTTGAGAACTTAATGACGTTTTCAAAATCTCTTCATAGCAGCATCTAGATGAGTGTTGGGTTGAATAGCAGGCTAAACATTTATGTCCATCAATGGGAGGGTATCTTAGGGAACCAATGTAAAACTTTGCCTACCTGTCATTCAATGTTTTTCATTGCTAGAATACTCAATAAAGTAGATCTGAAATACTTCTATTTGGCTTAAGCTGCTTACTATGTCTACCACTTTCCTGTTAGGAAACCCCCTCAAGCTTATTCTGCAATTGTCATTGATGAGTGCTACTACCCAAATCCAAAAAAAAAAAAATTACAACAATTTTGAATGCAGACAAATGTTCCAATGCAGGGGTGCCTGAATGTCTCAGTCAGTTGAGTATCTGCCTTCCGCTAGGGTCGGATCCCAAAGTCGTGGGATCGAGCCCCATGTCAGGCTCCCTGCTCAGTGGAAGCCAGCTTCTCCCTCTCCTCCCCACTCATGCTCTCTTCTCGCTCTCTGTCTCTGTCTTTCTCTCTCTCAAATAAATAAAATCTTTTTTAAAAAGTCCCAACTCATATTCTACAGACATATTTTTATATCCCTTAGCCTAGATCTGGGATTTATTCCCCAAACCCTGATTCTTTTTTCTCACACAGAATTAAAAAAAACAAGGCTTTTGTTTATTACACAGGTGGAGTCAGAAACCAAGTAAAATAAGATTAAGAATCCATAAGTCAGAAGAAGGTTTCTTGTCATCTGTGTATTAGGTAAGGGTAGAGAGAGAAGTTCAGAAATGGTAGCTACCATTTTCCTTCCCTGGACTCATCATGGGTCATTATAATGTTTGAAGATTGGCACTGAATCAGAAATTAAAACAAGATTAGTATTAGTGATGGTTCCATGATCTTTCGTTGTTTTCCCATTATGAATTTATATAGATGCTGCTCTAACAATGGTTTAGAAGAATGTTTGTCAAAATGGTGTCCATTTTCCTATCTGGGTCAGAATATCTGAGGATAACTGTTAAAATGCCTTGGCCTCTCAAAAGACTTACCAAATCAGACTCTCTCGGAATGGGCTTCAAGACTCAATCTGTATTTCTAACAAACTTCCCAGGTAATTCTAATTTCCACTTGTTCAAAAAGTTGGGGTTATTGAAAATATTTCAAATTAATTTCAATTTATTTATCTTAAAGTTTGACTATTTAAAGCCCTACAAAGAGAGTTACAAAATGGATTAAACTTTAAAGTCTGAACTCTGAATCACCCTTCCTTCCTTGGAAGATGTCCAATATTTTAGTGTCCAGGTCTACTGTCAAATAACTTGTTCTCTTGAGTCATCTTAAGGTAATGTTGTTATCAACAATATTTTGTTCCAGTAGCGCTTTTATAAATCACTTAGGCCAACTTTCCTATTTTATAGGAAAGAAAATTGAGGTGTAAGAATTTTAAGTAACTTATTAAAGTCATCCTGATCTTCAGTGGGGAGGTGTTGACTTGCAAACTATGATTTGAACCCCAGTGATCTTTCCAGTGGATCATATTACCATTTTCTATGTGAATTTAGTCAATACTGAAACATTCTCTATAAAATACAAAAACAAAAATGAAACAAAACAAATACACTCTTAAAATTTAGGAAAATCACCCAACAACCATGGCTTCATCCTAAAGGCAGATGATTCATTCACGGACTTTAAAAATAATTGATAATACTGCATTTTGGGTTATATCCAGCAAAACAGCACAATATATAAAATGTTTCATTTATCTTCAGCACTTGAAATGCTCCGTTTGCTATCCTTAGTGTATTTAAATGTCATTTTACTTTATATGTCATTTTTAATTATTTTGAAAAAAAATTTTAAAGATGGTATTTATTTAAGAGAGAGAGAGAGAGAAAGAGAGAGAATGAGCGGGGGAGGGGTAGAGGGAAAGGGAGAGGCAGACTCCCCAGTAAGCAGGGAGCCAGATGCCAGAGTGGATCCCAGGACCCTGGGATCATGACCTGAGCTGAAGGTAGACACTCAACTGAAGTGTCTACTACTCAGGTGCCCCATATGTGATTTTTAATATTTTAGGTTGCAAATGTCTAATGGTTTAGTTTTATTTGTGCTGCCATATATCTAAGTAGATTTTGCTTACAGTTAAAATATTTTTGAACTTCAAATTATTTAGTTTTATTTCACTGTATGGTAATGCTTTTATTTTCATATCATCAATCTTTTATCCTGATAAATAGATTTATTTTAGAAACATGAAATAACACAGAAATTGACTGCTTTGGAGTGTGAATAAGCATTCAAAAAACCCTCCTCTTTGTATGATAGTGTTCTACAGAGATACTCCTAAAAACAGAGGCTCTTCACATTCGTAAGTAAATGATTCATAAAAATAATTACTTAAAAACATCCTCCCCAACCAAGTGATGTCATCCTAACACAATACTTACTTTGAGTTTGAAAAGCACTGTCAAACTTTGGGCATTTTTAGAGTCTGTGGATTCAAACTGAAGAGAGAAGATGGAAGTGAGGTGGAAATAGGATCTTATTACTGAAGCCAACTCTGAACCTAGATACCCAGATTATCCTCCAATTTTTACTATATTTCAATACATTTTCCGGCTTATTTTTTTTTTTTTTTAAGATTTTATTTATTCATTTGACACACAGAGAGAGAGATTACAAGTAGGCAGAGAGGCAGGCAGAGAGAGAGGAGAGAGGAGGAAGCAGGCTCCCTGCTGAGCAGAGAGCCCGACGCGGGCCTCGATCCCAGGACCCTGGGATCATGACCTGAGCCGAAGGCAGTGGCTTTAACCCACTGAGCCACCCAGGCGCCCCATTTTCCGGCTTATTTTATTATATAGTAGAGTTGTCACCAATCTCAGGTTCACATTACTGAAGTTAACAAGGTTTATTTCTATAATTAAATATGTTCTAGAGATCAAAGGGTTTTCACTCATTGCATAGAGTTGATTAACCGAATGAGATTATTTCCCTCCACTTCTTTAATAAATTTGTTTGGAAGTTTTGACTAACGGGACAAAATGGAGCAAGAAATTTTTGAATAAAGAATATTTGAGGAAAATGGTAAGTCTGACCAGTGTGACATAATTAAGGTCTTTGAATAAGATGTGGGAATTGAGGAAACTATAGAGGGCTCTTGGAGGGGTGTGTGTGTGTGTGTGTATGATACAGAGAGAGAGAGAGGGAGAGCAGGAAACACAGAAAGGATAATGGGAAGAGGCTTGCCCAGTTTTCTGGCTCACAGCCCAGGCTTCAATGAATGCAATGGATTTCAAATTAAACTTACTTTCCAAGAAAATGAAATTCAATTCAATTCCAAAATACAGGCATTGTGTTCCTACTATATATAAAACACATACTACTCAGGAAAACAAACAAATAAATAAACAGTCTTTTTTTCCACTTCTTTATACTTAGTCCAAAAAAGGAAGACATATAATGATATAATTTTTTTCAACATAACCATAAAGCTACAGAATTTTTATAACTGGAAGAAACTTAGATACCATACATTTTAATTCTCTCAGCTCACAGAAAAAAAGAGCCAAAGTGAAATAAAATGATTTGTCAAGAATCTCAGAGAAATCATCTGGTATTATTCACCTACCTGGAATAGATTTATCATATGACTGAGAAGTAGATGAAAAGGAAGTCAAGAATACACTATGACTGCTCTTGTCCCAAGTCTGTTTATAAATAACTAATTTAGTTATATATATGTGTGTGTATATATAACTTGCTATAGAATCTCTTTGACCCTAGCTTGGCTCTGAGACACAACTGTGAACTACTGATTCATTTTTCATCTAGATAAGCTTTAGCAGGCTTCTCTTCCTTCTTAGAAATTCCCCAATTCTCCTGAGTCATTATAAAAGCAAATAAGAAGTAGCCAGACAGTATAATTTCCAAAGTTATCTTCAGAGTGCTATAGAGTTAGCCAAATGGCAGATTCCAAAGCACCAGGTCACAATCAAGGCCCATTAGAAATTGCCAACATCCACAAGGGTGCCTGGGTGGCTCAGTTGATTGAGCATCTGACTCTTGATTTTAGATCAGGTCATGGTCTTGGGGTTGGGAGATCAACCCGTCATTGGGCTATGAGTTCAGTAGAGAGTCTGCTTGTCCCTCTCCCTCTCCTTCTTCTACGCCACTCCCCACCCAAACATAAATAAATAAAATCTAAAAAGAAAAAACAAAAACAAAGAACAAAGAAATCCTCAGTATCCCAAATGATCTTATGCACTTGAACCAGTCAGAACAAGAGCCACTCTCTCCATAGCAAATGTTGACTGTCAGCTGCCAGTTAAAAATGATCTTTGGAGTGACTTTTCAAAATCTCTCTTAAGACGGTTGGAAGGCAACTCAAAGTGGACCTGAGATATTTCAAATAAATTGGCTGGTTAAAGCATCCAAGTTCTGAACTCATCATGTTCTCTATAGAATTGTACATTAATTTCTTCCCAAGCCACAGGAGGCTTCACTTGGTTCTTTCCTCAGTTCCCTCAGTTTAGGAGTCTTTCACTCATCAAAGGAATGTTATACGAAAAAAATCTTGTCATCCAGCAGCACCAGTTCAACCCAACCCAAACATTTCTCCAGAACTTCTTCCTGTTTAAAGAAACTGCCTCTCAAGCCTATTCTTTTTTTTTTTTTTAATTTATTTGAGAGAGTGCGAGAGAGCGAGCATGGGGGGTGGGGTAGATGGAGAGGGAGACACACACTCCCTGTTGAGCAGGGAGCCTGAAATGGGGCTCGATCCCAGGACCCTAGGATGATGACCTGAGCTAAAGACAGATGTTTAACTGACTGAGCCACCCAGGTACCCTTCAAGCCTATTCTTTAATATCCATCTCTTTAGCCTTTGGGTAGAATGAATCCTAATGTACATGAGTCCCTGATGCAGGACTAAGAAGGCTGTGAACTTCCCAGCAGAAGCACTTTGTCTACTGCACTCTTTATGATTAAGGTGATTAGTGCCACTTAACTCTAAGGGTATCAGCTATGTGGTTATGGAAATCCCAGGGCCCTGAGTATACATGCATCTGCACTAATTTTCTCAATCATATAACCCAATGACTTCATATCTTACTCTGGAGCAGTTCAGGATTTAGGAACTAAAGTCTAGATCTTTTCATTTTCCTGCCTGAATTTAAAAACAAATATAATGCATCAAATATTCTCTGTCCAAGATTTGAGTAATATTTTGTACTTAAATATCCAGAAACTATAACCATCCAATTAACATACTAATCATTCTGTCCAAACTCTATGGCAAAATATCATACAAAACCATAGGAGGGAGCATATTGTCATAGTAGAAGGAAGACATGTTAAAGAATAGATAGAACTTGGCTCAAATACTGGTTCTAATTCCAATTAGCCTTTTGACATGGGGAAAATCAGTTATCTCTTTTAATCTGTCTCTGTATTTGTAAAATCAGGATGATAGCAACTGACTATATAAGTTACTTACCCAGATTAAACAGTTTTGTCACAGGGCCTGTGACAAATGGAGGTGCCCAATAATAAGTGTTAATTAGTTCTTCTATTTTCAATTTCTTCTTTACAAATTGAAAAAAATTGAACAAAATAATGCTTAATATGAACATTAAGCAAGCTGTAGGCACAATTACTCTAGTAATACTGTAGTGTAAAAGGAAAAAAGGAAAGGATTTTCACCTTTCATTAATTTATCATCAGTTACAAATGCAACAGAATCTACTTATGGACTAAACTATAACATATATTCCTGATAGCTATCCTGAGTTTTTAATTTTTCTTCAATTTTGTTTTAATATTCCATAACAAAAATTTGTTTAATACTCCATAACAATACTTAAATATACATGTAAAGTTCTACGTGAAAATATATATGGCAGAATTTTACTTAGATGCCTATTATATGAAAAAAATTGCCTAATTCAGCAGAATGTTTGCTGTAGTCTTGGATCTTGCCTCTGATTACTCAGCAGAAGTCAAGACAAAGGTTTGTCAATTGTTTGTATCATGAAATCATTATAGATGACAAAATTTGCCTCTCCAGGAACATTTGTAGCATTTGGGGTCCCTCAGAAAAACAAAAACTATTCAGAGTTCTAAATAGTTAATGAAGGAAAGCATTAAGTGTGAGGAAATAGGAAGGCCTGCCAGAGTGAAGGTCAGAAAAACTGCTGGAGGAAATCAGAATGTGCTGGAGAAACCTCTTGTCTTTGGTCTGCAAATCCCTATGCCTGCTGCTGCTTCATGCCACAGTTACTCCCTCTGCTTCTCTTCTACTTGCCAGAATTCTCCTGAGTGTCTCTCACTGGTAAAACGGAACCTAGAACCTTCCTCTCAGGGATCTGGATACAGAATTACCAGACTTCTAGCTCCTGAAATACAAGGGAGGTCACAGAAGGGAAATAATTTAGGTATTTAAAGATAACCTGTCATGACAGAAGGATAACAAGGAATGACAAAATATCAGGACATGGTCTCAAATTGAACTAAGAAGAAGGCTGGAATCATAAGACTACAACTGTGGGGAGAACAGAATAAGCCTCTTTAAGGATGCCTAGAAATATTGGGGTTTATTACTTGTTCTTTTTAAAGGGCAATCCTAGAAGAAACATACTACCTAATATAGAGAGTGAAGTTCCAAATTTTAATTAACAAGTGGAAAAAGAACTGAAGTCTCAATGTTTACTATTCTTTTGAATATCATTTCAGAATATGTTTAATAAAATGGTAGTGCATATGTGTGAAAATTATTGTGGGCTTTTTTCATTTCAAATGTTTAGCATTGATTTACAAAGATTTAGAATAGATCTTTTAAGTTTAGCTCCCCCATCCTCTAGAATTAAACACAGAGACACACACATACACAGAGACAGAGGCACACACACGTGCGCACACACACACTCACACATATTCACACAACCAGACTTGATTATGTTTTTATATGCAGAAGACAGAAGCAGATGGTAGAAACTGTGAATTCCTAGCAACAGACTTCGAGACCACAATATTATTCTAGCAAAACAACAAAACATAGTATTTATGTAAACCGATCGATACATAAAACTCATTAAAGAAGTCCAAATATTTCTAGTAATTTATTAGAGAATTAAATCAATGGTGATACAAAGTTAATCATATATTTTGCTTGAGTCTTCACCCTCAGATCATTTTAGTTTTCCAGAGAAGATAAAAAAAAATAAAAATATTTACTTTTTTTTGGCAAGGAAAATTACTCAAAAAAGACATAAGGAAAACTTTTTTTTTAAGATAAAACAGAACATGAGGCCACAGCTTACTTAACATAAGGGAATATTTAAAAACAAAATTAATCAAACAAACAAATAAGCTGCTTCTTATCATTCACAAGGGCACCCCTAATACAGATATTTTATATTTGGAAAGCACAGGATTCTAGCCTGTTAGAGAGTGCATGCACGCCCACGCCTATGCACGTACACACACACACACACACATGCGCGAGCGAGTAAAAATTCATTTTTACTACACAGGAAAACACTAAACAATAAGTCTCTAGGACAGCACAAGAAATAGAATACTCAAAGAGCTGAGATATTAAGGGAGAAATTGATTTTGCTGTGGCATTTGTTTTATAATATCCGAGTCTATGTAAAGAACCTCAGGCTGATACAAATAAACTATCAAATTGTCAAGCCATCTTCAAAATCTATTGGAGATAAAGTTTAGAATATGAGTTAGAGCTGCTAATTCAATTAATCCAATGAATGGCCCGTATTCATGAGCTGTATATGAAAAAAAAAATACGAGGTCAAGAAAGGATGTCCAGGAGTCATTTTCCATCTATTGGCAAGATGTCCCTCAATGCAAAATAGAAGCTTTGTTTTCACACGTTGCCTAAATTTATTCTGTTTCAGTTAGGCTTCACTAACACTTAGAAAACACTTTTATAAAATCTTATCTAAGTTCATATATATATATGTATATATATATATATACATATACATATATATATATTCCCCCCCCCCCTTACCTGCTCTAGAAAGACAAGGTAAATCTATGATCACATAAACCAGCCTGAGAGATCTGGTTTGGAGCAGGGTCATATGTATAGGGTTATCATTGATTTTCCCCTCTATTCTTCAAAATTTAGATTCATATTTTAGAATATCAAAAGTCAGCTAAGTGTTATTATTTAGGACTAGCCTAGGGATAGATGCTTATACTACCAAATTCACATGATCTAGAAAATTTATGTATTGATTTCCTCTCCAACACCAACCAGAATAATCTGTTGATCAAGCAAAGTCTAGTTTATTTCTGCCTTAAGGGAACCCTCCCCCACTGACAGAGTGTTAGTATTTGCTCAGAAGGGGAGGTTAAGGGTGGGTAATGAGAAGGTTTAGAGTTTGGTGGTAATAGTTAAAGTTGAGTCTTTTCATGTTGGATTTCACTGGCATTGGCCAAATAATGTATTATAATAGTTTGTCATTGATGGACACAGTGAGGACATAGTCTCAATTAGTAAATAGCTGTTTGATAAGCAAGCAAATTAGCTCCGGAGAGCTGTCCCAAGAAGAGATCTACCCAGATGTACAAGCTATTCTCCTAAGAAGTAAACTGGTTTAACAATCTACTGTTTGAATTAATAGAATTTGGGGGAGTTCCTGAGACTAACAAAAGTATTTACTGACTTACAGCCTTACCCTCTTGGGCAAAAATTTCCTGGAACAAATAGTAGAGAAGTATTGATGCAGGGTCTCTGATCTTAGTCTCCATAATGAAGCAATGAGGATGCACGCTTTCAGTTTTTACCACTGAACTCACTTGACCCAGAATATCAATATATCAACTTATATTTGGAAATATACCACAGCCCTTCATGATGAATATAGAAACATCTTCTTAGGTTTAGGGTCCACTCAAGAAAACATTGTTGAAAAGTAGAAAAACTGAGGTCTTGTGTTTAATGTAAACTTGCACATTTAACCTTATGAGGCATTAAGTCAACATAGGCACAAGCCAAGAGGCAGAGCAGTGGATGGAGACCTTTTCTCATCCTTCTGAGCCATTGTGATGTGAGAGGTATGTTGGCCCAAACTGAAATAATCCCCTACAGCCCTAAGGAAGTGAGGTGGAGGACAGAAGAAGGTGTAAATAACTGCAGACACTACAGGATTTTCTCTTTACACAAGGAGATAGACAATCCCCAAGGACAAATAATGGAACAAGACTTGCAGACCATGTATTTGTCTCCTTTTTATGACTCAGATGGCTTGGGACCACACACTGCTAATGTGTGAAGGAGGGAGGGTGCAGGTGGGCTGTGGGCAGAAGTTCCCAGCATCACTTTAGTCCTGTGAGTATGAATGTGTGGTGGTGAGGGAAGTGGGCTGGAACCAGCAGTGATCAGAATAGTCATCTTCTCCCTGATCTCAACTGCAGTGAAGGAACATTTAGATCTTTTCATCACAATGTGACAATTTCTCTAAGGGGGTGGAAAAAGGAAAGGATTTATTTCTGTGTAAAATGAGGTAACATTTAGGTTCATGCTACATTGGATTGCATTCCATTTTGTTTGGCTGATTTTATATACATAAAATTATATAAAATAAATTTATAGGAATATTAAACAGGAAGAAATGCTTGCATTCCCCAAGAATAGTGCATTTTGTCAGATAATTACCCAACTTACAGATATAAACAGTTTGACATCGGATGCAAGTCCAGAACATTATCTAAATGATCTGCATTAGGTCCTATTTCTTTTTGTTTTTTCTTAATTTAAAAGCTACTTAATAATAGCCAATATATGTATAATACTTTAAACTTTTTATAACATGCCTTATTTGTATTTCCAGGATTTTCAGCCTATAAAGAAAACATTTCTGAAGGGAAATGTAAAAAAGCAGAGAGAGATGTATGCTATGGGTTGGGGTCAGGAATGCTCCCAGAGAACTATAAAATATTTAATGATAGTGTAAAATGTGTTTTCCCAAGAATTACACACTATACAAATTATTTTTGCAAACATATTATGGGAGTGAATTATAAACAATAAAATGAAATTTCTACTTCTCAGCTTGCCTTAAGTGACCCTTATTTGAAAGAAAGTAATTTAAAAAAAGAAAGAAAGAAAGAAAGAAAGAAAGAAAGAAAGAAAGAAAGAAAGAAAGAAAGAAATTTGATACAATAATCAAAAGACCTGGCGGATGAAGACTTTTGCAAGTGACTGAGGAAGACAATCAGTAAGAGACTACGAGGATGAATTTATATTTCATATAAATAGTGTGCTAAAGGTAGAAGAAATTTAAATACCAGTTTTATTCTACTAATAAGGTGTTAGAAATAAATTTCTTCTTTCCCAAATGGAATGCTTAATGGGCTTGTGAACTTTTCATTTTAAGTAACTCTTTAATTTCTTAATTTTAAAGATCTCTGCAATCCTTCTAATGCTAAAAACTGTTAAAAATCATTGGTGATATATTTTCATTTTTAAAATGACAAAGTTTACAACTTTAAAAGTACTTAATGATTTCCATCTTTCTCTCAAACACATTCTCATAAAAGCAGCAATTTTATGTTTCTGGTTTATATTAATTTTTATAAAAATCATGCAAAAAGGTAATAAAATACTCGAATAATTTTAAAATGCACTATTATATAGGCTAAAGTGGTGGCTGAAATAGGAATATTGGCAATCAAATGTTGCCACATTGATTAAGAGACAGAGAATTGTAAAGTTATCATTTGTCCCTGATATCCTAACTCTCAATTTGAGGTGCATCTGACTCTATCTCATTGCTTTTCAAAATTATTAAAACTTGGTAAGTGCCACGAGAATATAGACTTTGTTGAAATTACTCAGTTCTGTGTCCTCTTGCAGAGAATTACTTGGAATATAGTAGGCTAAAAATGAATGACTATAAAATTAATAGGAAGACACAATTTTTATCCATGTTGCACAGTGTTGTTGCTTGTTGTCTATTTTTTATAATAGATACAGCAGATAAGTGCTACAACACAGAAACATATCCTGTGACTAGGCAGTAGAACAGATGAAGAAAATGCTGGACCCAGAGATTACAAACCTCAGAGAAAAGACAACTGAGGAAGGTAATAAGGATAAAAGAAAAATTAGTCTAGGTGCCTGCTATCAGACAAAACACTCCCTTTTGGGGAGCCTGGGTGGCTCAGTGGGTTAATGCCTCTGCCTTCGGCTCAGGTCATGATCTCAGGGTCCTGGGATTGAGGCCCACATCATCGGGCTCTCTGCTCAGCGGGGAGCCTGCTTCCTCCTCTCTCTCTCTCTGCCTGCCTCTCTGCCTACTTGTGATCTCTCTCTCTGTGTCAAATAAACAAATAAAATCTTAAAAAAAAAAAACATTCCCTTTCCTGGAAATGAATTAAATTAAGGAGATAGATAGAAGATCTCAGGCCAGAAAGGCTGGGATAATATGCAAAAGATTCAAGTGGGCTCTTTTGTACAAAAGGAGATGAGAAGGAATGGGTAGTAATGTTTAGATACAAAACACTGATTTGGTCACTAGCCAGAGATGTCCTACTGTGACACATGCAAAAGTAAGATACCAAGCCTGTACTGATATGCACATCTAAAGCTCCATGCCTTGGATTTCTTAAATTTTGATAATCTTGAGGGAAAAAATGGTTTAGAACATACGAGTTATAAGGTTAGTCCCAGCTTCTAGAAAAATAAACATACAAGGATTATAAACCAAGGTGGCAGATCATTCTGTACACTAACATTCTTATAATTATTGTTAGGGTGTTGAATATGCCTCATTGGAGTTTGCTAGGTTTTGCTACTGATTCCAAAGTATGATTTCAAACCTCAGAAAAACAGCTTCTAAATGACATTACACAGAAATATTAACATATCGTATAAAGATGGTGAATCACTATGTTGTTCACTTGCACTATTGTAACATTGTGCATCAACTATATTTAAACAGAAGAAGAAAAAGAAGAGGAAGAAAAGAAGCAGCAGCAGCAGCAGCACTAAGAGGAACCTAATGTAGGATAGGAGAGTTTACTTAGTTTATCTTAAAAATAAGCATTAAATTTTTATTCCTTTTTAAATAAAAGTAACTAAACAAATTCTGTTTGGTATGACTAAAGTGAAATAAGGAAGCATAAATTTTGATTCCCTGTCTTCCTTAATTATTACCTTCATTATTACCCTTCTTACAAAGCACTGAATTATATGCTTTTAATATTATACTTCAGTATTTCAAATTTAAGTAATAACATACACACATATAAGACACAGAATGGAAATTATAACCATACTGGAAACAGTTTTCATTATAGTACTTAATGTGGACCAAGATAAGTCCCTCCTATATAGAACCCTATTTAATCCTTAGACTTGGAAAGGCTGCTATTTTTTCTGAGGGCAAATAGCAAAGCCAGTTTCTGAACAAGGCACTATTTGATTCCAAATCCCATTATACTCACTGTATGTCTAGAAAGCTTAAAATATTAAACTCTAAGTACTATCAATGAATGTAAGATTTGTTCCTTTATAATAACCATATTTATTATCTCATCATTCCAAATTCACATATAGGTCTATTTCTCTCTGTCATATGGTAAACTAAATATATCATAAGCAAAATATTTTTATTTGTGCTTGTTTTTGGAGAAATGTAGTACTTTCAAGCTAGAATTGTGTGTAGGGAACACTTAGTTTCCAATAGGTAAATGTGCGATGGTGATACCCTTGAAACACACACTGGTAAAGAAGAATTTATTTTTTAGTGCTATGACTTCCAGCTACTAATGGGAACTAGGGTGTATAGTTTAGGTATTCCATTAATAGAAATTATTCTGTCTCATTTTCCAGAAATTAACATAATTAAAAATAAGCTATATCTGCCTGATGTGTGTCAAATTAATATTTTCTATTATAACCTGATGCAGTGTATCTATGTCAGAATTCAACAGATCTAGTCAAAAAGAACATCTAGAGGGGCGCCTGGGTGGCTCAGTGGGTTAAATCCTCTGCCTTCGGCTCAGGTCATGATCTCAGGGTCCTGGGATCGAGGCCCACGTCGGGCTCTCTGCTCAGCAGGGAGCCTGCTTCCTCCTCTCTCTCTGCCTGCCTCTCTGTCTACTTGTAATCTCTCTATCTCTCTGTCACATAAATAAATAAAATCTTAAAAAAAAAAAAGAACGTCGAGATCGATTAGGGTATTACCTTGCCTGACTCAATTTACTGTTGTTACTGTCTCTAACCAGAATAAATAACAAATCTTTCAGCAGAAACTCTTTGGAGTGTTCATTTTAAAAAAGAGATTTTGAGGGTCTAGTGTCCCAAACCTAAGCGATCAAGAAAAGAAATGTATCAGAATCCTGAATGAGATTATCATAGTCATATCAAAAGTCTGAGGTCAAAACAGAGCAGAGATTAGAAGGAAGGTTCGTCAGTCAGACCAGGGTCTAGAGGGGGTGAAAAAGACAGAAAGATCAATAGAAAAGGTGACCTAAACAATCAAAATGTTGGAAGCTTGGTGAGAGTATCTTTCCTTTACTGTGGTCCTACCGTATCACAACCCTGACTGCTACTGCAGGGTTAGGACACCAGCTAACTTTTTTTTTGCTGGAGGGAGAACACCAGCTAACTTAATGTCACTCGCCTTTTCTCCCACAACTCCCTGATGATAATGTACTAGCATGAGTTTCTGCACTCCCAAGAAGCCAAGAAATAGAACAAATTGGCCTGAGATGCTATGAGAAGAGACTGCAGGCAGTAGTAGGTGAGGAAGACCCTGGTTTTTGGCCTGGGTCATCTTGCAAGGTTATACTTTCAGATTAGTTTGATTATAAAGATTATTGAAAATGAGGATTTTTAAAATCAGACAGCCAGGTCTTCTCTTGGACATACTATTTTTTAATGTATGGTAGAGCTCAAGAATATAAACTTTAATACATCCCCAGGGTGATTTTATGATTAAGAATGGCTGATAAACATTTGTACATGCTAGGATTAAAAGGTTTGTGGATATTTAAGCTGGAACTAAGGCTAAATCATAGGAGCTACATAATTGCTTACTTTATTTAAACTAAGGCTGTGGGAAACAAGTTGTAGACTTACTAAGTGTGGTTCTAGAAAGCAGCATGAAGAACTTCAGGTGGCATTTTAATTGATTTGTTAAGTTATTCTATTACATAATAAAGTTTATTAAATAGGTAGGAAGTGTTCATTACAGAAAAAGAAAACTATCAAACAAAAAGGCTAAAAATAATTAACCATATAACCATCTTGTCAAAAAGAATCACTCTAGTAATTTTACAGTACAATAACATCTTAACACTTTAGGGACATGTTCCTGAAAAATCCCCATCATGTCTGGATAAAATCTATGTCAGTAGAAAAAAAATGTTTAGAGAAATCTAGTACAAATGGTGTTCAGTAAAACCAAACAAAACTAACCTGGTATCAGTATTTTTAAACACAATATATCAATGTTCAAGAGCTTTCCTTCTTCTAAATCAACTGTTACTTGTCCAAATATAAAAATATTGTTCATAAAAAGAAAAGTCTTAGAAATTTTATGTCATGATTGGACATTTTGTGTTGGTATTTGCTAGGTCTCTAAAGGGAGATAAAGGCTTGTTCATATTCACCCCTGGAAGGTAGAAATATTTAGGTTAATCAAGTTTAGCCAAGTTTAATAATGTCCCTTTAGTAACCAAGCAATATAGTTATTGGAGGAAAAAGGAATAAAAAATTAAAACAGTTTTTCCTGAAGGATCATCAATTTTTCACAATATCGCAATATACTGAAGAAGATTCTTCTACAAGCCTTATATCAGTAAACCTTCTTTGATGTTTTGAAATAGCTCATACTTAAAATGTCGATTGCAGTTGTTTTCCATTTTGTTAAGGCAACCACAGCAGAATCTAACGTAAATAAGTCAAGGTCTCATCCTCTCTCTATATATATCTATTATCTATATCTATGATCTTAAAATATCTAAAATATTTCTGGACTAAAAATTAGTACCCAAAAAGATGATTGAAGAAACGTTCTCATTTATCAGAATCAGAGACGTATGTGCTGAGTTTGAGGGAAATGCCCTCAAATGTGTTTCTAACAGAGTAAGAAACACATGTTCTGCTAACTGGGCAAGTGTCATCTCTTCCTCTTCCTCTAAGGACATTGCATGCTCTGCTAACTGATGGCAAGTGTCATCTTTTACTCTGCCAAGGCAAATACTAAAGTAAGTTTCTGTCAAAATTCCTACTGAGTACTGCAAGTTAGATATGTTTATAGAAGGAACTTCCAGAAGAAATGCTTGGAATGGTAAAAGAAGTAAAAGTAATCACTTTTTATTCTTGGAGTTACTATCTGGGGAAATGTAAGACAGTATTTCTTAAGTCTTAGCTACCACCTCATCACAAACATTTCATTAGTGTTTTCCAGCTGCTCATTTGTCTCTCTTCCCTCCACCTGCATATCCTTCCAGCCAATTTTCAATAATGGTTGTCCCTTTTCCCAGCCTTCAATGTGCCAAGCACTGGACAGATTCTGAAAGGCTTTGCTTCAAAGTAAAATGGAGAATCTGGCTGGGACTTAGCTGCCATGGAGATACCCTCAATATTTTTCTTCCAACACACATTAGTCTGAACTGAGCATTTTCCTCCTTTCATTTTCTTTTTAATGGCACCTCTTCTTTCCCAACTGCTCTAAGGCTTCCATAGATTAAGAGAAAAGCAGCATTCTCTTTGTTTCCTGCTTCCACATCTTTAGCATAATTTAATCACTACTTCAGTTTTGAAGTCCATGATATTTACTTGTCCAACTCTCTATCTCTACTGATATCATCCTTCAGAATTCTATTTCTATTGGAAATTTCAGAGTCTAATTAATCTACTTCATTTTCATCCAAGCATCTGACAGTTTGGTGCTTAACATAAGCTCTTGAAAACTCACCCAACATCATGTACATATTTTGTCTACTCACTTCAAATTACTCTAATTTACCTTTTCAATCCATAAAACCATCACCCTTTTGTGCCCATTGTCATTTGGAGCTTTCTAGATTTAATCAGAAAATAAGATGATGTTGAAAATCTTTTCTAATTCTAACCCCATTACTACCATCAACTTTGTGCTAGATTCCTAATAGCTTTATACTGGTTTTCTCTGAATCTACATTGCCATTTCAATCTATTCTCCATCCTTCATCCAGAGTACTTTTTCTTTTATAAAACATGAATTTGATCATGTCCCACATCCTTAGCTCTGCCTTCATTTTGAAAGATTACAAGTTTTTTTTTTAAATCATTATTATTAGAAAGATGGAGGCAGTGTTATGTTGTTAAGTGTTGATAATCAGTTGGCAGGGAAGATTTGGGGAGGATAAAAACCCTTAATTTGTAGAGTTGCCAAATTTCCATAGGTTACTCCTATAGTGGCCAATTTCAAGCCTGCAATATGACATCACTGAGTGAAGAGTAGGCAAAAGATGTGCACAGTTCCCCATGGAGAGTCAATGTAAGCTGACTCTAGCACACCATTTGACAGAGGTAAATTACTTAACCTGAACTTTAAGTTCCTGCTTCATTTGTCCCCTTTGACCATGTTAACTTTGACTGTCCACTAACCATTTTGAGCCCGTATTTAGTTACTCAAATGTAGCCTGTGTTCCATTTGCTTTAGCCAGAGGGAATTTGTATATGCTATTCCTATCATGTAGAACACTCTACCTCAACCTTGCCGAAACTATGATCTCTGCTTTGTTGAAATTTTCTTAGGGAAATCTTCTCCTTGCATCTTACTGCACTCAAACTAATCCAGACCCTCCTGCTGTATGCACACTGGGCATGACATACTTCTTCTCTCTTAACAATGTTGTTATTTTTTTACATCTATTTTTGTGACTGTTTTATTTAATGTTTGTGTTCTCAACCAGGCTGTAAGCTCTGCAAATGCATGAGTTATGCCAGGGTGGGCTCATTATTGCATCATCAGTGCCTATGTCCAGCACAGTTCTAAACATATAGTAGTTTCTTAGAAATAACCATGATAGTAACATGTTGAATGAAAACATGGAGATATCTTTATCTCTCTACTGTAAAGTACTTAGAATATACTATGGGTTCATTCAATGGTATTTGACTGTTTAATTGAAGATTTCATGTATTCCATTTCCTCATTTACGCTGAAAAGTTTTCACCTTTACTAGGATCTTTATTCTTCAATATTCTTCAACTCAATATTGCTTTCTACCTTTTACCTGCCCCTTAAAATTCTCTACTTGTTCTATTATGATCATCAGTCTACATTACAAAGTATTTAAAACACTGTTGTTATAGCCATCACCTGATGAACCATCAGCCTTTATCACATTAACTATGGGCACTACATTCTCACCATTTAGGAAAAATTCACTGGTGTTAAACTTAATACTGTTCAGAAGATGTTGGATTGAAAAAATGGTGGTAGGGGTTCCTGGGTGGCTCAGTTGGTTAAGCATCTGTGTTTGGCTCTCGTCATGATCTCAGGGTTCTGGGTTCCAACCCCATATTGTGCTCCCTGCTTAGCGGGGAGTCTGCTTCTCCCTCTTCCTCTGCCCCTCCTCCTGCTCATGCTCTCTCTCTCCAAAAAGTAAATAAAATCATTTTTTTAAAAAAAGAAAAAAATGGTAATAAATCAAAAAGTGAAAAGTAACTTAACAGAATATTAATAAAAATCATTTATAAGAAAGGAAAATTCATTCTTGACATAGATATTTTATGAAATATGACTATTTACAAGTAAATGTTAGAAGTGGGATCTTGAAAAACACTTGACAGTACTCTATCACAGACACTCAGAGAAATGCAAGTCATTATGTAAGTGGTAGATTTAATGAGTTCACTCTGATATTCCGATTGCTAATATGAATGACATGTATGAATGAACCCAAATAATTAAGAAAGGTACTCATAAAATCACCAGTGGCATTTAGTAAACATATTGTGATTCTAGTGAACCATGTTATGTAGGTATTGACACTTGAACATAAATAATGTAGTTTTATTAAAACAAACACACTAAGTCAATATATAGTCTTTCCTGCTTACAATCTCCTGATCTTTTCCTTGATACTATGTTCAAGAGAACATCTGTTGCAGTTGTTTATACTGTTTATTTTTTTTTAATCTTTGAAAGTGAAGTGACTCCTTTTTTTGTCTCTGCATCTTTTGCTTAAAAAGTCAGACAACTCAGTTTCTTCCAAAAAGTCAGTTTTTTAAAACTAACTTTAAAATATAAGAGGCAGAGAATCTTTCTATCAAGATTTCTGTTTAAACACTATGTTTAAAGTGCTTGTTGCATAGTGTTTTAGAAACTAGAGGTTTTTCTTTTGAAGTGTCAATCTAACTATTGCCATGGTTTTGATGGTAATTATAGTGGAATGCCCATATTTCAAAGAGTAAGATCAGAAGTTCATTTTAATCTCTGTACTGCATGAATTTGGCAGTGTGTCTGTGCCTTTTGAGTCCTGAGTACACACATTTGCAATGCATTTTGATGTAACAAACTCATTGTTTGGGTTTATCTGGACTGTTGGTCAAATTGGTTATATTAGCAAATACTTCAGTGGTTTAAACATATAATAACTAATATTATAATATTTGGAGCTTATTTTAAGTGTAGACATTACCAGACAGGTATCACATACTCTTCTGTGGAAATTGAGTATAATCAAACCACAAATTGAATAATAGATATATATTTATTTTAGTCCTTAATTAGGGAAACCCTAAAACAAATTCTATGAAGAATACAAAAAAGTAATGTCACACTTTGGTCCCTACTTGTGGGAATAAGAGAAAAACACTGAAAATGGATAAAAAGAAAGGACTAAAATGGCTAACTATACAAGCAAGAATATAACAAATCACAATGCACTATGTGGCTAAATCATCAAATGAGGCATCTATGCAGAAAATCCCATAGCAACTTCGTTCCAAAAGTAGGAACCACAGGAGATGTAAGAATAAATAAGTGGAAATACATAGTATTAGTAGTCTTTCACACACTATTCTCAATCCAATACAGGTAAGTAGACAAAATAAACAAGGATATAGAAAATGTAACATAAGTAGAAATGAATATATCATAATAATTGAAATTGGCACTAGCGAATAATGAACACACATTTTCAGAAATATACATAGGACATTTGTGAAAACTGACCATATATTGGCTTGCAAAGGCAAACTTATTAAGCTTCATAAATCAAGATTAATACTAACAACAATTTCTCATTGCATTGCAAGAAAAACTAGACCTTAATCACAAGGTAAAAAAATCAGAAAGTCTTTTCTACACTGAAACAAATAAATTCTTGGACCAAAGTGGAAAAACATATTGAAGTTTTAAAAATAATTTAAAAAACAATAATGATAATATAAACCAGTACATCCTAGAATTTATAAGATAATATTTAAAAGACATAGGAAATGAAAGTCAGTGCTTTATTAAAAATCATTAAAATAAGTAAATCCTTAGTAAACCCAATCAATGAAAAAATGGATAAAAACATAAATATAAGGGAACATGACAAAGGAAAAATAACCATAGAAACAGAAGTTCTACTGTGGGTGACTGCAGCCAAGAAATTAGGCTTTCCTCTTCTCCCATTTCCCAGCATAGAACTACAGTTTCTAAGAATGGCAGACTACCGGCATTTCTCATCTATATCTTATTAGTAATTGGTTGTAGAAGCTCTGTTCTAGGAAAAATCAGCTGAGAGGTCTTGGGCTTACTTCTTTCACTCATCTATCAATCATAGCTGAGAAGTTCTACTCCATGCAGTAGAGGCAGATAATATTGGGCCCCACTTCCACCCTCACCTTATTTATAGGAGAGAAATTTCATAATGGAAGGTGAGTTCAGAACAGGGGATACTGCCCCCACTCAGTGATCCACTTGTAGATCAGAGTTGTCACTCTGTCTTCATGCCCTGCTCAAAAGCAGTGACACAAAGATTCTCCCCAGGGGGAGTGGAAAATCATAACAGAGTGCTCCATAGTTCACAGCTTTCTCGAAGGAGACTGACTTTATTTTCACTGAAATGTAGAAGTTCAAGACTAAGGGCACTGTCAAAAACAATGGGGGCATTGATGGTAAGCAATTAAGAAAGGATTGTCAGTTCTGTGACAGCAACAAGCGAAACCACAGGGCAACTAGAAGTTTAATGGAGAGAACCAGAAAAAGAGACAGATAAAATGAGCCTTTTGGGGCTCAGAACAGCATCAAAGACTGGCCTCAAAGTCTACCCCCTCAAAGAACTCAAATTTAATTTGATCAGGCTATAGAGTAATTTATTCCTCAGGGATAAATTATTGTCAAAAGCAATAGAACAATCAGCTAGCAATTAGTGAGGGCTAACAGTGGAGAGAATTTGTCACTTAACAGACCTCCCTTACAAAAAGTACTAAAGTAAATTCTTCAGGTTGAAAGCAAGTAACACCAGAAAGTAAAAGAATGGGGGAAAAAACAAACAAACATATAATAGCCAACTCAAGAGGTCTGGAATGTCTTTAAACAACAACAAAATAACAAGAGAAAAAAGGAGGGACATTAGGTAATGATGAAAGGGTCAATCCATAAGAGAGGTATAATAAATATAAACATATATGCACCTAACAAGAGACAAAATCTATGAAGCAAAAATTGACAGAACTGAAGAGAGCAACAAATAAGTCAAAAATAATAGCTAATGGAGAAATAGCAATCTCATTCATTGCTGATGGGAATGCAAAATGGCAAAGTTACTTTGGAAGACAGTTTGGCATTTCCTTACAAAGCCAAATATAAATGTATCGCACAATCCAGCAATTGCATTCCTTGGTGTTTACTCAAAGGAGCTGAAATCATTCTATTTATTCTTCCTTAACATGTAAGATATTTTTATACCTTGGTCAAAACACAGCATTTTATTTAATGAGAAACACTGGAAGTAGTGAAATCTGAGAAAGACAAAAATGCTTTATACACACACACACACACACACACGTACACACTTATTTAATATTATGTTGGAGTTAACATATTATATGATCAGCTGTGAAATACATGTGAAAACTTGAAAAATACGGCAATCAGGGAGGCAACATATTATTAGTACATACCATGAAGTCTAATTAAAATACGATACTAGTATAAAAATATAGAATAGAACACAATAGAAAGTTTAGAATCCTCCTTAAGAGCAAATGGAAATCTATATGTATACTTTAAATGTAGTATCTCAATTGCTGGAGAAAATACAGATATTCAAAATACATGGCATTATGAAAATAAGGTATCCATCCATAAAAAGTATAAAATGACATTAATATCTCTTGTGCCATACAACAAGTAGATGGCTCACAGATATAATTATATTTAAAAAATATAATTAACAGAATACAGGGATAAATTCCTCTGTAATCTGAGATACGGAAAACTCTTTAACCCAAACTCAGAAACAATATAAGAAAGGAATGATGAATTCAACTACACTAATATAAACAGACAAACACATGAACAAAATTAAAAGCAAAACAAAAATACTAAAGAAAATACTTGCAACTTGTATCACTGACAAGAAATTAGTCTCATAAAGACCTCTTAAGATTAAGAATAAGAACAAAAACCTATTTGAACATGGGAAAAAGACATAAATGGGCATTCAAAGATGAAGAAATGCTCTTTAAACATATAAAAGACAGTCTAGCTTAAAATAAGAAAAATACAAAATACAAATCTGTGCACACTCTCCATTGGTGCAGCTGTTAAAAAAACAGACTCATATATTGTTGTTGAGAATACAAAACGGTAAAACCCAATGTCAGTATCTCTAAAAACTGTATATGAATTTACTCTTACACAGCAGGTCCACCTCTAGTGATCTATCTAGAAGTTACATTTCCACAAATATGAAACAACATATATACAATGCTATTATTTGTAATTGCATTTGTAAATGTAATAGCCATACTTGTAAAACATTTGTAGTAAGTCCAAATATGTACATTAATAAGTAACACATTTTATAAATTGTGGCATACTCAATTATACAACCTTAAAATAAAATGAGAAAGTCTAGAAATATAATATGATTTCCAGGACGCAGTTTTAAGTGAAGAAAACAAGTTTCAAAGCACGACATATAGTATGTTCATGTTTTGTGTGTGAAAGATGATAAAATATACATGCACAAACATGCACACTTACATGTTTCTTAGCAAAGAAAATACAATGGAAAGATAAATTGGAAATTAATTTATATAAACAGTTTTCCTTGAGGACAGGGACTGGAGTAGAAGGAATAGGAATGAAAAAAAAATGTAACATATGTTTTAATATAATCTTTTGAACTGCATATTTATTTTTCATATTTATAGTTAAAATATAAACTAAAATATACTAATTCATTTAGAAATATATAAATATTCTACCATTTTTCTATTTATTCATATATCATCTGTCCATTTAGTCTACAAATGTATATACATATATATATATGTTTTATTTTAGAGAGAGAGAGAGCATGTATGCATGTGAGCAGGGTGGAGGTGAGGGGCAGAAGGAGAGAGAGAATCTTAAGCTAGCTTCACACCCAGCACGGAGCCCGATGTGGGACTCAGTCTCTTGACCCTGAGATCACAACCTGAGCTGAAATCAAGAGTTGGACACTTAACTGACTGAGCTATCTGGTGCTCCTAGTCTATAAATATTTATTGGGTACTTTCTTTGGGTCAGTCACTTCTAAATATAACAGAAAACCAGAGAGTATGGTCACCTGTTCTCACAGAGCTACTTTGGCTGGACCTCTTCTTCTCAGTTGGAATGTTCCATCTAGTGGGCCACTAAGTCCACTTTAGACCTGCCTGGGCTCTAAAGCATTTGCATGCATAACCTTTGATTTAAATAAATGATTAGGCAATAAATCCCTTAGTAAAAAACTCAGGAAATAGGAATGACATATTTTGGTTATGTTTGGAGCAATGAGATGTTTAGTGATAGTGCTAGGGACAGATCCACTGATTGCCACTCTGCAATATATTTGTGGGGTGGTCTGAGAGAAAGAAGAAATTCTCAAACATTTATCTGCTGGTGGTTATTTTGTGAAGGAAAGAATGAAAATAACTACACTGTAGTAAGTATTTCCCTATGATCCAGTCACTATGTTCAGGGCTTTTTTTTTTTTTTTTTTTAATGTTCCCTTATTTACCTGCATAGAAGGTTACAATTAATTAACCAATTAATTAGTTAATTAACTAATTAATTTTGAGAGAGAGAGAGAGAAAGGGGGAAACAGAGGGAAAGGGAGAGACAGAATCTCAAGCAGACTCCACACTCGGTGTGGAGCAAGACACAGTGCTTGATCCCATGACCCTAAGATCATGACCTGAGCTGAAATCAAGAGTCAGAAGCTTAACCCACTGAGCCACCCAGGCGACCTGAAGGTTATCCTTATTTTGCATATACATAAAGTGAGGCATATTGATGTTAACAAACTTAATGTGTAATAAATACATGGTTTAACTTAATCCTCTGAAAAAATTAGCTGAGATGGAGGTAATTAGGTGGAGCAAGCACTCTACTCATATTCTTTCTAAATTCAGAGCCTATATCTTATTCTTACTTATTATGCATAGTATGTCTAAAGGTAAAAATATAGCTATCTGAGGAAAAATGTCCAACAGTATTGGTTAGAACAAATAAATAAATAAGCCCTATATGGAGAGAGAAAGATAGTATCAGAAATGTTTACTTGTAGGCTCTCATATTGAATATAATTAACAGGTAAATATTAAGGAGATGTTAAGAAGAATAAGTCATTAGTGATAAAAAGTGTTTTTTTTACCTCATTAAATTCTAAATTTATTGTAACAAACAAGAATAGGATTTATCCTCCCCTCTATTGTTTGTATAAAAATACAATGCTCAAAAACTTTTTCTTGGTCCAGAAAAATTCATCTCGAATACATACTTGGTAATGCAATTACTAACCCCCTGTTTTTGTCTACTAAAGGATCTTGGAGATTGGGAGAGATGGATGAAATGTTGAAAACAAAGGGGCAGTTTTGACTTCCATAAAGGTGAAGTAAGGGTCTCTGAACATTTTAAATGGTTGAGGTTAATGTAGATCCCAGACAAAATCCTATAAAAGATTAAAAAAAAAGATTTTATTTATTTGACAAAAAGAGAGAAAGAGTACAAGCAGGGGGAGTGGCAGGTAGAAGGAGAGGGAAAAGAAGTCTCCCTGATGAGCAGGGAGCCCGATGTGGGGCTTGGTCCCAGGACCCTGAGATCACAACCTGAGCTAAAGGCAGATGTTCAACTGAGATACCCAGGAGCCCCTAAAAGATTATTTAAATGAATATCTTGCAAACACTAGAGGAGGATTTCTGAGAGTCAGTATAGGTTAAATTCCTACCAGTTTTAATCCAATTTTCCAGCTTGGTGTGATTACTGGATCAGAGAAATAAGGTTGATATGGATTGCCACATGGATAGCAAGATTTCCAACAGTGTCTTATATATTTTAAGAAATATAAATTTGATTAAGAGCAACTGAGTGGGTATATTGCTGGTTAATAAATTACCCTAAAAGAGTACTTAATCTCATCAATTTCACTTTAATATTACATGGCTAATTTGTGGACTGCATACAAATTTATAAATGCTTTAGATTTCTCTAATATTTTTGCCTCAAATTCAATTCCTTCGGTACTAATTTTGCTGTTCTAGTTTTCTTTTAGATCGCATGGCCTAAACAAGTATGTTTCATCATTAATTTCATCCTTTTCTGTGTGTTATTGTTCGTAAATAGCATAGAACTATATTTTTTCTTCTTCTACAATATAGTCTGAATCTGCCATTTAATAAATGAATTTAATTCATTTACATCTTTTATAAATATTGATATTTATAGAGGTTATTTATTCAATATTAGTATTTTTTTTCTATTTTGAATCTTACCCTGTGTATATTTTTATTTCTTTTTTGGACTAAGATGTTCAATTAGTCTGTTTCTCACACTTTCTCTCTACTTTTTACAATTGTGCTAGGTTGAAAGAAATAGATTATATTTTTTTTGTATTTCTTTAATTTGTTAACCAAAGCAATTAATTATTAAATGTCATAATACATAACATATATACTAAACTCATTTGAGTAACTATGTTGGGGTGGGGGAAGGGAGAAGGAGTTGGGTTAGATGAAGAAAACAATAACAGCAATATAAAATGAGTAAGGGCCATGGTGAAGACAGATAGCTATGATAGCCATGGCCTATCTATTCAGTGTGATTAATTCTCTATATTCTTGAGGTACTCAAAATAGTTATTGAAAATAAATCTTTCCTCAATTTGACATATTTTAGAGAATTTAACTTTCAAATAACCCGTATTTATTGATTCATTTTTAGTATAAAGACTATTTTCTCATGTTTTATCAATTTCTTATTTTTATATTATGTGTCTTTAACTTTTCTTTCAGTTCGCTTTGCTTTTTGCAAAAATGTATGCAAAATGTTGGCAAACTCTCAATCTCTGAGACTGAAAGTATCTTCATTTTGCTCTCACTCTTGATTGAGAATTTACCTCTGTAAAAGCTCCAGATTGTCAGTTAACTTCTCTCAACACTGTGAAGGTGGGGCTATCTTTCCATTCTCTTTGGCTTCCTTTGTTCTCCAAAGGAGAACAAAGTTTGTGTCAATCTAACTATTGTTCCTTGGTAGGTAATCTCTTTTGTGGCTTTTAAGATTTCCATTCTGCAGTTTCGCTACAAGTTATCCAGCTAAGGATCTGAGTTTGTTTATTTATCTTTCAGAGCTTTTGACCTGAGGCATATTTTCTTCTTTAGTTCCAAAAAAATTAAGAGCTACTGTCTCTACAAATATTGCTTTTATCTTATTCTGGCTTCTCCTGAGTAAAAGTCTGGACTCATACTGACTGGATTCAAATCATTAACTGTGTGGCTGCAGATCATTTATGTAACACTTTGGTTCAGTGGTTACCTCATTCAGGAAAATGGAGCTGATACACATACACACAGTTTCTGAAACCATGCTTCTTTATTACTCCTTTGTATACGCTATTTTTTTTTAAGATTTTATTTTCTTGAGAGACAGCGTGCGCGTGCGCATGCAAGAGAGAGAGAGAGAGAGAGAGAGAGAGAGAGACAGAGACAGAGACAGAGACAGAGATAGAGAGCGCACGAGCACAGAGGGAGAAGGAGAAGCAGGTTCCCTGCTGAGCAGGGAACTTGATGCCTGGCTCAATTCCAGGACCCTGGGATCATGACCTAAGCTGAAGGCCGTCATTTAACCAACTGAGCCAGCTGGGCCCCCTGTATTTTTCTATTTCTGTGTGTCTTTTCCTAATGATCTCTTCAGGCTTGTTCTGTTTAGAGTTTATCCTATTTTTTTCAGTAATATGCATTTTATCCATCTTCACTTGTAAGGTTCCAATCATTTTTTGTTTTGCTTTTTGTTGTTTCCTGCTTGTTTTTGTTTGTTTGTTTTATTTATTTATTTATTTATTTATTTATTTATTTATTTGACACAGAGACAGAGATCACAAGTAGGCTGAGAGGCAGGCAGAGAGAGAGGAGGAAGCAGGCTCCCCACTGAGCAGGGAGACCGATGCGGGCCTTGATCCCAGGACCCTGAGATCATGACCTGAGCTGAAGGCAGAGGCTTAACCCACTGAGCCACCCAGGCACCCCTGTTTTTGTTTCATTTCTTCCTTTTTTCGATGAAGTATTTGTTCATGCATCTTGTACTTTTGCTTTGCAGACTCTCGACTTTTTGGATTGAGGGTGAATTTTAGTTTCTATATCTGTATTCGTTTAGCCCTCTCAAGCAGCTTTAGGATGACCTCTAACTGGCCCTAGCCACTCCCAAATCTGAACTACATCTTTAATGGTGCTTCTGGATCTTGTTCAGTAATGACTGTGTGGGATGTTGCAAACATAGCCATTGAGCCAATGAGCTGTTTGGTTCACTTTCTGGTCAAGAAGTAGGGTTTTTTCCCTTCTAGCTCTCTTACTCAATCCACAGCTTCTTATATAACAAAATAGGTCAGCCAACAGATTTTTTGGCTTGAATATTTTGATTTAGAAAAAAAATGTCCTTGGTTTTCTTCCTAGAATCTTTATCCTACCTCACTGCTTCAGGAGGTGAGTTTACTTTTGGTTCTTTGTCTGAAAATAGTTATTTCCCCATGGGAACTTACCTCCTGACCAACACTGATTCCAGACATAAATCTAATATGCTCACAGCATCATAACTAATCTCTATTTTGTATTTTGTATCATTTTGGTCCAACACAAATTTATCCTGTTTTTGAGTTCATTCTTAAAAAAATCTCTTTCCATGTATTATTTGTTATTAGTACGCATTTGGAGTAGGCATAGGGTGGGAAAATACCTAAATGGAAATTCATGGTATCATCTTGACCAGAATTCCTTTATTGCTTGCTTTTCAGTGCTTATTAATTCTACATAATTCTATTTTTTGACATTTATATTCCACCTCCAAGATCTGTCTAGTACTAAAATTTACTGAATATGAACAGCATGCTATTTGAAAACAACTGAAAACACTGAGTGTGTTTAGTCAAGAAAACAATAGGCTTGGAATGAAAGGTGCTGAATAACAGTTTTCATATATTTGAAAGGATGTCAAGTGTATTTGTTGAAGTGAAGAAAGTCATTTTGTCTAAATAGGGAGAAACCTTAAACTATGCAAAGGTGGAATGACAGCCTGGAGATACAGTGACACTCCAAAGTCTAAAGCTTTTATTCATAGACTGGTTGGCCATTCAGTAGCTTGTAGAATGGACTCAAATATGAAATACGTAAGTGGATAAGAGTAGATGAACTGTAGTGAGATAGTGAGATAGTGTCTCTAGTGGAAAGAGGAACAGAAAATTCTGAGATTATCTTTTACAGTAAAGTTCCCATAAGCTTGAATCCTCCATCCATTCCTAAGAAAATGGATAAGATCTTGAACATTTTGTCAATTAAAGCAATTTGCTATTTATTTCAGCTAGCTTCTTATGTAATAACAGAATTACCTCTTCTTAAATACAGCTTTTGTTTATAGAAATGGTACTTTGATTCGAGGCTCAGTGTTTTTATTTACCTAACAAATATCTATATAGTACTTACGGTGAACAGGAAATATTTGTGTGCTTCGCAAGTATCAACTCACTTAATTTTCAAAAACCAAAGTGAGGTTGGTAACAACACCTTTCTCAGTTTAAAGATATAGAAAACTGAGGCACAGAGAGTTAAGTAACACCCTTAAGGTCATAGAGAAAATAGTGACAGCAAATAAATTCAAATGTAGGAAGTCAGGGGCTTGATCTTTGGACTTAAACATTATATTGTTCAACATAAAATAAATCACAACTACCATAAAGTTCTTTAGCAAGTATGTATTTTATGTTAGAGGATATTGAAAATGTTATTTATATGTTAAATTTGGAATGAATTCATTTTATATAGTAATATGCAGCAGTTTCAGTGGCCCAGAATATGTCATCTATTATAAAAGTTGTTTATGAATGTAAAAACAAAAAAGGAAAATAGAAATGTTAGAATATCAAGCGAAAATTTAATTATGCACTGGCATCTTTAAATTCATTGACTGTCTCCTTTTCCAAATGGATTTTGAGTGGTAAGAGTGGAAATTAATTGTTTAATGCATGCTTGCCTTTCAAAGAAGGAATGTTAAGGTAATCATGTGAACATGTAAGTTTCACTAAAGAACTCCAGGATATAAATCACTTTATTAGGAAACCTAAAGTAGCATTAACATTCCATCCATGACTTATCTAGCAGCAGCCATATTCGTAGAACAATTTGCATGTAAATTTAAAAAAATAAATTGATATTGAGGTTATCTAAGGATGGCTGCCTTATATGTATGATTTATGAACAATTGTGATCATGGTGTTTATCATGCAGACACAAGAAGTACATTGATCAACCAGACCAAATCATAAAAACTGAAGAAAGCACCCAGAGACTATTACACTGACACATGTTCCCAGAAAATTGTGTCTTCATTCATGTTCTCTCAAATTGTTGATACATACATAAAATAATGCCTGGGAGAATTTTCACCATGTCTAATAAAATATGTTACAGATGCACTTTTTTTTGCATGAAAGGCCTCCAGTGGTATTCAGTATCAGAAGACATTTATTTATTTATTTATTTATTTGACAGAGAGAGAGAGAGATCACAAGGAGGCAGAGAGAGGAGGAAACAGGCTCCCCACTGAGCAGAGAGCCCGATGCGGGGCTTGATCCCAGGACCCTAAGATCATGACCTGAGCCGAAGGCAGAGGCTTTAACCCACTGAGCCACCCAGGCACCACCCAATATCAGAAGATTTTTAAGATTTTATTTATTTGAGAGAGAGAGGAAGCAAGCTCATGAGCAGGGGGAGGGGCAGAGGGAGAAGGAAACTCTCCCTGCTGGATCATGACCTGAGCGAAAGGTAGATGCGTTAACTGATTAAGCCACCCAGGCACCCCAGATGACTTTTAAATGTATGAAAGCTCAAATGGATAGTTTTGAGATAGAGGACACAAAGATAAGTATATATATTGATTTTGTTGCTAAATAAAGGAGGTTTGTTTGTTTCTTGGAGTCCACAGTTTATTTCTTGGAGTCCACAGTCTCTCATGGTTTGTCTCCCCCTCCGATCTCCCCCCCCTTCACTTTTCCTTTCCTTCTCCTAATGTCCTCCATGTCATTCCTTATGTTCCACAAGTGAAACCATATGATAATTGAAAAAGGGAATACTTTTAAACTCTAATTTTCATTTATTACCTATAAAAAATAAAAGGCACACTTACTTAAAAATTGTGGGCTTGGCTTTCTTGCAAGTGCCCAAAGAGACAAAAACTTCTGATCTTTTTTTCCCGGCATTGTGGAGTGGTGGGTATAGATCAAGAAAGACTCAGACAATTAAGAGAGGATATTCTATTTAATATTTTTTTAAGTTTATGTGAAAATGTCTCTGATGATATTTTAGTTAAGAGCTACTTTCAAACTAAGTCAGTTGGTTTGGTGGCAATAACCACATGTTCTGATAAAATGATGAGAAGTTGTCTATGGAATTTCTTGGAACTACGGCCATAGCTAAATTTATAACCTATGTGTACAGACCACCACAGACTAATACTGACACAAATTTAACCTTTATTTTCTCTGGGAATGGTTTTATACCCCTTCATGAGACTGCCTCAGCAAGCAAGATAAGGTATGAAATAAGTGCAGATGAATTATCTCTGTGGTAATAGTAATTATTTCCAAGGACATAGTGGCCTACTCCTCTGATTTATGAGGTAAACAGTTTATAATGATAGTTTCCCTTACTAATGCACTGACTGGTATTTTCATCCCTTAATCCATGTTGGGTAGCTGTGGTGCCTAATGGACATATCTGAATATTTTGGATCAGGCATTTGCAAAATAGGCCTACCCTTACAATAAATATTAAACATAATATTAAACATAGGTTCCATTTGCAGAGTTCTCACTATGGTGACAAGCATTGTGACAAGCTTTAAAAATACTTCTATATGTATCCCCAAACCCTATGAGGTAAACCCCATCATCATCATGATTTATTCTATGCTATAGACTTGGAACATATCATTTACATAGTAAATGAACAATGTACAGAAAACAATGATTTTCCTCTAGTTCAGGAACTCTTTAGTTCTTTATTAAAAGAATTCTTATGATTTCAGGGAATGCAGGTTAAGAACCCTTGCAGAATCCTAAGTGGTCTAAACCCTAATCAGCACTGTGTTCAAATTTCATGGTACTTGGCCATTAGGAAGGAACATCAGTTTTTTGAGGTTGCAAGCTTTCCCATAAGAACATTCACTGTGTATTCCCATGAGTACACTGACAAATGAAAATATATTTTAAATATTTAATCCTATTGTTTCTATTAAGCATATTTGCATTTTGATGTGAAATTGGGTCTCACTTTAGTTCAGAAAATGCTAAGCTGTGAGATGACATACGTGAATGTAGAAACAGTGTTGCTTTGAAGTTCACCAAGAAAATACCCAAATGCACCAATGATGTGGTTGAATCTTGATTTTCAGGCACATGCTGAAATTGCTTATTTCACAAGACAAGTATCATCACTGGGACTTTTTGGTTAATTGTCCACATGTATATTATGTCTAGAATGTCTTTATAAAGGCATGCCCTTTCACTCATTACTGGCAAACTGTCCTGTTTTTCTTCCACTGTAGCTATGCTCTTATAATACTGAATATTTAGAGATGTTCACTGATATGAAATTACTGATTTATGCAATTTCCTCAGGACAACTTTGCTGTGTACCTCAAAGCTGATATAGTTTGAGGTTCAAGTTCCAATTAGAACTTAGTACAAATCTCTTCTACAGATGAAAGCATAGTAAAATAATTATTCCCTGGGAATTTCAAAAACCTTTTTCAGCTCCCGCTATTGCATTCTTGCCAAAATGAACTATCTGCTCATTTATTCTAAATTAGAATTGTGTAGTTAACAAAGATCAGGAAGATTAAAAACGTGGTACCAAGCCAGCATAGCATAGCATTTAGTATTTCCTTTTGTAAATACTGTTCTCCCATGCTTAGTTAAGTATTATTTAAGATGCTATTGAATCCTTATAGAATGTTCAAATCATTAAAAATTCAAGCTGGACATTAAAACATGTATGAAGTTCTGTCAAGTATTATTAATGATTAAACAATGAGGAAATATGTTATTACAGTGTGTTCAATCTTTCATGTCCATTAAATTCACTTGGTAAGTGTAAGTGGAAATAATATTAACTGCAATCTTTGCTCTCAAGTAGTCCTTTACATATCATAAAGAAATGAGGGTCTTACAACACCAATCAATAAGTGATGAAAGGAACCCACACACAGAGGCTGTAATTTAAATGGGTCTTTCACAGAAATCTTATTATCCTCCTGCTAGGGATAGTGCTGAACAGACATCCCACTTCCTGCTTTGTAACCAAAGGACTATGCATGTAGCACTGTGATTATATTACTATCTTAGGCCTTAGATCATCTTCAGCATCACAGAGTTCTGAAAATCCCATTAAGAAATCATTTCAAGAAAACATAGATGTTCTTTGAAATAATCTTCAATGCTTTTCTAATTTTTTATATGAATGTCTCCTTTAAACCTCTTCTCTAGAACGGGGAATAAATCCACTTGTATGTATGCACAGAAGGATATGTGTACACAGTTTATTTACTTTCTATTTTAATTGCTCTCTTCACTAAATATAACACACATAGAACATAAATGCTTGCCAAACTTTGTATGGGCTGTGCTCTACATGCATGATTTTGGCATTTATAACTGAATTGATCCTGAAAAAGCTTCCTGCATAAATATTATTTTTTATAAAAAGGAAAGAGCATTATTGCAAAATTGGGCTTCTACTTTTCCTTCTGATTTTTTGGTCTACTGAAAAATAAATGCACCAATTTCTCTTCACTTTTAATTGGTCCTCATGGACTTGGGGGAATTTGTTTTTCCATACATTGCTAAGGGAGACCTTCCACCTAACTTTTTGAGTAAGTCAACATCATTCAATTTTTACTGGCCAAAAATTCTAAAACAGGTCCAGAATTTACATTAAATCTCTTGTTTTCTACTTTGGGGCAATGGATCAGCAGAAAGTGCAAGATTAACCATACTGCTTATAAGGGTAAAGTAAGCAAGAGCTAGTGAAGACTGTATCTTCTGATAAATTTGTTTTAAGAATCATTTCACTCTTACATGCTTATTGGGGCTTTAATTGTAAAGACCCATGATTTACTCCTATGGTCTGTCTTCTCTCATCTTCCCCGGTAAATTTAGAATTCTTGTGTGTCAAAAATTGTTTGATTTTTTGTTGAATTTCCCACTCAAGTTACAAAAAGTAAACATCATTTGCTGTGACTTCCAGATCCAGGTCTTATTAATACCTTTTCTTCTGAGAATGTATCCACCCAACCTTCTACTGTTCCTATGTTCCGGAAAAGTAAAACAGAACACAACTATGGTCATTCTACAGGGGTCTTCTTCCTGGCCATGGCTGATCAGGGCTAGATTACTGCTGGAAACCAGCCTAGTCAGATTCTCTTTCTTAGAAAATTAGAATTAAGAAAAATTCTAATCCAGTCTGAGTTGTTTGCTTGGCCTTATTAAGTCATGCAAATCTGACAGGTGGAGGTGAAGAGGAAATACTTTACACATGGAAAAGTGGAGAAAGCCCATCTATAAAGAAAATTAATAGGTGTGCAGTTAAAGCAGAGAAGCAAGAGTGAGAATATGAGCAAGAAAAAGGAAAGAGGAGAGGGGAAGAGAGATGAGAAGGGTGGCAGACAATGTCATGGGCTAGTCTTCTTATAGCCTTCTAGTTCTTAGTTTCACTTACCTAAGAAAACAGCCAATTTCACTTTTTTATTCTTTTTTAATGTCACATCAATGGGTTTCATAACTTTTTAGCAATTTATATTTTTTTTAGAAAGAAAAGTTCTCACATTTTTGTTTTACCTTGAAGTATACAAGAGAAGTCATGTACTTAAATCCTATAGTTCTTCCAGGTTTGGGAAACACACTCCAGACTTTTTTTTTTTCTTTTTTTAACTGATATTTGTAGCATATGCTACATGACTTGGTTTCCTAGGTAACAGCGTATATAGACTTAGTTGTAAATTTTCTCTTTCCTTGAGCTCAAACTTGTGGGGGGGGTAGTTCTAAAATATATATGAATTTCAGGATCAGAAATTTCCCTCAACCTTCACTACCTCTTGCCACCTGCTTCCTCACAGAATCTATATTTATTAACTTTAAAGCAGAATTTGTTGTCTTCTGATTTTCCACAGGTCCTCAGGAGCTCATTTCTTGCTTTATGACACTCCCAGCTTATACTATCTAATGAGTCATAGAAATGACTTAAAAATTTATATATAATGTAAAATTATAATACTAAACTATTCACTGAACACTCGCTGAATACCAAAAACTTTGTCTTTTATATGCATTACTCATTTAATCTATACTATAGTTCTAGACACTAAATATGATTATCATCTTTTTTGTAGTTAAAGAAACTGAAATTTCATAAAAAGTAAATGATTTCAAGGAAAAAGCTAGTAAATTTGTTAGGTCAAGCCTGGAATCCATCTATAAATGCTAGATTCATGACCTGAGTCAATATACCATGCCAGCTAATCCAAAGCCATGTGTTTAGCTTATACCTTTGTCTCAGGGTAAGGGGAAGCAAGACTAGAGTAGAATCAGGCTCCCTCTGAGGCCCTAGAAAATACATGGTAGAGATATGCATTGGTAGAGAGGGAGAAATTTGACTTGCAACACTTATCATCATGTATTTATCTCTTAAAGGCAGGGAGAGCATTACACATCTCCTGTCTCATCCCATTACATAATGTCTTATTTGTGGCAGGCTCTTAATAACAAATTGATTAATAATTGGAACCACGAATGCAACCTGTACTGCCATTGCCAGGGTAACTGCTCTGAATCATATCTTCTCCTTTTACCTCTATAACACACTTAAATCCAAAAGTCATCTATAAGCAATGTTTCCTTAAATGTATATTTTCAAAATTTTCTATATTGAGCCAGGAAAAAAATCTAAAAGATTGGGACGCTTTTTTTGTGGCTATATGAGCTCACAGTGATTTCTCCTACTTCTAACCTCGTGGAACACTATAATAATGCCATTAATTCATTTCGAAGAACACCAGGGATTGATGGAATCCTGTCTTTTGTCATCATTTTTTTCAAATAAAGAAACTGAGGGTTAAAGAGATAGAGGGGATAACCTGATGATCAACCCCACATACAACTGAAAACTGCAGAACAAGAGGTAGAATTCAGGTTTCTCAGTCACAACTGCAGTGATAATAAATCTGCTACATCTTTCGTAACCACTTTGGTCTTTACTGCCTTGATCACCTCAATTCAATTAGTTACGCTTTTGGTTACAAGCAAAATAAACTGACTTTGGATAATTTACAGAGAACTGAACATATCTGAGAAGCACCCCAAGTTGCACAGAATTGGTGGAGTGTTGAAGAACCTGGTGCAAAAAATTAGCATGGTTGAGAGAGATTGGGCACCCAGAACAACTGCCAAAATACTGCCATCCTTCCTAACCACAGAAGAGGGTTGTGGAAATAGCTATGGTCATAGGGTCATTAGGGCACTGCTGTCTCCAGATAGCATCCAGCCTTTACCATCACTGCTACTGCTTCCAGAATGGTTTACAGACTGGCTCCTGCTTATGTGCATAAACCTTCCCAGAGTCAAAATCCCAAGGGGAGCAGGCCATGATAAGGTTAGGTCAGAGGCCGGCATTTAGCTGCCAAGGACATAGAAAACAATAAATATGATGTCTTTAAAGGTTTTCATAATTGAAGATAAAACCTTGCCTTTCTTTCTTGATATTTCCCCAAACAGAAGGAATTCAGAGATTGGTCAACTGCCAGTGAGAAGCATCCACTCAACATTCTATTTTATATTGTCAAATAAAAATTGTACTGGACGAAAACTGGCAAGGAAGACTTTAAGACTATTTCAATAGGGAAGAGAACTTGAATTCAAAAAGTAGAATTATTAAGCGGTATGAGTTAGTGGAAAAGTACTGGAGGAAGTTAGAGAGGAAGTCTGTCATTGAGATTAGGCCATCTGGGTTTGCTAATTGGTGCTTATCAAAGTTAGGGTCCTATACTCCCACAAAGACTGGGAAGCAGGGCCCTGTTTTTCTTAATGATTACATTTCAAAGTACTGACTCCCAAATTCTTGGGAAAGACATCCTTGATTTGTGAAACTGGCAACAGAATGGGGGAAGATTTGTGTCTCATAGGGACTGAGAAATAATTTAAGATAGAAGGTTTTCTAAAGTAAATGTTCTGAGGAAAGAGCATATAGTCAGGAAGACAACTGTGTATAGTCACAAAGACAACTATCTAAACTTTAATCAAGCAGGAGGGGATACTAAGGCCTTCTTGGTCTTAGTATGGCTGTGTTCTGGTTCTTCAACTAGAGAGAAAGCTTTACAAGACTTGCATTTACACTATTACCTATTTCTAACTCAAATAGCCCATCACCGTACTTTTTAAGTATGACAATGGTAAAAGATGATTAAGCATTTGACTGAACATAATATCATGAAACTTCTTTTAGCTTCCTCCTTTCCCCCACCAAAACTTTTTGAACACTATCTTACTCAAAGGTTTCTCATATAACTTGAGGATAAAAACAGAGACGTGTTTAAAAATATGAGTACGTAATTAGAGTAAATATATTTGAAATTGAAGGATAAATAGCTCCTAGGCTAAATTTATTGGTGACTGTCTACAGATACTGATAAAGAAAATTTAAATTCTTGTCAGCAAGCCTCTTTAGAGAAATGCAGTAACAAAAACCTAATCACAGTTTCATTGGTTGTTGACTCTCTTTGCACTTTTACTGATTACATTATTTCAATATATTCAAGTTTATATTCGGCTTCACAACTGGTACATTAGCTGAATACCAAAAAAAACTGTATATTTCCTCTAAAATTGTTAAATAAGGAAATGATAAACTTGTAAGAAATAGGACTGTTGTACTAGGTTATAGTAAAATATGCAAAGAAGCAGCTTGGCCTCAATAAAACTATCCCTTGTTTCTACAAAACCTACTCTAGGGTGACCTTATCTTAATTCACTACACTAAGCCTCTATAAGGACTCAAAAACAACCAAGTACTAACACTGAACTTCAGCTACCTCCAACATATGTATTTGGCAAACTGGAGTCCCTGTTTCTAGAAATCCTTGCTACTACACACATTTTCTTCCCTTAGGACCCCATTACCTTTCAGAACAGCAATAACAACAAATCCAGGAGGCTATTGAAATGAAGAATGCCAGGATAGAAGCAATTGAGTTATATCAATGTATTTCTGATCCAAAAGGAAAGAACACTTTCAGAATGATTTCTGTGATGACTGAATGTACTCCAGGAAGCTAGAGACAGGGTTGAATTAACTTGATTGGATGTGCATGTGTGTATGTGTGTGTGTGTGAAGAATATAATTCTTGATATTATTTATCAAGCCAACAAAGACAATGGTCATGCCTTAATCCATTCTCATTTGCGGATATAAAAGATACTAGTAAAAAATGGCTCTCTGATGGCAACATTTACAAAGGATAATACACCTTAAAGCTTGGCCAATGCAAGCATCTCTATCCTACAAAGGTATAACTCCCCCTGGAGAATCTGTTCTAATCACTATTTGGTGATTGAGTGTTGTAGAAGGAAGTTCTGGAATAATGAGTGAATACTGTGAGATTTGGGTTTTTGTTTTGATTTTTTGTTTGTTTTTTTGTTGTTAGCATTGCAGAGGAGTGCTTGGAGGGCAGTATTTGAGACTCAGATTTCCTTTTTCTTTAGAACTTATCCCACAACTATTTGAAGCATAACTGGAATCTAATAATAACTATGATGATTCTTCTTATTGGTAACATGATTTAACATTTATATCTATTTGAACCTCAGTAGAACACTGTGAAATCTACAGAGTAGGTTTTATCTTCATTTTAAAGATGAGAATACAGATGGCATTGAAAATTAAATGGAAGATCTCACCTTGGAATTCAGGTTTTCTGATTCCCAGTGCACCAAATTAACAACTATAAACAACTTAGAACATGGGTGTATGGAAAGTGCTAAATAAAATACTAGCCATCAGTGTTATTGATTTTAGTAGTATTTTCATAAATATTTTATAATATTCCTCTCTGAATCAAACCCTTAACCAGAAATAACACATTTTACAGGACTTTTGCCCTGCAAAAAGAAGCATTTTCCTACATTTCTTTCTCATAAGATTTCTTTTATTATGCTACTTTAAAGGAGAATGCTCACTCTTCAAAAGACAGCAGGGCAATGTATTAGGCATAGGAATTGTCTGCAAGTAGTCCCTGAATGAACTAAGCTAATATCTATAGTTAGCCTAATAAGAAAGTCACTGATTATTTTCTTCCCATCCAAACCTATGCTCCCATTTTCCCACTAGGATTCCTCTTTTACCACAAGTACACAGAACATCTGGGAGTCAGGGGTTTTATTGTTATTTAAGATGGCAATCTGCTGCAATTGTGTGCCTTCATTTACAGTCAATCTCACTAGAAACCTCATCACAATTTGGATGGTATGGATGCTAAGCAAAAGAGGAAGGATTTGCTATAGTGGAACTATAGAAGAAGAGAAAAAAGTAGATGAACTTGACTGTTAAGCGAGTAATTTCTACTTGGCAAAACTGAATGTCATGCTGTGACTGACAGCTAAATTTGAACTGAGAAGATTATAAATTAATCCCACTCTGAGAAGCAGTTAAACCTCAACTGGATTAGGCCATTAGGTCTATTTGATTCTTCAGGAGCTGTATTCATTCATGAAATTTGTGGCCCAATGCCTACTGTCAAGGTGATTTTGGTGGTTGTTTATCCATTGAAATCATTCTGTAAAGGAATAATTAGCATTCACTAAAAACACTGTACTAGCCTAGTTCTTTTGGGCAGGAATAAGTCATTTTTCAGTGTCGTTTATACTATTTTATTATTTATATACTATTATACTATTTTATGAAATTATAAAATTATTATTGTTTCCTTTTTTCTTAAGGACTATCACTGGAAGAAATTAAAGAGGTGATTTGAAGAAGAATATAGTATCATGCCAATATGAAGTCGATACTCAACACACAAATGAGTAAATTCTGAAACATTTATATTGTTCCGAAGGTGGTTAATGGATGATCATTTTTATTGTCTGTGACTTAGAAAAAAAGCCAGCCAGAGGAATGAGAAGTAGTGACTCAATTATTCTGGAGTACAGCTTCAGTTATAGTTAGACTGGTAAGTTTGACCTCCTGATGTAGCTATCAAGAAGCAGAGGTGGGTTCTGGAGATGCTGATGCCCACAGGCAATCAGTATTTAGTTGTTCATTTAACACACATTTATTTAGAGACTCTTGTGTGCTACACACTATTTCATGTGTTGGGTATGTAGCATGAATAAGACCAAACTGTCTACTTCTATCGCAAGTTACTCAGCTTGAATTTTTTTTTTAAAGATTTTATTTATTTATTTGACACAGAGAGAGAGATTACAAGTAGGCAGAGAGAGGAGGAAGCAGGCTCCCTGCGGAGCAGAGAGCCTGATGCAGGCCTCGATCCCAGGACCCTGAGATCATGACCTGAGCCGAAGGCAGAGGCTTTAACCCACCGAGCCACCTAGGTGCCCTCAGCTCGAATTTTTAAACAGAAATAGGAATCTATTAGGGCATGCAACTTGAAAGTTCTGGGGGTGAACCTGTCTTTTTTTTTTTTTTTTAAGGTTTTTTTTATTTTCTTGACAGAGAGAGAGAGATCACAAGTAGGCAGAGAGGCAGGCAGAGAGAGAGGGGGGGAAGCAGGCTCTCCGTTGAGCAGCGAGCCCAATGCGGGGCTTGATCCCAGGACCCTGAGATCAAGACCTGAGCCGGAGGCAGAGGCTTTAACCCACTGAGCCACCCAGGCGCCCGGTGAACCTGTCTTTAAATGATGCTGGCTTCAAAGAGCCCCAATAGCTGTCATTAGGATATTATCTCTATTTTTAATCACTCAGTCTTGTTTTCCTTTGATTTTGCTACGTGTCAGTTTTTCTTCATTTGGTTGCCTTTGAATGTGAAGTCATACATTGTAAGAGCTGGGTAAATTCCACAAGAGAGACTTCCGCCTTGCTAATTATCATAACTTATGTTCCAGAACTGAATGAAATGTATAATAATAAAGCAGCATTGTAGAAAATGGAGATTTTCTGATGACCCAAATCTGGTACTGCAGTAGGGATGGGAGGCGGTGGGTATATGAAAGGAGTCTCACCCTAAACACAAGGACTAAGAATAGGAGAGAAATAATTTCCTAAGAAAAACCAGAGTGGCATGGCCAGAATCATAGGAAATGGATGATGATCAAGCTGGTCAATAAATGTCCACTACTTAATTTGTGTGAACAGTTATTCAACTTAAACGTTAAAATATCTTGGAGTGCCTGGGTGGTTCAGTTGGGTAAGTGTCTGACTTCAGCTCAGGTATGATCTCAGGGTCCTGGGATGGAGCTCCACTTCGAGCCCAGCATCAGCCCCCACATCCAGTCTAGTGTTGGGCTCTGCACTCATCAGGGGTCTGTTTCTCCCTCTGCCCCTACCCTCGGCTCATGCTTGTGCAAGCTCTCTTCCTCTCTCTCAAATAAATAAAATCTTTTAAAAATGTTAAAATATGTTGTTTCTTTTTTTTTAAGATTTTATTTATTTATTTGATACAGAGAGAGAGATTACAAGTAGGCAGAGAGGCAGGCAGAGAGAGAGGAGGAAGCAGGCTCCCTGCGGAGCAGAGAGCACGATGCGGGCCTCGATCCCAGGACCCTGAGATCATGACCTGAGCCGAAGGCAGGGGCTTTAACCCACTGAGCCACCCAGGCACCCAAAATATGTTGTTTCTGATTAAGAGGTAAAATAATCTTAAAACACATTAGCTAACATAGTGAAATTACGATGCTAGGAAAGAAATTACTTGTGTGAGTTTTGGATTGTGGTGCTGTATTCTTAAGAAAATCATTGGGAGATCACCCCCTCCACTCCATCCTTAGTGTCAAGTTCTTAAATGGGAAATTTTCTTTGTGTCTCTTAGGAGAGGAATGAGATTTATTCTTAGGAGTACTGATTTATCTCTGGTTCACCTTTAAATTACTAGCCTTCTGGGTGGGGTCTCCAACTAGACTCCCTATTTTGGCTACACCCTGATTGTTGTCTCTTGTATTCTGGGACCTTTGAGGTCATTTAACCTGGTTCAGAAGATACTTTCAATAGTAAATACGGCTTTCATGTCCTATTTATCTACCTGGATTTCCATCTTCATTTAGTTTTATCCTGCACATGCCTTACTTTCTGAGTTCAATGAGGTCTTTAAAATGTTATTTAAAATACTTTTTCCCTAGAAGTTTTAGTTGTTTTCACAGAAATAGAGTCTATCTATGTATATACTTAATTATATAGCTGAAAATTTGTCTGAAAAGTACTTTTCTAACTTTATTTTGTTGGCTATGGAACCATTATATATATATATATATATATTTAAGATTTTATTTATTTGTGAGAGAGAGAGAAAAAGAACTAACACAGAGGGAGAGGAAGTGGAAGAAGCAGACTCTCCACTTAGCAGAGAGCCCAGCACTGGTTTTGACTGCAGGACTCTGAGACCATCACCTGAACCGAAGGCAGACACTTAACCGACAGACCCACCCAGGCACCCCCATTATGTTTTTTGACTGCTGTGTTTTAGAAAAATTATCATTGGCTATTGCAAAAAGAAAAAATTAGATAAGCTGGGGATTGAAGGCAGAGAGAAAATTTAGGAAACTAACTCATTTGTGTAATTAAGATCTATAGTGAATATAAAATAAAGCTGGGTTAACTGAAATGTAGAAGAGGGAACAATACTAGAAAATCATAGATTTCCAAGTACAGAGATACAGATGCATCAACTTCAAGAATTAAACATTATCTCTTGAATCCATATTGCTGGAGAATACCAGCATGGTAGTCTGTTAAGTTCTGCTAAAGGACACATTGGAATTAAGTTATAAGTTGAACTGAATCACTACAAATATAAATTGTTTCAAAGATCTTTTCTCGCTACAGTAGCATAGTCTGTTCAGTTCAGTTACAGAATCAGAATTAAACTTAACCAGGCATTGTAGCAGATATAAAGCCCTGAATCTCAGCAAGTGGAAAAACTGTGGAAAAACTTTGGGTGCCAGTGGAATTACTCACTGGTGCCACCTAGGTGACAAAGTATGTAACTTATCAAGTAACAAATACATTGATTAGAGGTATTTTTAAAAAGTGGTAATTTTTTGAAGGCATTTAAAATGTTCCCCAAACTGACATGCATCAGATACGAGAAATTAAGTTCTACTTTAAAACTGTGTGCATCAGAATGAAGAAAAAAATAGTGAAGGCTCAGCTCCAAAATTACATTTCTGGGGAGAGTCTTCCTATGGAGCCTAATGGCTCCAGGACTTATTAGTTAAGCCATTTCTAATTCTCTCATGAATTTACTTCTGCACCATGTAGTTAACATCTTCTGAAATAATCTATTTTGTAACTGACGACAATAAAAATTCATCTCTTTAGAGAGATAGTGTCAAGTAATGTAAAAATGTAGACTTTGGAGACATTCAGATATGGACCTAGCTGCTGGGTTAGAATCTAGCACCATTAATTCTTAACTGGTAGATTTTCCACAAATATCTCATTTTCTTTTGACCTTAGTCGCCTAATAGGTCAAGTAAAACTATTCTTACTTTGGAGGATTGTTGTAAATTTTGAGATGAGGTAAAATGATAAATGCAGTAGCTGACATATATTAACTTATCAATCTACCTCTATGACTTCTATGCAACATAGCACTGGTCCTAACCAGAGCCACCAGGCAAGAAAAGGAAATATAAGACATACAATCAGAAAGAAAACCATAAAATTGTCTCTGCAAATAACTTGGGATCTTATATGTAGAAAACCCTAAAGACTCCTCGGAAAAAATATAACAACCCTGTTAGGTTAGAAATAATAAATGAAATAAAGTTTCAGATATAAAATTAATATAGTAAATCAGTTGTATTCCCATACAATAACAATAGACTATCCAAAAAGGAAAGCAAGAAACAATCCTGATAGCATCCAAGAGAATAAAATCCTTAGGATTTTGTTGGGAGAAAGGGGAAAATAGGGTATTGCTTTTCAAGGGTTATAAAGTTTCAGTTATAAAAGATGATTAAGTTCTAGAGATCTACTGTACAATACTGTGCCTATAGTTAAAAATACCGTGTTGTATGCTTAAACAATGGGTTAAGAGTGTAGATCTCACGTTAAATGTTCTTACCACAATTAAAAAATATAACTTATCAAATAATAGCTTTAATTATATATTAGAAGGGATCTGAACATATTCTGTGTGCGTGTGTGTGTGTCTGTGTATGGGTATGTGTTCCCTTTATGTTTTGAGAGCTTTGTAGAATGGCATTATGTCTTAAAATGGTAGAAGTCATGCAACTTCTCTGAATATCATTTTTTCATCTTTTATCTGAAAGAACTAAATAATTATATCTAAAGTTTAGTCAAGTTCAAAGACCATTTCTATGTTTTATGGTGTCCCTTCTGAAAGCAGGCAGTATGTAAAATAGTGCCAAACATGAAGAAATAATGACTGCATAAAAGCATGTTGACTATTAGCTGTTAAATTTCAAAAGGCTGAATTTGAATTTTGTAAATTAAAATTTGAACTTACTATTTAAGGTTTCTCTTGTTTGTGTGTATGGGTAGCTTTTTAAAGTTTCACATACATGTTAATTTTTCATGAGATTTTTCCATTCTACTATGTGTGTGTGTGTGCGTGTGTGTGTGTGTGTGTGTGTGTGTGTGTAAATAGAAAAGAAATCTTGCAGTGAATAAAGAAAACATCTATTTTTAAAAACTTTGTCATATTGCTGTGACAATTTGAATGTTCAAAAGAAAAAAAAATATAGGAGGGAGAGTGTTTTTCTTCCATTTTTATTACCCATAAAGAGAGCTGTTGGAGTTTGTTAGCTAAAAGAAGAGCGAAAGAGGGAGAGAGAAGCAGGAGGAAAAGCTTTGTCAGGCGGTGGTTAAGTGTGTATAATAAAGACATAGTATAGAATGACTCAGACTGAAGAGATCCTAGAGTATACAGACTGAACTACTTTAAATAGATATAGAAGGAGAATCAGAAAATGTCACTTTTTGTGCTTCTCTGTGGGGAAACTGGAAAGTAAAGTTTTATGTTGAACACAGAGATAATATTTTTTTTTCCCCAAAGCCATGGACAAGCAGTTACTAAATTCCTATTTGCACTGTTAGGCATTGTGGGCTGTACAGTAGGGTAAAAGTCCTTGATTTCAAGAAGCTCAGATTTCAGATGAAAGGGAAGGCAGGAGCTAAATGAGAATGGAGAAGGAAATGAGGGAGGGAAGAATGGAGGAAAAGGGGCGCCTGGGTGGCTCAGTGGGTTAAAGCCTCTGCTTTCGGCTCAGGTCATGATCTCAGCGTCCTGGGATCGAGGCCCGCATCGGGCTCTCTGCTCAGCAGGGAGCCTGCTTCCTCCTCTCCCTGTCTCTCTGCCTGCCTCTCTGCCTACTTGTAATCTCTCTCTGTGTGTCAAATAAATAAAATAAAATCTTAAAAAAAAAAAAAAAAAAGAATGGAGGAAAAGAGGAGTGAGTGAATGAAAGGAGGGAGTGATAAGCATATTATGTGACATGCAATGTGCTAAGGTATTTGAGTTCACTTGCAATATTAGAACACTCCCATTTAATTAAATAGGAAAGCAGATTGACAATTATGAGATAAACTTTGTTATATATAAGTATGTTGTCTAAGTTTCATATACATTGATTCTAAAGCAAAACAAAGTGCTAAACTAATTGCTGTTGATTTGTCTTGAACTGATCATTACTCATTTAAATTAGCAAAGGATTCCTAAAGATAAGTCGTGAGACAAATGTGGAAATCAAAGTGATGCAGTGGAAAGTTGCCTTCTGTTTAACTTTCTGGCAGTTATATCAATACATTTACAAAACTTCTATTTTAGTTAAAGACTTATATAAATGTCAAACAATGGGTCTTTTGCTTCCTATATAACTAATGTGAAAATTAAAACAAATAAAACTTGGGGCTTGCCATGTTGGCTTAATAATACCTCTGCCTCCGGGCGCCTGGGTGGCTCAGTGGGTTAAAGCCGCTGCCTTTGGCTCAGATCATGATCCCAGGGTCCTGGGATTGAGGCCCACATCGGGCTCTCTGCTCAGCAGGGAGCCTGCTTCCTCCTCTCTCCTCTCTCTGCCTGCCTCTCTGCCTACTTGTGATCTCTCTCTCTCTGTGTCAAATGAATAAATAAAATCTTAAAAAAAATTATAAAAAAAAATAATACCTCTGCCTCTGATATCTAAGCAGGAAATGGATTTTTGTTCCATTGTCTTATATTGACAAACTGTTCTCCTAAACTAATGAATAAATAATGCAAGGAGAAAACTGGAAGTGAAGACAATTAGGTATGATTGTCTTTATAACATACAGCCTCATGAACTTTTCAGTGGCTCCTTTTGTGAGTGAAATCATCACAATTATACTCTCCCACACTCTGAGTAACTAGTGATAATAGAAAAAAATAGTTTCAGGGAAGAGAATTATGAATAAAAACTGGTTTCTGGCAACGCAAAGTAAAGTTAGTATTGGGTATATTTAATGTTCCCCAGTTTTCTAAACACTTCTATTTATATGCATGTATGGCTGATTTAGATGGATTCCAATTTCTATCTTAAAATAACTCCCTTTGTCATACAAGATGATTACTTTTACCTATCACTGCTAACGTATCATATATTTTGGATCAACAAGTTGAAGGAATGTAAGTTGTGTAAATTCATACCTGGGAATTGCCTGGTGTCTTTTTTTCAGTCTAATAAGAAAACAGGAAGGACACATGTCTTTCTATTGCTCTACACACATTGGAAAGGTTATATGAAAGGCACAGTTATTATGTACACACAGATACACATGTATGAATATATACTCTTAAATGTAGAGAAGTTTTATTTAAAAATTATCAGGAAATAAACAAAACCACCATGTATCAAGTTGACCCCTTCTTTTCTAAATTTCTCCCATCTCAAAGTTTTAAGACTTAATAGTTAACCTGCATACTTTGGTGAGGCTGAGTCACCATGAGAAAGAGTCCATATATACTACATACTTCACTTTTACTCTTTGTGTTCATCAAAGCCCATTAATTGTTATATTCTTGATCTAGCTATTCTTTGGAATAAGTAAAGAATATAATCCAGATAGTTCCTCTGCAGTTTAAAATACAATGTTGACATTCTTTGGTGCTTAAAACAAAATGATAATTCTTCATCCCCCTACAATGATCTATGTGATGGGATATCGTAATCTACCTTACCAAACCCCATTTATTTTATTTTTTCAGTGATCCAAGATTCATTGTTTATGCACCACACCCAGTACCCCATGCAATACGTGCCCTCCTTAATACCCATCACCTGGATCACCCATCCCCTCTCCCCCCCCCCCCCC